>CM060298.1:1562994-1630494 GCA_030684275.1 Acipenser oxyrinchus oxyrinchus | reverse complement strand
TGTAATGGCAGGCGTGTGGACTCTGGGGAGTAGCAAGTTACACAAACACTCAGTTTAACCTTCATTAGAGAAACAGAGACACACGCAGTTCCTTCAGACTAAAGCATTCGCAAACGAGGGCAGGATTGAGGCGCGGAGACCGAACTGCTCCCTCCCTCCCTCCCTCCCTCACCCCCCTAAGTGAAAGGCTGCTCCCTCCAGTCCAGGGTAGGCTTGAGGCATGGAGGCTGAACTGCTCCCTCCCTCCGTCCCTCACCCCCCTAAGAGAAAGGGTGCTCCCTCCAGTCCAGAGCAGGCTTGAGGCACGGAGACTGAACTGCTCCCTCCCTCACCCCCCTAGAGAAAGTCTGCTCCCTCCAGTCCAGGGCAGGCTTGAGGCATGGAGACTGAACTGCTCCCTCCCTCCCTCACCCCTAAAAGATGATCCCTCCATCCGATTGCCTCTTGTGCTTGCCTTATAACTACCAATCTACCACCTTTTTCATGAGGGGAGGGAAAAAAACAACCCTAAAATAAACCAATAAATGAGTGATATGTGAGAGAGGTATCGATGGGATTCTCTGAGGCTGATGGTTGAGACATTGGGGAATGCCAAGCTGTATGAATGATCTTACTGCAGCTCTGCAGCCTGTGTGGTTGTGCTGTGCTTGACGGTTTCTCGCCTCCTCAATTAGCATGCTCATGAATATTTATTTCAGCTAGGACCACCAGACGTGGAAATCCCTTTGGATAAAAGCTAAATGCCTAAATAATAATCATAAAATAATAATAGATCCACTTATTGATCTGTCCTTGGCTCTGACACGTTGCAGAATAGTTGCCTGACCGTCCTTCAACCTCTTTCTTTCAGGATCTCGAAGTCCTGTCTCAGGAAATTGTCCGGTTGAGTAAGGAGTGTTCCTCCACTCGCGTCAGGGACCAAAATCCAGACACGAGCGGCTAGAGGCAGCCTGAACCAAGCCACAGCTCCCCCTCTCTCTCCGTGCCTCCCTCTCTGTTCCCATGGTTACAGAACCCAACAGAACAGAGGAGCTGCTTTGTCTGCGTTTGGACTGTACCACTGCACCAGAAGGGAGGGGGGGGGGGGGGGTTTGGGAGACGCCCAATTTCCTGCTGAATGTGTTTGTTGTATATCTTTCGTCTATCTCTGGTAACAAATTGAAATTGTGCAGCCCAGCACGGCAAGAGTGATCGCCCAACTGGGCATGCTCAGAATGCAACTGTCCAGCTAACAACTTGCCTGCAGTTCTGTGATCAAGGTAAAGAGGGCAGTGTTGTCAATGGGGGTGGGAGGGTGGGGAAGGCATTCAGTTCATGACTGCCTCAAGATTATCAGCTTATGATATCATGTATGAAAACTCCTGGAGAGATCCACTAAACGCCTGCTGGTTTTAATTAAATAACACCAATTAAGTAACTTGCCTTGTTGCCATCAGTTCATTACAGGGTGCTCTGGAACTTAATCCACTTGGCTACCGTAATGCTGTATCATTTTCCACGCTGTTGTAATTCATGTATGAGAAATCTTCTTATGGCTGTGTCGGATCTCCAGTACATCTTGTGTGCCGGTGTCATAATGTGCAGCTCGTGGTGTTTTCCTCCCCACAGTGACGATAAATCTCAATTTTCTGTGTGCTGAGCTTCAGAGCCGCCGTGAAATTTCACTGCTTCGATTACGGGCGCCTCTAACTTGGCCGTCCTCAAAATAGGACGCAACAGTTAGTAGCCAAAAATAAAAGATTCCTTTTTTTTTTTTCTGTGAAGAAATATTGATTTAGAATGTATCAAATGACATAAACACAGCTTGCGTTCCGAATGGAATGTGGTACTTAACGGGTTACGAAGCGGACGCAAAGGATCGGAGCTACGTAGTCTGGGAATAGACTCCTGAAAATATAACCAGTGGTAGTTCCATCAAAGGTAAAACAACTCCTTAAGTAAAAACCTAATCTTTCAGAGCTTTTGCCAGAGATCAAGTTCTGAAACGTGCAGTCGGTGCAGATGTCCATTTGCGATCGATGCAGAATGCTTGGGTGGGATATTTCGTTCTTTATTCTCGGCTTGGTGCTCCAGCGGTTAGAGAAAGGCACTTGTTACTAGGAGGTTCCTGGTTCAATCCCAGCTCAGCCACTGCGTCACTGTCACTTCACCTCCTTACTGGACATGTTCAAAATCGGATTGGCCATTGAACTGCACGCGGCCAAAGGGTTTACATCAATTAAGATTGAGACATTAATTAAAAAAAATAAAAAATAAATAAAACTTAACATAATTTAAGATCTTTTATTTAACATCATGTAAATCAAAGAAACTACAAAATGATAATCGGCAAAAGTCTACCGGAAGCCATAATAGTCGTACAGTTGTATTTCATGTTAGATTTTCGAAATGTCACATTTTTCAGTTTTTGTCAGTTTTTCTTTAAGTATATGGGAAAACTACAAAGCGATGTGCAATTCAATACGTTAACGTGACATTATTCAGCACGTTTCATTTGACTTTATGAAGCAGAATTAGTTAATTTTATAGCGTGATGCAAATTATTTGGCTGTAGCTGTATTGCTGTACATGGGACCCTGTTGTCTGAATACTGAAGTCCATGTCTGTCTGTCATAACTGTCTTTGTAAACCTGAAACTAAAGTTAGTTATCAGAAAATGAACACTGACAAAAATTGCTGGACCCTAATCTAACACTGCTCCATTAATTATTTCCTGCCCAAATTTATATTTAAACCGGTTCCTATCTTTTAAAGTAATTGTAGCTAATATATATATATATATATATATATATATATATATATATATATATATATATATATATATATATATATATATATGTGTCTCAAATGTGCAGTTTTGAAAAAATAGTTTTTTTGTTTTTTTTAGCAAACATGCATTTTCATTTTAAAACCTGATATCTGGAACAGGTTAAAGAACTCTCTGTTTGCAAGCCGTGCTTAACTGACATGCTTTCATAGCCAGTGACACGCCCCAGAAGACACTGCTGTCTGGGGTGGCAAAAGAAGTAAAGCAGCAGCAGATTTTCTGGAAGGCAAGACAAGCAAACCGAGAACTTCCTTTAGTGCAGTACCAAATAAAATCCTGGGTTCTGTCCCTTCATCACAGAAAATTGAACACAAAATGCCTATTAAAAAAAACAAAACTGCTTTTTCTTAATGGTATCTTTGGTTAAACATGGTTTAGATATTGTAATCAATGTGTTATAATTCTGTTTAATTAGTCTGTGTATAGTCTGGTACCATTAACAATAGAATAAATACAAAAAAATACTACTGTATAAAACTATTTTGGAAAATGTCTAAATACAGTTTGGTTCCACTGTATTTAAAGGAGTGCTAACCAAGATTTGAACCCCTTCCTTTACACAAGGATTTGAGCACTTGTTCAAATGGTTAATTCTTCAAATTACATGGGAGAGCGACTCAAATATCACGAGGTTGGACGACCAGATTCAACCTGTCCTCCCTGTTTCGTGCACCTCATTGCAAACATAAAAAAGTTAGCGTCATTTGATTTGTCCAATACTTTTAATGTCCTTTATACATTAAAAGGTTCAACCACATTCTCTTACCTCAATTAGCACTAGCAAAGTAATTGGTCCTCCATTTCTCCTATTGAAGAAATGTGATTTGTACTGTACGTTTGGTTTTTACAAAAGCTATAGGCCTGAATTTTTAACCCACAAATTTCTCCCAAATCCAGATTAACCACCTGCTATAAATGGTTTACATTCACTAGAAGCAGGTGAGCTGTTTTTCTGACTGTCTCCAAGTATTACCCTTGATATTTACCTGGAAAATATATTGATTTCCGCCCGTTTTTATGTTTTTTTTAATAAACACTGATGGGTTCACAGGAAATTGTATATAAAATAAATAAAGGGCTTAATATTGGAACACACAGAATCTCCAAACATTATAAGGGAGCAATGAAGTGATATTTGAAGCTTCTAAGTCTAATGAAAGGGAAGAAATCTGAACTCAGCGGTTAGCACTTCTTTCAACGCGGAGCACTGAGGGATTGTGGGGGGAGTTTGTTTTGGGGGCGCGTGACCCTTGACCTGTAGGGAATGCTGGGACAGCTGTGTCCTGTCTCTTGTTTGTATAATGAGTCCTGGTGAGATGTATAAAATGATGTACCTCTTTGAGAATATAATGAAAACAATTGCCTCTTTGTCTGTGTGCAGCTTTTTAAAAGAGACTACAAAACAACACATTGAAGACTGACGCTGTTTAAAAATGCCAGTCACATAAATACACTTTCATTGTTGCAAATGCACCCTGTGGTTTTTCCATTAAAGGTGAAATAACTTTCATAGTAGATATTTTTGGTTGGTGTAAACCAATATTGGTTCCCCCCAAATATCTGGACCCCCAGGGCAATGAATATTTGTTCCCACCAGCAAACATTTGTTCCCCCCTTCCTGCATGCTTGTTATTTCTCTTATTTATTTATTTATTTATTTTAATAATTCTGTATGTGTAATACTAGTAAATCTGAGCAGTGTTTGCAGGATGTTATCGTGTATTATTGTAGGTGAGAGCGGACCTGTCAGAGGGGGCTAGAGGGTACAGGGTTAGGGTTAGGGAAAGTGGTCCCAATTAAGATTTTAGTTGAAAGTACATGAATATAGACTTCTATGCAAAGAAAGATGACTTTCTTAATAAAAAGTAAGGGGGGTAGAAATATTCAGCAGGAGAACCAATGATCCTGAATATTGGTTCCTAGGGTGAACAAATATTCTCTAACACGTATACATACATACGTACAGACCCCCATCCTTCATTTACCCTGGTGTGCTGTGCTTTATAATGCTTCCCTATGCTTTACCAGACCTCTCTGTGCTTTACAATGTTTCCCTATGCTTTACCAGACCTCTCTGTGCTTTACAATGCTTCCCTATGCTTTACCAGACCTCTCTGTGCTTTACAATGCTTCCCTATGCTTTACCAGACCTCTCTGTGCTTTACAATGCTTCCCTATGCTTTACCAGACCTCTCTGTGCTTTGCAATGCTTCCCTATGCTTTACCAGACCTCTCTGTGCTTTACAATGCTTCCCTATGCTTTACCAGACCTCTCTGTGCTTTGCAATGCTTCCCTATGCTTTACCAGACCTCTCTGTGCTTTACAATGCTTCCCTATGCTTTACCAGACCTCTCTGTGCTTTACAATGCTTCCCTATGCTTTACCACACCTCTCTGTGCTTTACAATGCTCCCCTGTGCTTTACCACACCTCTCTGTGCTTTACAATGCTCCCCTATGCTTTACAAGGAGTTTAACAAGACACACCAGAGCTTGTTACCTGTACACTGGGGCTAATCAAGCTTGTATTAAGACTTGGAATGGGTGAAACTGCTGTGCAATAGGAGTCTTATTTCCATCCCTGCTAAACCGTTATATAGAATAGACAGCCAGATATATTGACAGATCGAGCCAGACACTTTCCCCAGACAAGCTCAGAGCCAGTTTTAAAGAAAAACTATAATGAAACGGATAACTGAAACAAATCCCACACAATCCACTGCATAACGGAATGCTTTGTTTGCTAATTTGACGGAGTGCCACCAGGGTTTATTTATTTTACACCCGGGACATTTCTATACAGTAACACAGCACTAATTCTACATCCTTTACTGCTAAAGAATTGAAAGAATAACGTGTGCTTGGCTTTTGAAAAATGAATTCATCCCAAGACTGTAATAAACCCAACAGGTGAAGCAGGATGAAGCAATTCCTAACATAAGCGTGAGAAAAATAAATAAATAAACATGGTAGGCATCTACTTAATATAATAATATAATAATGTAGCTCTCGCTGGCACTAGATCATTGCAGATCATTACAGAGCTGATATTTGCAAAGCGTTTCTGATGCGCTGTCATTATGAAACCCCACAGATTGTGACAGGTTTATGACTTGCGGAGAGCACTAAACACTGCCATAAACCCCTTCGGGTACACAAGGAATCGAGCGACCGTTCAAACGGAGCAGAGGGAGGCTGTTCAGAGAGTAGAAGAGCCTCCCTTTCTCTTTCTCTGCTCCACCAGCACAGAGCAGAGGGAGGCTGTTCAGAGAGTAGAAGAGCCTCTCTTTCTCTTTCTCTGCTCCACCAGCACAGAGCAGAGGGAGGCTGTTCAGAGAATAAAAGAGCCTCTCTTTCTCTTTCTCTGCTCCACCAGCGCAGAGCAGAGGGAGGCTGTTCAGAGAGTAGAAGAGCCTCCCTTTCTCTTTCTCTGCTCCACCAGCGCAGAGCAGAGGGAGGCTGTTCAGAGAGTAGAAGAGCCTCCCTTTCTCTTTCTCTGCTCCACCAGCACAGAGCAGAGGGAGGCTGTTCAGAGAGTAGAAGAGCCTCCCGTTCTCTTTCTCTGCTCCACCAGCACAGAGCAGAGGGAGGCTGTTCAGAGAGTATAAGAGCCTCCCTTTCTCTACTCCACCAGCACAGAGCAGAGGGAGGCTGTTCAGAGAGCATAAGAGCCTCCCTTTCTCTTTCTCTGCTCCACCAGCACAGAGCAGAGGTAGACTGTTCAGAGAGTATAAGAGCCTCCCTTTCTCTTTCTCTGCTCCACCAGCACAGAGCAGAGGGAGGCTGTTCAGAGAGTATAAGAGCCTCCCTTTCTCTTTCTCTGCTCCACCAGCACAGAGCAGAGGGAGGCTGTTCAGAGAATAAAAGAGCCTCTCTTTCTCTTTCTCTGCTCCACCAGCGCAGAGCAGAGGGAGGCTGTTCAGAGAGTAGAAGAGCCTCCCTTTCTCTTTCTCTGCTCCACCAGCACAGAGCAGAGGGAGGCTGTTCAGAGAGTAGAAGAGCCTCCCGTTCTCTTTCTCTGCTCCACCAGCACAGAGCAGAGGGAGGCTGTTCAGAGAGTATAAGAGCCTCCCTTTCTCTTTCTCTGCTCCACCAGCACAGAGCAGAGGGAGGCTGTTCAGAGAGTATAAGAGCCTCCCTTTCTCTTTCTCTGCTCCACCAGCACAGAGCAGAGGGAGGCTGTCAATCAGCAATAATGTCCCAAAAGGTCAGGGATAGAAGCAAAATATAGCAACATTCATTTTTAATCCCTAATGAGAAAATTGCAAAAATTTTGTATTAGACGGCACCTAAAAATAGTTACCAGGCCTATCTTTCATAACACTGGTGTATAGGGCAGGATGCACTGCCAATAACAAAACAAAAAAAAAAATCATCAGACCGATTAATGGCTGTTTTAGACATGACACGCATTATGATCGGCGTATGAATTCATACTCTCTAACCGTATCGGTCTGTCTGCTTCAGTACCAGCTGGAGTTGGCTGACAGGGAGTATGCTTTGTTGTGATACAAATACGCGTCAAAAACCCACGTGTTTTAAAACGAGCTTCGTGCTCGTCTATGAAATAATTCCACTCGGATTTGAAACACACATTGCTTCCAAAAAAAACGCTAAAATCGCAGTCAAGCTAAGCAAAGCAACAATTGCCTCAATAAACTACTCCCCCTTCTATAAAATAGACACGGATCAATTCTGAAAAATGCAAAACTGCACTCCTGTCTGTAAGCTGTATTGTTTTAGTTTGTATAGTATAAAAACCAAAACAACCACTTTAAAATTTGCTCTAACCTAATAAATAATAATAATAATAATAATAATAATAATAATAATAATAATAATAATAATAATAATGTACCTATTTTCATCTGTCAACTGTTGGAGGATATGTTAACTATTACAGTAAAGCTTTGCAAACAACTTAAGCAAATACGAGTAACATTTCCCACTGCAAAATGTGTGCCTTGCTTTGTGTCAGACTTAACCGTTTCCCCACTTGTGACGAAACTTTATGAAAGAAAAAAAAAAAAAAAGTTATTGAAATGAAAGTATTATGATGATTTATATATATATATATATATATATATATATATATATATATATATATATATATATATATATATATATATAGAACAACTAGGATACATTTTATTTCAATTTGAATGAATAAATAAATAAATAAATAGATACCACAGGATAATTATTTGGTGTAAAACTGGGCACACAGTTTTGAACGCTGCAGTTGATAATAATAATAATTAAAACTGCCAGACAGTTTAAAGGTTTGGGAGGAAAAACGACAATCAATCAATCAATCAATCAATCTTTTGCAATAACAATAGGGCTTCCCGAGCCAGCTTGGAGTCCTATTATTAATAAGAAGACGTTAGTAAGCCTTCGTGTTTAATATAGTTCCTCACATTAACGATTTTAACAGGTTATAACAGACACCGGGGTTGCCCCATGTTTAGCAAGCCGGCTTACAGTATCGGAATCCCGGCGAGCTTCGGTGCTCACGGTGTGCAGGTAAGCGTCAGGCTAATTAATTTCGTCTCGTTAATGAAGAATTGGGAGGAGGAAGGAGACAGGTGAGAGAGAAAGAAAAAAAAAAGGAGGCGCTTCGTCGACTTCAGAGAAAAGAGGAATCGACAACCGCGCAGCGCGAATTCAGTAAGTTTTAAACTTTTTTTTTTTTTAAAGAACAGTTTTTGTATAAGCGTTTTTTAGGTTAGCTCTAATTATCTCGACAGTGTTTCTTTTTTTTTTTTAAGTATTCACCGGATTTATCACTGAGATAATAAAAATGTGTGTGCTAAAAATTAAAAAAAAATCAGACCTATCCCAGCTGTAATGCCGAGTTTAATCAATGTGTCCCTGAAATGAAGCAATTAACTAACTTAATTAACAGATATATAGGATAGAGTAATGGCGTTTAAACCAAGTTCTATCACTGCCTGTCCCATTTCTTCACAGGTAAATTGCATCATTTAATAATTTAATTCAAGTTAAAATAATAATAATAATAATAATAATAATAATAATAATAATAATAAATACGATAGGCGAACTGTAAGTTCAGTTGCAAAGTATTAAGTTCAAAGCAAAGTACCTTTTTTTTTAGTTGACTTTACTATTTTGTTTGTTTGTTTGTTTGTTTTTATTTGAAGGTGGAGACCCAGGACGGATGTAACACCTTGAATTTCTCCAATCAGAAGCAAGCTAGAGTCCCATCACTCACTCCACACATGCTCAGTTCAGGTCTCTGTTTGCCTGTGGAAGAGGAGCTCCTGTTTCAGCAGCAAACAACAAAACTAAGAGCAATCAATTGTGTGAATTTCTAAGCACATACATCAGGGATGAGAATACTAAAAGCAAAATTGGGGGGAAAAAAATGTTCTCCAAAGCCAAACACAGACAGCTCCCTCCCTCTTGCAGACAGAGACCTGAAGGTGCTTCTGATTGGAGAAATTCAAGGTGATATCAACCATCCCCGGTCTCCCCTTTATGCAGCCTGCTTTATTAATAAGTGCATGGTGAACTGTGTTGTTCAGAATTGGTTGAGGGGTCGTTTTGCCTTCTATTAATATCCCGCTGCGTTTGAATTTATTTATTAAGAAACTTGATGAATTCAGTGAAAAACGTTTTGACGAGAAGTCTTTTTTTCAGTTGAAGACATTGAAAAAGACCAGTCGAAACGTTTGTCATTAAATGTAGTACGTTTCTTTTAATATTTAAGCTTTTCACTATTGAGAGTTTAATAGTTATGGGTGCCTTTGAAAAAAACAGCATCTAAGAAGTGCTTTGAGTTAGTGGAAAGTACACCACTGCTAGTAAGGAATATTAGGAAGCTCTTTATCGTCAATGTTACAAAACTAGAACTAAACTCAGCATTTTTTTTTTTTTTAATTTAGTGGTCGGCAATTATTTTTA
Organism: Acipenser oxyrinchus oxyrinchus; assembly: GCA_030684275.1. Taxonomy (NCBI): domain Eukaryota; kingdom Metazoa; phylum Chordata; class Actinopteri; order Acipenseriformes; family Acipenseridae; genus Acipenser; species Acipenser oxyrinchus. The sequence goes on along the minus strand of CM060298.1, from coordinate 1,620,738 downwards.
TTGATTTCTCCCCAATTTAGTAATTATTTTTAGGCTCAGCCCACCGCTATTATTATTTATTATTATTTATTATTATTTATTTCTTAGCAGACGCCCTTATCCAGGGCGACTTACAATTGTTACAGGATATCACATTATTTTTACTTACAATTCCCCATTTATACAGTTGGGTTTTTACTGGAGCAATCTAGGTAAAGTACCTTGCTCAAGGGTACAGCAGCAGTGTCCCCCCCCACCTGGGATTGAACCCACAACCCTCCGGTCAAGAGTCCAGAGCCCTAACCACTACTCCACACTGCTGCAACCGCTACCACCCCTGCGCTGACTCGGGAGCGGCGAAGACGAACACACGCTGTCCTCCGAAGCGAGGACAACGCAGCCCTGGGCAGCTTACAGGTAAGCCCGCAGGCGCCCAGCCAGACCACAGGGGTCGCTGTTGCACGGTGAGCCGAGGGCACCCTGGCCGAACTAAACCCTCCCTCCCCCCAGGCAGCCCCCCCCTGGGAGCTCCCGTCCTGAACTCAGCAGGTTTTTAAATTAGGTTGTTTCTTTCTTATTTTTTTTTAATTAATCCGTTTTCAGACATGATATATATGTTATTTGTGAACCTCTGACTCATGTCCTCATAGTGTCACCAATGATGCTTTAGATAAAGTGATATTGCACAGCAGTGTATCTGCACTCCTGGTTTTAATGAGACACACCTGTGCGTGTTACCTCAACACTGTGCCGGCTAATCAAGAGCTGTAAGACCTGGAACGGGTAAAACAGCTATTCAATAGGAGTCATATTTCCGTCCCTGAAAAGGAATGACTGTATATTAAGTTACATTACAGAACAGGTGCTGAAATGCTGTGGGGATTTTTCGCTGCTTTCATTCCAAGGGCTTTTGTTAGTCTCTTTATCTAAGCCTCATCCAGAAAGCATATCTTGGCAGCCAAGTCTGTTAATTCCACAAAGGTAATTTTAGCTGAACTGGGGCACCAGAGTGAGACTTGGAGCGAGAGAGAGAGACTGAGGCTAGACTGTGGGAGTGAGGCTGACCTACAGAACAGGAAGCAACGTTTTAAACCTTCCGAACTGTGCTGTATTTGGAATGTGTTAATATTCTAAATCAAAAAGTTAAGTGGTGATGAACCAAAATAATGATCTGCTGTTCCTTTTCTATTTAACCCTTCAGGCATCGTGGGATTGAGTCTGGGTATCCATTTCGTAACCTTTTATTCTTGAATATTTCTTCCAAAAACTACAAATGGTAGGTTATAGTCTATAATATGTTATGAGAGGTATCAAACATATAATAAAACATATTAAGTCAAGTAGGCATATATTTGTGGGGAGGCTGTGTTGTCCCGTGGTTAAAGAAAAGGGCTTGTAACCAGGAGGTCCCCGATTCAAATCCCACCTCAGCCACCGACTCATTGTGTGACCCTGAGCAAGTCACTTCACCTCCTTGTCCTCCGTCTTTCGGGTGAGACGTAATTGTAAGTGACTCTGCAGCTGATGCATAGTTCACACACCCTAGTCTCTGTAAGTCGCCTTGGATAAAGGTGTCTAATTTCTTCATCCTCGGGTTTATTGGCAATACCCAAACCTGAGCTTCTCTCCATGGGCAATAGGGCTTTTTACTGCTATGCGCCCTAACTTTGGAACAACCTTCCTCAATCTATCAGGGATGCTAAGACCGTTGATGCTTTTAAAAAAAACAGTTAAAGACACACTTTTACGTTCAGACATTTTTATCATGACTTGGTTTTTTGATTTGTGTCATTTCTTTTTATATTAAGTTTACTCTTCGTATGCTGTATGTATAGATGGTTCTCTGTGTTTTTTTGTGTTTGTACAGCGCTTTGCTAAATAAAGATTATTATTTATTTCTTAGCAGACGCCCTTATCCAGGGCGACTTACAATTGTTACAAGATATCACATTATTTTTAACATACAATTACATTATTTTTTTACACATTATTTTTATATACAATTACTCATTTATACAGTTGGGTTTTTACTGGAGCAATCTAGGTAAAGTACCTTGCTCAAGGGTACAGCAGCAGTGTCCCCCCACCTGGGATTGAACCCACGACCCTCCAGAGCCCTAACCACTACTCCACACTGCTTAACGATATCATTAGGTATTAATGTAATGTCGTTTACATGGCCCCTTTGTTGCACATGAATTATAGCAATGCAGTAACGATAATTCAGAAAGATCTCATTGGCACTGTCACAAAGGAGAGCTCTTTTTCCATGGGGGACCAGAGCTGTGAACTTATTGATGTAAGGATGCCATTGGACACTGTGTCAGTTATACAATCTATTAGCAGTGTGCCAGTTACAGTAAATTAAATCATTTTACGTTTTAAAAGACATGCTGGTTGCAAATACAGTAGGGGTTTTGCTATTGAATTCACTTACACAGAAGCTCTTTTTAAAATAGCCACTTTCATCGCTGCAGAAGGAGCGATTTTAAAAAACAAAAAACATAAACAAGTCCTCTGGCTTTTCAGTTCCGTACCACGTCATGGATCGTTCTCGCTGTGTTACCTGTTTGACAATGTGGGTAATAATCCTGACGCTATCAGTGCGCTAGAGCAGGCATTTTGAAAAGAGCTTTGAAACTTTAAAGTTCTCAGTGTAAAAAGTGAGGACGTGTAACATGGCTTGCAAACAGATTGCTTTGACCTGGTGTATTACCACACCGTGCCTGCTGTTCTGAACTTTACAGTTTCCATTTGTGCCCTGTGATCATTTTAAAGCGATGCCTTTGGGTTAGCTTTCTCCTTACCATTTAGGATTAAAAACAACTTAATTTAAATCCCCTCTTATCCGTCCGGGGCGGCTGAAGAGTTTTTTTTTAATTCTTTTAACCTGTGATCACAGCTCATGCCATTAAGCCCTGAGATTAGCTTTGTACAGCGACTCTTCTCTGTACTTTCTCAAGCGCAAAAATGTTATTTTCATAGTGAGGCGACCGTGACTAGACCCAGACCTATTTTCTTCTTTCTTGACACTATTGAAACGAAAAGCGATAAACAGTGTGTTCTGCATGTATTGTGCATGCTTTGTAATGCTTCAAAGAAGAAAATAAAAACATAATATTGATATTCTACAATATGTTACACAAAGTACATTCACGTTTCTTTTTAATCGGCATGATGTTGCTCAAGATTTCTTAATAATCACACATATAATTATTTATTTCTTAGCAGACGCCCTTATCCAGGGCGACTTACAATTTTTACAAGATATCACGTTATTTTTTACATACAATTCCCCATTTATACAGTTGGGTTTTTTACTGGAGCAATCTAGGTAAAGTACCTTGCTCAAGGGTACAGCAGCAGTGTCCCCCCCACCTGGGATTGAACCCACGACCCTCCGGTCAAGAGTCCAGAGCCCTAACCACTACTCCACACTGCTGCTATATAATACATACAGGGCTAAATTCTTCAAAGCTATCAAATTCGCACCATTTTCAAATAAGGAGCAGCGCTGCCAATAAAGCTGCCAAACAAGGAATAAACAACTAAGACACAAAAAATGCAACCACAGTTTATTTCAATAATAAACCTAAACAAGGAAAGCCAGGACAGCATGGCACGGCTTTGAAGCTGTGTGTGATAGCTTAGTCAAGTGTGTGTAGGATGAGTGTGTCTCAGTGAGGGATGTGTGGGTGTGTGTACAGGGTTTGCCAGTGATTGCCACACGCATGTACATGAGTCATTGTGCCTGTGGTGGTGTGTGCTTTCTTGTGAGTGGGCTGTGCTGAGAGATAAGTAAGGCTGTCTCTCAATATTTAATACATAAATGATATAGGGCCATAATTAGTGTTAGTTTTTTTTCCCTAGACAATTAATCGCTTATTTTCCATTTATCTCTTTTACAGATCTGCAGTGTTGCAAGAACTGTTTTGGAAAGAGCATTTTGTAGGCTGACTAATAATAATAATAATAATAATAATAATAATAATAATAATAATAATAATAATAATGTGAGCACTCTAAAGTTTGGTTTAACATTTCAGTCCACTAATGGAATTCAAACAGGACAGTCTGGCATTTCATGCACCCTCATCTCCTTTCGAAGTGCTTGTCCAGTCATTTGCTATTTTTATCGAACGAGATTCTGAAATAATATTGAAGTTTGCTCGACCTAATTCTATTTTTGTATAGAGCTCTATAAATAGGTCAGTCTCTCAGCATGTGTTTATTGAGGGAGTCTGTGCAATGAACAGGGGCTGCATTCCTCCACCAAACCAGCTTTTAATAACACGTTGATTTGTGCTGCAGTATAAACCCACAACCCTACGTTGTGTGAAGCGGGCTTCAAAATGCATGCTAGTCCTGTTTCTTCAGAACTCCCTTTGTTTTGGTGTACAGATGTGGCCTTTTTGCGTCGCCCAAGAGAACTCATTTTGCTTCATAAATTCGAATGAAACCCGCTGAATAACGTTACATTAAGATATTAAATTACACTTTGTAGTTTTCCCCCATATACTTAACAAAAAAACTGACTGTGGTCCCATTCCAATGTGTCTGCTCTTGTGCTACCATTGCCCAACAGCACAGAACCATTTCTATTGCTTTTGCAGTATTGCATTGCAGGATTGAAGATCATTTGGATACATTTTTAGGATGTCTGTACTTAGCAAAAGTTTCTTTTTCTTTTTAAAGAGAGAGGCGGAAGAAAGAAGAGACGTTTCTGTTGGCCAAAGAGCCCCCAGCATTCATCTCAAGAGGCATGGTATTTAATACGGTGTTAATTAATGTTTTAATTGCTGTGGGACCGACGATTACAAGCTTGGCTTAAATACTTTTATATTATCTTGTCGCTCAGACAGAAGAAAGAAACGGGAAATTCGGAAAGGCTGTGTGTCTGTGTCCTGCGATTTAAAGAGGTGCACGTTGGATTGCTTCAATCAAAAGTTGAAAAAGAACGTTTAATTTAAGTAACATTCACTATCACGTCCAATCCAATGGCGTTCAACAGTGTCGAATCATCTCTGTCTGATTGCTCACTTGCAAGCGAATGAACAGTGTTGTCTGATGCACTGCAGTATACAGATTTTGTTCCCTGTCGGTGAAATGAGATTAAAAGCTCTATAACAATGAATGCAGACAAGCCCAGCTCTCTAAGGTTAAGGTGCTTGCTTCAGGGATGTGGGATCGTCAGTTCGGACCCGACCTCCGCCCTGTTGCATTAGTGCCGTGATTCAGATCTCGTAGATCGGCTGAATCCGATCTCTGAGGTTAGGAAGGGAGAGGGTAATGGGTACTGTAACGGTTAGCTCTAATGCAGACTTTTATAAGGAAAGAGCGATCTCTTTGGAGTGTGTCTGTGGTCTCACTCAGTGGGTAACGTTGCTCAGTGAAATACGAAAAAAAATGTCCCCCACACTCTGCCTCTCTTCTATTTTTCAAACTACCTTTCCACAAGCAGTCGTTGAGGAATGTCCACTTATCCCTCCGGAAGATTGTCAAATCGAGTCAGTGCCGCCTGGTCTGCCCGCTCTATTGACCGTGATATGGCAGGTGTTTTTATCCAACCGTCCACATCTACCCGATATGTGGTTTAGCTTCAATGTTAATTGGAGTCCTCTAGCTAACAGATTATTTTATTAACCAATAATTATAAAAAGTTTTGTTATCATCGACCTTAATTAAATACCGACAGGGGGTCATGTGCAATGGGCAGGGTTTTTAAAACGAGGTCCGGTGTACGATAAGATCTCTGCCACTCTCAAAGTCTTCAAATTAACCCAGCTGAACGTGGTGATAGGCTACGGCGATTTGCGGCTTAGGCAATAGGCTGGCTGTCCTTTTTTTCTGGGGGGAAGGTGGAGGGGGTGTTGTGCTAATCCTCTAGTTAATAAGAACAGGAGAATGAAGAGAAAAAAAGAACATGGAAAACCCACAGAGAGTCTTAATCCGCACACGCAAACGCAGAGCTCCGAAACGTGTGATTTAAAAGCTGCCGTTGTGAGGCTTATCAGCAAAACCTTGAGACAGCCAAGAAGCTTTGCAATTCCGCAACCAGGCGCACTCTCTGAGGAATAAGACAAAAGAAAGGACGAGTCGTGCAGCACTGCGCTTGACCCGGCAAATGAATTCTAATTTTAAATGGCGTGATCTTTTTAAAACGACTCTCTTTTAGTAGTGTTTCAACAGATACATAAAGAAAGAATGCAAACTTGTGGAAGGCAGCGGGTTTGAGAAAGAAAGCTCTGGGCTGCAGTGTGGAAGGCAGCGGGTTTGAGGAGCAGCTCAGTTATAGATTAAAAGTTTACCACAATACCCGTGTGCAGTCATTTTGCAGTTTTCCCATGCTTTTACAGTAGTAGTTTGCTTTACCAGACCTCTCTGTGCTTTACAATGCTTCCCTATGCTTTGCCAGACCTCTCTGTGCTTTACAATGCTTCCCTATGCTTTACCAGACCTCTCTGTGCTTTACAATGCTTCCCTATGCTTTACCAGACCTCTCTGTGCTTTACAATGCTTCCATATGCTTTACCACACCTCTCTGTGCTTTACAATGCTTCCCTAGGCTTTACCAGGCTTCTCTGTGCTTTACAATGCTTCCCTATGCTTTACCAGACCTCTCTGTGCTTTACAATGCTTGCCTATGCTTTACCATGCCTTCAATGTGCTTTAATACACTTTACCATACTTTCACTGTGTGCTATTACACTTCGCTTTGCTTTCACTATGGTAAACCTTTACAAGGATAGTTATACGAGTGCTGCAAATTTGTTTTCCCGTTAAAAAGAAGCGTTTACAAAACAAGACAGTCGTGAGACTGTTGTATCAGACCAGGGGTATTCTGTAACATTACTGTACAGCCTAGTCTATGTGATACAGGGACAGGGGATTACATTTCTCTCTTTTACCTCCCTGAGCTGTAAACTAACTCTTACAATCCCCTTCACCTGGATACAGTATACCAATACAGATACAGTGAGACAAATAGAGAGTGAGGGAAAAAGAAAGCAAGCACTGGGCTGCAGCGTGGAAGGCAGTGGGTTTGAGTAGCTCAGTGCTTGGAGAAAGATGAATAATAAATGTATTTAAAACGAAAGATACAGTGAGATGTATGGCAGATGCTTTTAAATTCTGAAGCCTTGAATATTTTTGGTCTCCTTTCCTGTTCCAATATCTGCATGATGCAGCCTCCCGATGCGACTCCCTGCAGTAATCGGAGCGTGGTTATAAATTTAGCACGACTGCCTCGAAGGCTCGATTTGATTTCAATTAAGCCTCCCTGTTTTACAGTTAATTTAGGTCTGCTGTAAACAGAAGAGTGCTTTCACGCAGTGCCTGAGAATGAAAGAGACATATCATTTATTCATGAAGCGACAGAAATGATTTCTATTACCACACAGATTGTCTTCCATTAATGACAGCTCTCTCCTTCTCCCCCCCCCTCTCTCTCTCTCTCGCTCTCTCTCTCTCTCTCTCACACACCCTCTCTCTCTAGAATAAGTCTGCAGTACCAGTGTATAATAAACACTGTGAGGGATGAGAAAGAAAGACATGGTACATCTTGATTTTTAGTGTTTCAATTTATTTGTTATGTTGGTGCTTTGTGAATTTCAGTGCTTATAAAAGTTGCAGTGGTCTGCTTTGCTACAGTACACCTGGATTGCAAACTCACACTAGTCCTGAACCGAAACGAGGCTGATCACATGTAAGAGACATGCGTGCATACCCTCTGACTCACCCACCAGGAGTTAACAGGGGGCTGAATTCAAAATGAATGACTTCAAAGATATTCAAGGTGCTATTCCTGTGGGATTCAGACAGAAGTCATTAGGAATTTGCAGTCGCTGCTTGAAAGCGTTGGTTTGAACTCTGTCAACGGGAATGTGACGTGGGAGCGTCGGCATGAAGAGTCAGAGACCAGAAAGCTTACAGTTTAAGCGCTCGCCCGCATTTATTTACATTTACAAATATACACAGTACAGCAAACCATACTGAACCTTCACCATCACTCTCCTCAACAAAAACATGATCATCTGTGAAATACGCTGGCAGTTGGAGCCTAATTAATTATTGAATTGTTTATTCAATTGACGGCTCCAGCCCCCCCACACACAAACACCCCCAAACTGTACTGTATAATGGTAGTCGTATGATTTTTAATATGTGTAATGTAATTGCATTTAGAATCCACAAATACTACATGCAGCCTCAAACAGCGGTTTCAAAATATTTCTGTGTTAAAACATATCTGGGCATCGCTTTTCCCCCTCCATTTATAAGGGATGAGTCAGCTTCCCTACTAATGAGAAGCACTCATTAAGGATTTGAAGAAAAAAGCCCTTTTCAGCAATAGGATTGTTTGTTTTGTTTGTTAATTACTTCATTATATTTTCATCTCGTATTTCTGTTTGCTACTTCTTGTAAATGTAATGATACACTAATGGGTTAGGCAGGAAAATATTGCTTTGTCACTTATGCAGGCAAAATGTTTTCTGTGACTTTTTAAATGTAGATTTTTTTTTTTTTTTAAAGATTGTCCCAATCAAGCATTAATTTCTGTCACAGCATCCATGAGTACCTGCTAGAGAATTGACTGTCTGGGACACGAATGAAAGACTGTAACCCTTTACATGAAGCGTCGATAATTACTGTGTGTCTGAATTGTAGTTACTTAGTAAATACATGTGTGCTTACACATAATTAACCCTAACTCTAAACCTAACCCTTTCCTGATACAATTGTGAACTTACACATGCTAAGATACAGCTTAAGTACATTGTAACTGTGCATAATAACATTGTAATTTATGTGTAAGCACACGTGTAACTATTATGTAAATACACACTAATTAGAGAGGAGTTCTGAACCCCAGGACTGGGTGCAGCAGCAGCAGCAGCAGCAGCAACAGGGCTAGTGTGAGTTTGTAACCCTGCTCAAACTCCTGGCTCCTGATCATTTCAATATTAATAATAATAATACTAGACTTCATTGAGGGGAGTTCTGAACCCCAGGACTGGGTGCAGCAGCAGCAGCAGCAGCAGCAGGGCTAGTGTGAGTTTCTAACCCTGCTGTACTATCAATTAAGTCAAGGTTTGACCAATTCTGATCTGTTTTACTGTTTTAGTTTTGCAGTAAGCAAGATAGTGACTTTCTTTCTTTCTTTCTTTCTCTCTGCACTGTCCTGTTTTCTCAGTACTGTTTTGCACTTTTCATAACTACTAGTAGCTATCAATATTTGATCATATCTTTCATTATGAATTTTTGATCAATCATGCTCCTTTTTTAAAAACCTGACGTTCTAGTCCTAAAACGGGAGGATTTACGACCTGGTCTCCCAGACCTGCCTATCTGTGTATTTCGTACTGTAAATTAAACCAGACGCCACTTTGTACTGAGTCGACAGCACTAAATAATCATATTTCAGAAGTGTTACCATATATCATCTTCCTATTACAAGACTGCGTTTGTAAAGCGGATGAAAGGGGAGGGGAATTCTGAGGCGTGGATGATGAAATAGTCCATAAAACTAGACAGCAAACAGAGTCCAAGGCTTGGGTCAGGGGTTCACAAACTCCAGTAAGGAAGGGACAGTTTATTAAGAAGAATGCTTCTATAAGGTACTTGAAAGTGTTGAAACTTTAAGCCAGATTTTATTTTGTTATTTCATTCTTCCACACTGCAGCCCAGCGCTTTCTTTATCTAACCACTGAGCTCCTCAAACCCGCTGCCTTCCACACTGCAGCCCAGCGCTTTCTTTATCTAACCACTGAGCTCCTCAAACCCACTGCCTTCCACACTGCAGCCCAGTGCTTTCTTTATCTAACCACTGAGCTCCTCAAACCCACTGCCTTCCACACTGCAGCCCAGCGCTTTCTTTATCTAACCACTGAGCTCCTCAAACCCACTGCCTTCCACACTGCAGCACAGCGCTTTCTTTATCTAACCACTGAGCTCCTCAAACCCGCTGCCCTCCACACTGCAGCCCAGCACTTTCTTTATCTAACCACTGAGCTCCTCAAACCCGCTGCCCTCCACACTGCAGCCCAGCACTTTCTTTATCTAACCACTGAGCTCCTCAAACCCACTGCCCTCCACACTGCAGCCCAGCACTTTCTTTATCTAACCACTGAGCTCCTCAAACCCGCTGCCTTCCACACTGCAGCCCAGCACACGGGCAGAACAGCTCAAAAGAAAAATAGTCAGATTACGTCACAAAGTGATTACGTGCAATTGTCTTTTAATCCAGTTTCATATCACCAGCAAACAGGCATGATTAGTCAATCGTGTACTTCGAACGCAACCAAACTACACAGCGTCGCTAAGTGCGAACCTCGATCGAAGGATCTCACAGCGCCGCTGTTTATTTTAGGGTTAAGCATAAGTTCTTTGGCATGCATTGCCCTTGTTAAAGGTTGAATAGACGAGACAGGATGAATGTACACAGTGCTGTGGTTATTTTATTACTTAGAATGGCTCAGTTGTCAAATAGCTACAGTGTCCTCTCTTTCTCCTGAGTCACAGCGAAAATAAATTCCAGCAAATTAAAAAGGTTAACAGTGTTGTTAATAATAAGAGGTGGCACAGTGCTGTCTTTTTTAATGTCTTTAGTCTGGCAGAGTTGACGTTATATAGAGACCTGTACAATACAGTTTATTTGGTCACGTCTAACTAATAAAATATTCATTACTGTATTATTGTGTGTCTCCCGAAGAGGTCTATTGAAGAACAGGCTGGTCTTTTTTCTTGCAGAAGGTTTTAACGTTGTCAATATCTCAGAAGCCCAGCAAGTCTCTTAAAAATTCCCACTTGACAGGCATCGTAATTAAAGTTTAAAATTTCCTTTTTTTTTTTTTTTTTTGGTTATGCTGAAAAAATGTTTTAATAAAAGGAGTATAATTAAGATGCAATCCTTGTGTTTTTATAATCCTGCCTTCTGGGGAGAAGGGGGATGGGAGGGTAAGCTGAGCTTTCTAAAGAGTGAAGGGTACATATTAGTTTTAATGTGTGTGTGTGTGTGTGTGTTTTTGTTACCTTTGCAATGCTATGTTTGCAGTCATCCTGTTTTTTTAAAAGTTTTATTTTCACTTAAACTGTTTCCCACTAGCTGCATAACATCTTTCATTTCCTCATTTCAGAAAGACTTTTTTTTACCAACTGTTAATCTTTTATAGTATGTCACCCAAGCTCTGTTCATTAATAGATCTTGCTCTTTCTGATTTTCTGTTGTTGATTTTACTCTAGAATACCGTATTCCTTCGAATTTAAGACTTTTTGAACCATTTTTTGCTTCTCAGAAATAGCCTGCGTCTTAAATTCGAGTACAGCATAGTGATGCGTGTATTGAAACCGCCAACAAAAGACGCGATTACCCCAGTACACAAACAGCAACGTGACTGACTGCCTGAGAAAAGGCGAACAAAGAAGTCCCTGCCTGCAGCCGTTTTTAAAAAAGCGCCATTAGCGCCCTGAGGAATTTAAAAAGAGAAGCTTTTGCAAACAGTGCCAGCTTGGACGGACCGGGAATCAGACCCCCGTATTTTCTGACATGCCAGTTCACAAACTGGGAGAGCTGTGAGTAATCACGACTAGAAATGATAAGCAGCTCTTCACTGTACTGCTGTGTGTGATAGCAGATGGCTGCAAACTGCCTCCATACGCGTAATTTGAGGTTGTATCTTTGTAAGAGTGTATTTATTTTTTTCCGTCTTAAATTCGAAGGAATACGGTACGTTGTTAGCAAGTTAAATAATAATCGTTCTCTTAAAAATCATTCCTTGGTGAATCAGGCCCTCATGCAAGCATGTTTGAAGTTGTTTGTGTTGCATCTTGTCTCATCCCTTGAAAACGAATCACTTTGCTGCAGTGAAAGCTGTGTTCGATATTTCCAATTTTGACAAGTTCACATTTATAAATATTTCTGGGTCTTGAGTTTATGGTGTATTTTTAGATGCCCCCTCTATAACACCTAGGAAAGAAAAGGGGGAGTTTTGAAATGTTATTTAGACTTTTGTCAGAACAATCTGATCTGAAAGACTGAATAAAAAGGCAAAACGGGAGACTGACTTTGACTAAAAATGATTTGTTTCATTAATAAGTCATCAGTATCTGACTAATGATCAGGTTTTGGCGGTTCTGGGTTTGCCCTTACCAGACCTGGGTTTATTTATGATTACAATTACAATGTGATTATTGGGCAGCAGTGTGGAGTAGTGGTTAGGGCTCTGGACCCTTGACCGGAGGGTTGTGGGTTCAATCCCAGGTGGGGGACACTGCTGCTGTACCCTTGAGCAAGGTACTTTACCTAGATTGCTGCAGTAAAGACCCAACTGTATAAATGGATAATTGTATGTAAAAATAATGTGATATCTTGTAACAATTATAAGTCGCCCTGGATAAGGGCGTCTGCTAAGAAATAAACAATAGCAATATTGCCTGGGTTATTTAGAATACATAGAGTAAACATGTTGATGTGGGTAGCCGTTTGTTACTTTTTTGTGTAATTGTCATTACAATTTAAATTACTGCAGCATTATTGCAACTAATTGTAATTGAATCACATAGAATTGAAACTGTCAGAATCCACTGGGGTTGAGCTAAAAAGCCAGAACTGTCCCAATCTGGCCTAGTCTACATGGAGTCACATGGTAACCCCAGTATAGGCAATATTTAATTGGCTTAGGTTTCAAATTTTAAATACCCCGATAGTATAGCACAGTGTAATACGGTATAGTCTCGCACCAAGACCCACTGTAGCCAGTGCAATCCGTCCCTCATAATCACTTAATTAATAATCATAATACTAACTCTAAAAGAGTGAAAATGAATTGCGTCATTAAAATTCGAGTAGCCAGCCGGATTTCTGTAATGAGCTCGGCAATTAGATGTATCGACACGGAAAGAACAATTTTGACGCAGTTTCACCAGCAGATTTAAAACCCATTAATCTGCTCCAAAATGTTCGCATCCATTATTAAACACGACAGACTGTGGAGCTTAACTGCTGACGGCACACCGTTTAGGACCGAAATGCGGCCAACGTTTTTCCAAGATTGGCTTATTATTTAAATAATCGAACATCTAATTTTACTGAGCATCAGTAATATACCTCCTGCTCAAATGGAAGATTCTGATTGTTTTAAAATACTTCCCCATTATACTAGAACCTCATTTGCTTACCTAATCACACCCAATTTCCATTGAACAAATAATTCCTACTTCTTATTCTATACTTTTCTGAGTGCCACTTTACATGAAGTGTCTCAATTTTACTGTGTTATTTAATAAATAATTGCAAAAGCATAATTACAATGTTATTATGCATGGTTATAAGGTACTTTTGCACAATATATGTATGTGCACAGTTGTATCCGGAAAGGGTTCTGGGGTTAGGATTAGGGTTAGAGTTTAGAGTTAGGGTTAGGGTCATAGCATGCAAATAGTACATTGTAACTACACATGCGTTTATGACAATGTAAATACAGTGTCATTAGAGACACAATGTAAAGTGGTACCCTTTTCTGTACATACTGTTGCTATACCTCCATGGTGGGGGATGGATGTTGCTGACTGTTCTATAAGCCCTTCTTTAAGGGATGAGCTTGGGTGCGTGTGTGTTTATTACTGTGCTGATCAGCTGTTGCCACGTCGCTGAGAGCTGCCGTTTTGTCCCTTGAGCTTTCAACACATCCTCTGCTGTGTCATTCAACCTGCTGTATCTGCAGCAAGCCTGGGACAAGAGGCTTGCAAAACCAGGACTGGCTTCACCTTGCTTGCACAAACACATGCATTTATTCTAATTCGTGATGGGACAGATGCTCAGATATGGCTACAAACACTGCGTGAAATGTATCTGGTGGCAGAAATGTTCGTATTCATTTGTATCTCATGATGTATAAATGACTGCATCGAATGCGTGTGTCTGTCTTTCCCTGCGTGTCTCTGGGTCTCGGTGTGCGTGCGCTTTGCGCAACATTTTTATCGTGCGCTGCTGTGCAGCGCTGGCATCGGCCCTCACCAGTACCTTGGCCAGCCGCCAGTCCCCACTAAAACCACTGAGCTTCCCATTATCACATCTTCATAAACAATTCATGAAAACTCCCACCACAGCTCTTTTACTATGCTGCCTGGCTGTGGAGCGGAGTAAGAAAGAGAGGAAAATCAAAAAAATAAAAAACTCAACATACTGTGCAAAGTGTATAGTTTTCAAAGTGCAGTGGAACCTGTATTAACAAGCCTACTGTGTGTAAAGCACCCACCTGCCCTTACCCATCAATCCTGTTTCTAGTAGCTTGGAGCATTGCTTTATAACCACACACACCAGCAGTGGCTATGGAAGTGTGGAAGGGCAGCAGTGTGGAGTAGGGGTTAGGGCTCTGGACTCTTGACCGGAGGGTCGTGGGTTCAATCCCGGTTGGGTGGGACACTCCTGCTGTACCCTTGACCAAGGTACTTTACCTAGATTGCTCCAGTAAAAACTGTGTAAATGGGTAATTGTATGTAAAAATAATGTGATTATCTTGTAACAATTGTAAGTCGCCCTGGATAAGGGCGTCGGATAAGAAATAAATAATAATATGGAAAGAGCTTGCTTTGACCCGCTGTCCTTGTAATCATTGGCTTCAAGTAACGTCTTTTATATATAAAAGACGCTACTTGATATATATGTGTATATATATATATATGCTCCCTTGAGAAAGATATGTACAACATATCAAAACATTGGGCAGCTGGCTCTTAAACTTAAGGGAGCCACTGGCCTTTTGAATAAATTAATTACTTTTTCTCTAAACACAGTGTATACCATATGGGCGATGGGGGGGAGAGTACAGGAGCCTTGTGATTGCCTTTTTAATTTAAAAAAAAAAAATTAATGAGGCGCAAAAAAAAAAAAAAAAAAATTGGAACAGGTTTTGGTGGAGTTAATGTGTGTTTTCAAGTAGTGTTTATCAGAGGCTGCGGGGGTTGAGAGACTTGGAGTGGAGACGATAAGAGCCTGGATGTTAATTCTGTCAACACGGCAGACCTCTGTACACCACTATTACTATTACTATTTCTTTCTTAGCAGACGTCCTTATCCAGGGTGACTTACAATTATTACAAGATATCACATTATTTTTTACATACAATTACCCATTTATACAGTTGGGTTTTTACTGGAGCAATCTAGGTAAAGGACCTTGCTCAAGGGTACAGCAGCAGTGTCCCCCACCTGGGATTGAACCCACGACCCTCCGGTCAAGAGTCCAGAGCCCTAACCACTACTCCACACTGCTGTAAGAAATAAAACTCCACTGCTGATCTGTATACTGTTCAGGGAATGACATCTCCACCCAATACACTAGACCACTCAACACACAGTACAGAGGGAGGGGGAGGGGGAGGGGGAGGTCATGGAGATCAATTCTGTGCTTGCTGTGCTATAATTGTGTGTGTTTAGCAATGCTAAAGAGTGTTGCACCACCACCCTACAGACTAATTTTGCTCCATAAAGTCGAATGAAACCTGCTGGATAATGTCACGTTAACATATTGAATTACATTCCGCTTCAGCTGACAAAAATTGAAAAATGTGACATGAAATACTGTACTAATATTATGGCTTCCGGTAGACTTTTTTGCGATATCATTTTGTAGCTTCTTTGATTACACAATGTTAAGTAAAAGATCTAAATTATGTTTGTATATATATATATTTTTTTTTTTGGTAGCACTATAAAATAAGCGTTTGTTCGTGATTGTTTCATGTGTATTAAGGGAAATGTTATGAAGTCATGCTTGTTTTGAATGCAATAGGAATTTCAATTGAAATCAGTAGGAAATCATACGTTAGTTACATTGGAATTACAGACACTTAAAGTGTCACCATTTTTTTTCTCAATCCTAAAATTCTAGGTGATGCTAAACTTTTGACCGAAGCTGTGCACTGCTTCAAATTGGGGGGTGATAAACTCCCCTTAGCTCCGCAGTCAGCCCCCCCCAGTTAAGTATATTATTTAAATGATAAGGCAGCAGGAGTATGAACAGTCAGGTTCCTGTTTAATACACGATTCCTCCCCGGCCGCTGCTTGAACAGATCCTAACAGTGTGTTTTATTTCCCTCGCAAAAGAAAGTTTCAATGGTGCAAAGAAGCTTGTATCTGAGCGAGAGACTTGTGGGAATTGTGAAGGGAGGTGGTTTCCGATTAAACCACGAATGAGGCATTCAGACCAGCAATAACCCCCTTAAATGCCCCGCGATTCGGTTTCATAGGATCTGTGCCTCTGCTTGTAAGATCCTCGCACACTTTATTTTTTATCAGGCCAACTCAAATCCCTTAATAGGAGGTTGAAGCTGGCTGTTTCCAACTGTGATCTAAAGTGGATTAGTCTTTAATTGGATTCAATTTTCTTTCATATATATATATATATATATATATATATATGAAAGAAAAAAAAATTATATATATTTTAGCTCAAAGAGCCAGCTTCCCAATGTTTCGATATGTTGTACATATCTTTCTCAAGGGAGCCTGTATTTGAATCAAAACATTGGAGGTATTCATAGTTTTTTGACCGCATGACAACTACTTGTTATTGTTTACATTCAAATCCATGATTTATTCTTACAATATGTAATTGTGTTCTATATATTGTGACATCATTTTTACTTCTATCTTTAAATCTGTATTAATTCTAATTAACATTATTTTATATAATACAACCCCCCACTCCCCCACAAATAATCGCTTTTAAAAGGAATCGTTTTTAACTGTGCAAAGGCATGCATGTCATGTTGTCGGGTTGCAGCAAATTAGGTGAAATGGGAGGCAGGTTTAAAATCAAGTATTTCTTAAAACTGTACAACTGTAGTTGAATGTGAACGACGACAACAAGCACACACTAGAGGCCTTGAATGAGACTTGGCTAACGGGCTGAGTGTGCAGAATATTGAAAGATATATTGCTACAAATAGGCCATATATTAAAAGACACACAGCTACAAACACACAGGTAATTAAAAGACACCTGTTAGCTAATCATCTTTACTGTTTTACAGTGTCTGCATGTGGGGATGGTGCTGAGAGTTGTGTTGCATGAGTGAGAATTTTTTTTTTTTTAAATAAATCAACACAGGGCCTCCAAGCAATAGCAATCCTCCTCTTTTTTTTTTTTTTGTAATCGCAATATTGGAACCATCGTGTATTACAATCCAATAAACAAACAAGACTAGTAAAAAACTCAATTTGGTGCTCCATTGCTTTCAGTGGCCACATGTATTTTTTTGGTATGTGTATGTGTATGTGTCTGTGTGGGGGGACTGCTGTGGGGCTTAAAGCCACAGGCCTTATGGGGGGGAGGGGGGCTTTTAGTTACCCTGCCTAAATAATTTATAGAAATATATCTAAAATATTTTTTTTAAATAACCCTAAGATGCCCCCAGGGTTTGAAGAGCCCTGATGGAATGTGTGACTAACGGGAGTAATCATCACATTGTCATGATTGGGGCTCGAGAATAGTAGGGCTTTGTGGTAAACCAAGGATTTAAAATCAATTTTCTTGCCTCGTATTAGTACCAGGAACATTGCCACTGGACTACCTTAAAAGCAGTGCTGACCACTGCTCTAAAATCATGTTTGTTGCCTCTCATTAGCACAGGCGTCACGGTCACTGGCTTCCATTTAAAGGAGGATTACCAAAGGTGTTTTTTTTGTTTGTTTTTTTTCTAAAAATGTATTTCTTGTTAGCTGTGGTCACATTATCAGTGGTCCCTCTGTTAAAAGAGATCCATTTTCTTACCTCTTACTGGCAGACGTTTTCACTGGCTGGTTGACCTTTTTTAAAGGCGTGCAAACCAAAGTTTTAAAATTGATATGTTTCTAGCAGAAATCTGTTGCTTTAATTAGAGGTGTGTCACTGCCAGGGAGGCTGTAATTCCAAAAATACCTGCCACAGAAACTAGAGACAATGACAAAAAAATAAATAAATAGAATTCAGACCTGACAATAATCACTCGAACGCGTGTTGGAAATAAATATCAGCCACTTAAAAAAAACAAAGTTTAGATCATTAAAATAGACGCTTTTGAAGTTATTTTATAAATGTGTATATATATATATATATATATATATATATATATATATATATATGTTTTAAAGCATTGTTTGCAACGTTAGCAAGCACACAGACATACTCTGCACCAGTGGTACTCAACTCTGACCCTCAAGATCTATTCCAGTCCTGGTCTTTATTCAAATCAGGTCCTAAATTAGATCATTGCCTCTTAGCAGATTCAGTTAACTGCATTAGAACCTGCTTAGCGTAAAAACCTGGACTGGATTAGATCTCGAGGGACATTCACTGTCACACACACAGAGGTGTATTTCAGTTTAGCCGGAGCAGTTGTGTTTGGTTAATCTAATTGATCTTTTAGGTCAAATCACCCCCACCCCTCGAGAGAGAGAATTATATTTATATTTTTTTTTAAAAACAGTTTCCTGACAGCCCTGGTGGGAGAATTTAATTAGCAAATCGTAAAAGAAAATAATCTAAATATCTTTAAACCTCTCCTGTACCTCTCTTATTTTTCAGCTCTGTTGACTTGTGTTTGCATCCTGAACACTCTCTCAGTCTCTTCATGTTTTTTTAATCGCTAAATTATTGATACAGTCAATGCAGTCAGGACAAGCAACCACAGAGCGGCCTTTCATTTCATCTTGCAGAGGTGGCAATGTCCCATTCTCTTTAACTTGCATTTTTAACTCCCTACAACTATTTAGGGCTTGAACTTTTCAGTTTTTATTTGCCAAATCTTAACCTCCCTTAATGTTAATTAGTGCTTATTAAGCTCTGTCTGCATCCGAATAAAGAGAAAACGATTATTTACAAACCGGATTTAAGATAATTGTTTTATTTGCTACATATCAAGGAGATTTTAAATGATACACTTGATATCGGTGTACACTCTGTGCCGGGTATTTTATGCTGAATAGAAAATCTGTCAGGACAAATCTGTTAAATGAGTGAAAATAACTAAAGCACATGGATAAACTAGACAACTGCAATTAGGATCAGCGATGAGCAATTGACGTCATTTGTGAAACAGAA
This sequence comes from Acipenser oxyrinchus oxyrinchus, assembly GCA_030684275.1. NCBI lineage: Eukaryota > Metazoa > Chordata > Actinopteri > Acipenseriformes > Acipenseridae > Acipenser > Acipenser oxyrinchus. The sequence goes on along the minus strand of CM060298.1, from coordinate 1,601,678 downwards.
TCAGGCTCTGTCAAGTTATGAAGGTAAAAACAAGTGACACTGTTTTGCAATTAACAGCTTTTTCTGAGTATAATTAAGAACCATGATTGGCTCAAAGTAAGTTTAAATGGACGTCATGTGATTAAAAATACAGCCTACATATATGTAAGCCTTAATTTCATATTTAAATGGTGGACCAGATATTTACAGGGCTATTTTTTAGACACCTCAAGCAATGATTGGCGTAGTGCAGTCATGTGACTAAAAAAAAAAAATGTATTTCAGATTTCACAAGCTTTAGGATAATGGTTCAGATTTGATATACAGCTGATTCTCTCCGAGTACAGTGTGACTTATTGGTACTAATATTGTAACCCTCAATTTAATTATTATGTGTTTATTTAGCAGACACCTTTATCCAAGGCGACTTACAGAGACTAGGGTGTGTGAACTATGCATCAGCTGCAGAGTCACTTACAATTACGTCTCACCTGAAAGACGGAGCACAAGGAGGTTAAGTGACTTGCTCAGGGTCACACAATGAGTCAGTGGCTGAGGTGGGATTTGAACCGGGGACCTCCTGGTTATAAGCCCTTTTCTTAACCTCTGGACCACACAGCCTTAATGCAGCCATTTGAATGGATTTTAATAGCAGATCACAAAGGTAATTATTGCTATTATAATATTTGCATAAATACATTAACTGCATTCCATATGTAAAAAAAAAATTAAGTGCTGTTACGTCAAAAAAGTCATAATTAAGCAATCTGACGACACAGCAGCTATTTCTGATTTTTCCCCAATTCTCTGTACGATTTTTTAAAATGACTTTTTATTAAAAAAAATTAAAAAAAAAAAAAAAAAAACTCCAAGCAGTGAAAATGTCGGCAAGTTTTGAAATCCCCAGAGAATCGTTAATTGGACACCATGAAAGCAAACACTGTAAGTAGATATACATCTTCAAAGTGGTGGTATCCATATATTATTTAAAAAAAAAAAAAAATTACAAATGGGGCTCAAGTGAATTACTTTAGGTTAGAATTGCATCTTGAGTTTCTGGTGAATTCATCATAAATCATTGCTCTTGTGGTTTATGGTGTGAGAATTCTTTTTTCGTACGCACCAACATTGATCACAGAAACAAACCCAATTTGGAACCCATTATTAAATGTTTCGCGTGTACGACACGCGGTTAATTCGTTTACCACCCCCCCACCCCCTTTCTTCCTTGCAGACTTGGAATGATTCCGCTAAAGACCCCCTGTAGAAATCGATTAGTATTTAAAGCAGTTAGTTGCCATCTTCATGCAGAAATGAATTAACCATTTGCTGTGCATGGATAGCCTTCTTTTTTAGCCTGTCTGCTTGTGATTTGTTTGCATCAATTGTTTATTTGCTAAATCGAAACAAGTCAAGGACCAGTAGCTATCGTATTATTATTATTGTTATTATTGTCAATTTGAGGAAGGCAGGAAGGAAGGAAGGACCATTAACGTTGCACAGGCTTAAGTACACAGGGCTTCACAATGGACTTGCAACGCTAATATGCTTCCCCTCCTCACTTCTCCACAATCCTGGAATAGTTAGTAAGCATCACAAATAAAAGAAGATATTGAACATGGAGCAAGACTTCTGGTCAAAACGTTTATCATTGCGTGCATTCAGTTTCTTTCAGTGTTTCTATTGAAGACGCTGAGAAAGACTTCCAGTCAAAACATTTGTCCTTAAATTTTATAAAGATGATTTTAGTTTTTCTATAGAAATCAAACGTATAGGAGAGGCAGGTGATGCGCTTTTAATCTGATGGACTTGCGTAACACAACCTTGTACACATTCACTGCCATCGACTATGCAGCCTACTAGTCATTGATTGTTGCCTAGTTTTGTTTCCTCCTTCTTCTGCAAAACCGTCCCACAAGTATTGAGAACCTCTGGGTTGTCGTATGTTATTAGACTGATCATTAAAAGCTGTTACTGTTGCACAGAAATATATACATCATCCACCATATTTCGTCTGTGGTTTATTTATAGCATGGTATTGAATTCCATCGCATGTAACCAGCCATTCTCCCTCTCCCTCTCCTTCTCCCGCTGTCTTCTGCCTGGTTGAGAGAGGCTTCCGATTGATCTGAAATAATCCTCTCAGTGCAGAAAACAGACGCAACTTGAATAGAGAAGCAAGGATAGGATTCTTCCCATTGAAAAGAAAAATGTGAAGAATTAACTTGTGAGGTTTTTTTGTTTTGTTTTATAGGATTGAAAAATAAACGTAGATATTTATAAAACTGAAATCAGGAATATAAGAACAGACTTTGAAAAAGCATTGGGTGGGTGGTGAGAGGGGAGTGTATCCTCAATTCTTGTTGTTTTTTTTTTTTTTTGGGAAAGTAGACCAAAAAAAAAACATGTTAATGTTACAAAATGAAATACGTAACTTAGTAGTTGGGTTTCTCCCTTTATAAAATGATTTAAGGTTTTTTTTCCTCTTTCAAATAATAGGAGTTAATTCTGTAATAAGCACGTTGAAAATATGGCCCTGTTCTTCAAACTAAAACAGCAAACCTTTTTCTGGATATGTACACAAGGTTTAAATTATTTTTTTTTTAAAAATAGCATTTCAGGACATTTCTGGCAAAAGCCCTTCATAGTTAAGCCATATTGCCTAAGTGCTATATATATATATATACAGTAAACACTGTTGCTACTGTCGTGCTGACAAGAGGTAAGAAAATGATTCACAAATCCTTAGCTGGCACTTCTATCAAAAGTCCTGACCTAAATCTGCGTTCTTAGAAAGAAAAGAACACAGGATTTCAAATCACAGAATTTTTGGACCCTTCGGGTTTTCAAAGATGGAAACTCTCCGAGTCGTTCTGCCTTGCTCGACCTCTCTAGAGAGGTGGATTGATTTTGGATCGAGAGAGAAGCTGGATACTTGAAGGTTGCTGTGCCAGTGTCTGGTAATAGCTTGATTTTCAGACCAACAGCCACTGACCAAACAGTGGCTTCTGTGCCCCTGTGTTGCCTTTTGTGATGTCATAGTCACGTCTTTAACTGAGTGTTTGTGCCTCCTCTTGTGATGTCATTGTCACCTTTTCATTTGAGAATCGGGGGTATTGAAAATAAAGTCTGCTCCCTCCAGTCCAGGGCAGGCTTGAAGCACGGAGACTGAACTGCTCCCTCCCTCCCTCCCTCACCCCTAAGAGAAAGGGTGCTCCCTCCAGTCCAGGGCAGGCTTGAAGCACGGAGACTGAACTGCTCCCTCCCTCCGTCCCTCCTCCCTCACCCCCTAAGAGAAAGGGTGCTCCTCCAGTCCAGGGCAGGCTTGAAGCACGGAGACTGAACTGCTCCTCCCTCCCTCCCTCACCCCCTAAGAGAAAGGGTGCTCCCTCCAGTCCAGGGCAGGCTTGAAGCACGGAGACTGAACTGCTCCCTCCCTCCGTCCCTCCCTCCCTCACCCCCTAAGAGAAAGGGTGCTCCTCCAGTCCAGGGCAGGCTTGAAGCATGGAGACTGAACTGCTCCCTCCCTCCCTCCCTAAGAGAAAGGGTGCTCCCTCCAGTCCAGGGCAGGCTTGAAGCATGGAGACTGAACTGCTCCCTCTCTCCCTCCCTCACCCCCCTAAGAGATAGGGTGCTCCCTCCAGTCCAGGGCAGGCTTGAAGCACGGAGACTGAACTGCTCCCTCCCTCCCTCCCTCCCTCCCTCACCCCCCTAAGAGAAAGGGTGCTCCCTCCAGTCCAGGGCAGGCTTGAGGCATGGAGACTGCCTGTGCTATCCTTCCTACTGTGGATAAATAGAAACTACTTGTCTTTTTATTTTTCATCACTCAAGAGTCTGTTTCATGAGAACCAACATTAAAAATAGAAGCCAAACAAAAATACTTGCTGATGATAAAACAAGAACAGAAACAGCAGTACTTTTTACGAAAGTACAGTAATGCAGCTCTCTCCTCCCTTGATCGTTCAGACAGTAAATATTTAAAAACATATCCTTTTTTTTATACACTTGCTTCTGTCTTGTGGGATGATGGAGAGAGAGAGAGGGAGAGAGAGAGAGAGAGAGAGAGAGAGAGAGAGAGAGAGAGAGAGAGAGAGAGAGAGAGAGAGAGAGAGATGCACGATCGGAGTGAATTTGCAGAACTCCTCCACACTAGGCAATGATATAAATGCAGCAACGCTTGGGGCTGCTGCCAGCTCACTGTAAGCCTTTTTAAATTTCTTTTATTTTCCCTCCTTGGATGTCCACTTCCTCGCTGATCACCTCAACCTGTTTGTCAAGGTAAATGGGAAAAAAAAAATATATATATATATATATAAAATATAATTATAAAGAAAAATAACAGGGCTAGGTTTCTGCAGTGCTGTTGTCTGTACAGGTTAATACCTATAGATTTATCCATGCATGCTTTAGTTAGTGGCTTGGCATTGCTTAAGGGAGTCAGGCTCTGTCTGTGTGCTTTGGAGAAATTGATCTCTTACAACATTCAATGACAGCCTTTGATTACAGTGCTTGCTGCTTCAATGCAGGGGCGTGTGAGAATTTGATGTGACAGTAAGCTTCAATCGCTTTTTGTTTTAGTGTGATCAACTTAAATGAGGATTTTTTCTTCTTGAAATGGGATTATATACACCAGGCACCACTTGGGCTGTAGCGTTCTCAGTTTCGTTCTCAGCCAGGTTAGAAATGTTCTAGGATTTTAAATGTGTTGTTTTAAAACATACCTGTGCAATTATATCGGGTTTGCATGTGTCTTCTTGTGTGTTTTTTTTAATTTTTTTTTTTTAAAGCCAACGGTTTGGGAAGCTTAATGGATTTCTAGTAAATTCAGCATGTGCATATTAATCTGCTGTTGAATGCGATGAATGGTACCGTAGCATATACTGTGAAAAAAAAATCCTGATATCTGGACTGCACTGTTTTAAACATTATTTACCTACAGTATAGATTGCTACACATACTGTGTAAAATATATCTAATTCACATTGGGAGTTTGCTTTTAAGAAAAAAAATGTTAAATACCATATATAATAAAGTGTGTGTATAATTATTTATTTATATATATATATATAAGTTGTTTTAAAATAACAGTTTTGATATAAACACAGAAGCATGTGTTGTGATTTAACAATACTGAAGACAATTAGCAATATATGAAAATCAGTTACATGAAAAAACATTTTTTTTTTTTTTTCTTTTTGATTTAGACATTTGGCTATGTGTAGCAAAAGCAATATCAATAATCCTGCCAATAAGCAGCATTCAACATATTTCAATGCCGGATACATACAGACGTTGCTGAACAGAACCATGTGTACCCACTCATAATTATAAACATTTGAATAATGTACATTTCATTCATTAATTTGGGCTGAGCGCAATTGTGTTTTCCCGCAGATCATTTTAAACTTTCTTTTCTACCGTGAGTTATGCTTGTCAAGTGTAGCCGTAGGAAAACCTCACCCAACCTTGTGAAAGCTGTACAGTGCTGACGGTTCTGTGTGTGCACATTTTTGACAGGCATGCTGAGGGTTGATCGGAGAGGAATCCGTGACGCCTGAACTACCAGCTCATGCATTAACTAGAGACGTCACACTTGCGTGGAAGAGCTGAGAGAGAGAGAGAAAGAAGGAGCGACGGAGAGAGGAGAGAGAGAGAGGGACACCCACACAATCAAGGCCGGAGAGAGAGAGATAGAGAGAGAGAGAGAGAGAGAAAGAAGGAGCGACAGAGAGAGGAGAGAGAGAAGGACACCCACACAATCAATGCTGGAGAGAGAGAGAGGTAGATAGACAGAGAGAGAGATGTGGACATTTGTCTATCTTGCAACTTCTGAAGTCTTCCCGACAGTTGAATGTGAATCCTGTATCCGTAGCAGAGCACCAGTCTTTGGAGAGGGTGGAGAAGGAGAGCGAGAGAGAGAAAACTAATCGCCCAAGAATATCACTTTTTAAAAGTTTTTACAATTTTTTTTCTTTTTAATTTTTTTTTTTTTAGTAAGGCTTTGTGTACTGAATTTTTATTTATTATATTAAGCCATAAAACAAAACCCCCGGCAACATTTGAGCAGGTTAAATGAATTTCTTCGGGAACTGTAAAGAGACTGCTTTCGACGATCGCTTGCTCTCCTGAATAATAATAAGGTTTCGGAGCCGAGTTTTATCTAAAAGAATTCCCAAGGATTTTACCTGGATTTTTTCCAGTTTGATTTTACTTGAGCCATGGAAAGAAAGGTGTTGACAATAATCCCCTTTTGCTTGTTTTGAACCCTTCCTTAACTTCTTGGATTTAAAAATAAACTAAAAAAAAAAAAAAAAGAAACAGAGGACAAAAACGTGGTAAACCAAAAAGACTTAATGTTTAGATCCCAGAGGTTCCTTTTCCTTTCGCATCTCAAAGGTCCCTGGGAAACGAACCCCCTTCCCCTCCCCACCCTTCCCCACCTCTTCAGTCCCCATTCTCTCTTCCCCCTGGATCTCTAGCCCCTTCTCCCCAAACAACCAACAACCGTTGCCCATCAACCAAGACTGTTTCTTATGCTCTAAGAAAGCCCGGCTACAGAAGAAATCCCTTGAAATCAGGACCCCTTCCTGTCCTCTAAACCCAGCTTTAGAAGAAATTCACTAAAATGGCAGCTGGCGTGGCAACGTGGCTGCCCTTCGCTCGGGCAGCAGCCGTGGGCTGGCTCCCGCTGGCCAAGAAATCCATGCCCAAGCCCCCGGGCGACAAGAAGAGCCGCCACGACGAGATCCTCATCGTCAACGTGAGCGGGAATCGCTTCCAGACCTGGAAAAACACTCTGGACCGCTACCTCGACACCCTCCTGGGCAGCTCGGAAAAGAGTTCTTCTTCAACGAGGAGACCCAGGAATACTTCTTCGACCGGGACCCGGAGATGTTCCGCCACATCCTGAACTTCTACCGCACGGGCAAGCTCCACTACCCCCGCACGAATGCATCCAGGCCTTCGACGAGGAGCTGGCCTTTACGGATAATCCCGGAGATCATCGGCGACTGCTGCATGGAGGAGTACCGGGACCGCAAGAAGGAAAACCAGGAACGGTTGGAGGAGGACACGGAAGCGGAAATGGCGACAGAAACCCCTCTCCCGCCGGACAGCACTCTCAGGGAGCGGCTCTGGAGGGCTTTCGAGAACCCCCACACCAGCACCATGGCCCTGGTTTTCTACTACGTGACGGGCTTCTTCATCGCCGTCTCGGTCACCGCCAATGTGGTCGAGACCGTCCCCTGCAGGGCCCCCAAGGGGATGCTGAAGGACCTGCCCTGCGGGGAGAAGTTCTCCCTGGCCTTCTTCTGCTTGGACACGGCCTGCGTGATGATCTTCACCTTCGAGTACCTGATGAGGTTCTTCGCCGCTCCGAGTCGCGGCAAATTCATGCGCTCGGTGATGAGCGTCATCGATGTGGTCGCCATCATGCCCTACTACATCGGCCTGGTCATGCCCGAGAACGAGGACGTCAGCGGCGCCTTCGTCACGCTCCGAGTCTTCCGGGTCTTCCGGATCTTCAAGTTCTCCCGGCATTCGCAGGGGCTGCGGATCCTGGGGTACACCCTGAAGAGCTGTGCCTCCGAGCTCGGGTTCCTGCTCTTCTCGCTCACCATGGCCATCATCATATTCGCCACCGTCATGTTCTACGCAGAGAAGGGAACCAAGGATACCAACTTCACCAGCATCCCGGCATCTTTCTGGTACACCATCGTCACCATGACCACGCTAGGGTGAGTGCCGCCCCGTTCTTTTATTCCTTTTAAAGCAAAGCCAACGCCCTGAAAGCTAAAAATCGAATTAGCCAGGTTATGTACAGGAACGTGCTTTACACTAAATGGCAATGATTATACAGTAAATGCTCAAGATCAGGAGTAACTTTGGTATTTTCTTTGCTCTTTATTTATTTCTTTATTTTTTTTTTTTCACCATTGCTGTTGACTGCTACTGTAAGTGCCTAAGTATTGTGTTTGGGATTTCCTCTTTCGACGAAGTCATGTAGGGAAGGAATTTGACCCCCATTGCACACCAGTTTGATCCACTCCTGGTTTCGCCATGAGTTAAGGACGACACACCTGAGCTTGTTACCTATACGCTGTGGCTAATCAAAACCTGGAATGGGTGAAACTGCTATGCAATAGGAGTCTTACTTCCATCCTTGGACTGCTCAGCTGTGTTGTCTAGACTATAGAGAAATAGAAGATGCAAAGAGGTAATGTTTAACGTGCAAGAAAAAGACTCGGGTATTCTACTTGGTTATTTGACATTACCATTGAGCTCAGTGACTCTTGAGACCCCATGTTTTGCTAAAGAGATAAACTCAATCTGACGAATACGTAACAGTGATGCCTGTTGATAAGAGGTTAATCTACATAGTTAAACCTGTCTCAGTTGGTACACAGGCTGGTCTCATGAATAGACATTCCCATAGCGGGCTGAACCTGTCACTCTTATGGTATAGTACAGTCTGAACATTAAGTTTATATCCCGCACCCAACCCCACCTCTTAAATCTATTATTTACTGTATTCTTTATTTATTTTGCTCTTATTTGAATGGGATCTTATTTGCTACTGATTTTATTATTATTATTATTATTATTATTATTATTATTATTATTATTATTATTATTATTATTATTATTAATATTGAAATGATCAGGATCCAGGAGTTTGAGCAGGGTTACAAACTCACACTAGCCCTGCTGCTGCTGCTGCACCCAGTCCTGGGGTTCAGAACTCCCCTCAATGAAGTCTAGTATTATTATTATTAATATTGAAATGATCAGGAGCCAGGAGTTTGAGCAGGGTTAGAAACTCACACTAGCCCTGCTGCTGCTGCTGCTGCTGCTGCTGCACCCAGTCCTGGGGTTCAGAGCTCCCCTCAATGAAGTCTAGTATTATTATTATTAATATTGAAATGATCAGGATCCAGGAGTTTGAGCAGGGTTAGAAACTCACACAAGCCCTGCTGCTGCTGCTGCACCCAGTCCTGGGGTTCAGAGCTACCCTCAATGAAGTCTATTATTATTATTATTATTATTATTATTATTATTATTATTATTATTATTATTATTATTAATATTGAAATGATCAGGGGCCAGGAGTTTGAGCAGGGTTAGAAACTCACACTAGCCCTGCTGCTGCTGCTGCTGCTGCACCCAGTCCTGGGGTTCAGAGCTCCCCTCAATGAAGTCTAGTATTATTATTATTAATATTGAAATGATCAGGAGCCAGGAGTTTGAGCAGGGTTAGAAACTCACACTAGCCCTGCTGCTGCTGCTGCTGCTGCACCCAGTCCTGGGGTTCAGAATTCTGCTTGTTTAGGTATGTTGTTGAAATGATCAGGAGCCAGGACTCTGAACAAGCCCCTGATAAATAAACTATGAACTGATTGCATTTTGTTTCACAGAATGAATAGGTCTCACCTGAGTCTGTAGGTTTTAATAATAGGAGTTATTCATGCAGATAGAATAAAGGAACAATTTATTGTACATCAAACTCCTGAATCCTGATCATTTACATAATGTACTTAATTGAAGGTATTTCTGAAACCCAGGACTGGGTGCAGGGCTCATGTGTGGGTCAGAGGGCAAATGACTATTAATTTCGAATAGGTGAGCTACAAATTGTCAAAGGTCTGAATATGAATAAATCATGTATTTGATGTCTGGTTCTCTGGTTGTGAACATGCTGTTTGTGCACAATATTTTAAACCTGCTTGGAATGTTGTTAAATATTTAATAACGTTAATATTTAATAACGTTAATATTTATTAACGTTCTAAAATGTCATGTATATGTTAATGGATTGCAACCGCATCTGTGCTTCTCCCCATCTGAAACCGCACGCTTCACCATCACGTGACATGAGATTATTCCAAGGTTCACTGTAGAGCGACTCCCTAGTGTGATTCCAAGTATCGCGGAGCACCTCAACATGCGTACTGTACAGTGCACTGCAAATTCAAAATGCTGTGTATGGGGCTGTGTGGTCCAGTGGTTAAAGAAAAGGGGCTTGTAACCAGGAGGTCCCCGGTTCAAATCCCACCTCAGCCACTGACTCATTGTGTGACCCTGAGCAAGTCACTTAACCTCCTTGTGCTCCGTCTTTCGGGTGAGACGTAGTTGTAAGTGACTCTGCAGCTGATGCATAGTTCACACACCCTAGTCTCTGTAAGTTGCCTTGGATAAAGGCGTCTGCTAAATAAGCAAATAATAATAATAATAATAATATCTCATTTAAAACATCCCATCTGCCCTTCATCAGCTGAACTGTACAACTACAGTAAACAGCAGATCATTTCAAATAAATCAGTGTCCTGAACGACATCTTCAGGCTGCAATGAATTTAACCAATCATGAGTAATTGCGCTGCATTTGTGTAGCAAACTTCTCCAACACACCTGCACATACCCAACACCTCTGTGCTGAACTGATTCAGAGGGGGAGAGTAAAGCATTCAGTCTGATTAGGAGGCAGGTTTGAGTTTTTTTTATTATTATTATTATTTGTATGCTTGTACCTGCCGAAATGCATTGGAAATCATGTTGTCGAGAAATATTTTCAGGAAACTGTTTTTTTTTTTTGTTGGTTTGTTTTGTTGCAAGGGAGGGGGGAGGGGGGAGTGCAAGTCGTACTCTCCACATGCTGTGAAATTTTCACAATGTCGTTTGTAGAGCAAATAGTGTACATTGATTGATGTTGTTAGGGTTTAATTTGGAGCCAGCTGCTGTGCTTTATAGCAATCTACTCAACAGCGTTAGCATTTATAATATAGCCAGAAGATCAATATGTTTGGTTGCTGTCGTTCTTCTGTCTAAGTTGCTTTTAGTATTTCAAAAATACCGAGATCTAATATTATAATATAAAAGAAGTGTTGCTAGTCATCTATCCACTCTCACTCTGGTGCCTACCTTTATGTAATGCTTTTCTCTGACACACAGAACCCCACCCCCCATTTTCATTCTCCATACCCCGGCACACCGTCTCTGATACCAGAGTGCTTTGCTGGTAGTTCTAAAGTGCACTAAATCTTTTTAAAATGACCCTCATTGTAACACAAGTCACAACAAACTCGCCTTCCGGCTACTGGTGACACTGATGTAACGAGGAGAGAATGCCTAATATGTATCTTTTACACACAAAAAAAAACAAAAAAACCCAGAGCTTCAGGAAGCTGGCTCTTCGCTGAGAAGGTGAACAATCGTTAGCCAGCCGTACCAGATACGCTGCAGATAAGAAATCTCTGTCCACGTCTGAGAAATGTTTGCCTGCGTCTGAGAGATATTTGACTACATATAAAACCTTTTCTGTCTGCTTTTAGAGAAATGTTTGTCTGCATTTTAAAGACTTTTGGCTGCATTTCAAAATTGTTTGGTCTACTTTTGAGAAATCTTTGTCTACATGTAAGAAATGTTTGGCTACATTTTGAGAAACATTTAGTTATATTTTAGAAATGTTTGGTTATATTTCTCTAAATGTTTGGTCTACTTTGGAGAAATGTTTGGTCTACTTTTGAGAAAGCATTGCCGACGTTTGATGTGTGAACAAGGCTGTTTCTTGGTACCTTTTTAATAGGATCAGCTAAAATGTGTATAGAAATGTATTCGCTAGCTTTCAAGACCACAAAAGCTACATCGGAAAAATCTTTGGCCAAACAGATAAGAATTCTTCTGTCACTGTTGAGAAATTCATAGCCACACACACGATGCAATTACATATCTACGGCATGAAAGAATACTACGAATTTTTGTAACCAATCAAAAAAGCCCTCCTTTCGAGATTCATGTTAACACTTTATTTTGAGTGGCATAAATAAGTCTTAAAGTAATATGTAATCAACCATTTGCTGAAGTTTACATGTTAAAAAACAGTCAACAGTCACTAATTACACCATGCATATGTGTGTCTATCATTAGACAGACATTGGAGCTCATATTTCAGATGTATGTTGAGTATGTTTTTGAGACTTGGAAATTTCTTGCTCCAGTGAAAAAAAAACAAAAAAAAACCACAGACTGCTATGTAAAGCGACTATACCCTATTAAGGCGATCATCTTTGAAAACGTGATTGTGAATGGCTATCATGTGGTTAAAAAGTGCATTATTTAGATAGTGTGGCTAGCTTCTAGCATAATATCAGTAATGCTACATAGCAGTCTTTCTAGTCTTTATTAAGACCCAACGTATGTGCAGTACATAACCCCTTGAATGAACTGCAAGTGTTTCTCCAGCCCTATATCCAGATGATGAATTATTGGCCACAGCGGAAACAAAAGATCATTAGCTAGCAGAAGAGAAATCGCAGAGCCGAGGCTGGCTACACACTGTTGGTAAATTGCTTCCTCCTGTTGGTAAACTGCTGAGTTTTGCCGCAAACTTGCTGATGGATAACTGACTACGGTAACACCGATAGCTCTGACGGACCCTCGGGTAATTTCATTGACTCGGAAATGCAACAGTACAGAAAAAAATGAAAGTGCTGGGCTGCAGTGTGGAAGGCAGCGGGTTTGAGGAGCTCAGTGGTTAGATAAAGAAAGTGCTGGGCTGCAGTGTGGAGGGCAGCGGGTTTGAGGAGCTCAGTGGTTAGATAAAGAAAGCGCTGTGCTGCAGTGTGGAAGGCAGTGGGTTTGAGGAGCTCAGTGGTTAGATAAAGAAAGCGCTGGGCTGCAGTGTGGAAGGCAGTGGGTTTGAGGAGCTCAGTGGTTAGATAAAGATGCAGCTCAGTGGTTAGATAAAGAAAGCGCTGGGCTGCAGTGTGGAAGGCAGTGGGTTTGAGGAGCTCAGTGGTTAGATAAAGAAAGCGCTGGGCTGCAGTGTGGAAGGCAGTGGGTTTGAGGAGCTCAGTGGTTAGAGAAAGAAAGCGCTGGGCTGCAGTGTGGAAGGCAGTGGGTTTGAGGAGCTCAGTGGTTAGATAAAGAAAGCGCTGGGCTGCAGTGTGGAAGGCAGTGGGTTTGAGGAGCTCAGTGGTTAGATAAAGAAAGCGCTGGGCTGCAGTGTGGAAGGCAGTGGGTTTGAGGAGCTCAGTGGTTAGATAAAGAAAGCGCTGGGATGCAGTGTGGAAGGCAGTGGTTAGAGAGAGAGAGAGAGAGTTAGAGATGAAGTATTTGACACTACAAGACGATTGCTGGCTGCATCTGATAGACCCTGGAAGTTAGCGTTGGTAACCATAAACTAATGTTTGCAATTGGGTGCCTAATGATTTTGGCTTCCTGTTTTAAATTGCAAAGAAAACAAAACAAAATGACCTTCTTTGGGTGATCTTGTGTGTTCCAGTGTGGTCGAAAGGCTAAATGTTTGGTAATTTCACCTGTTTACAGGTGTGGTTTTCTTAGTGTGTAAAATCAACTGGCAGGCGCTGATGTAAAAGGATAAGCTGGTAAAATTGGATGCAGCTGGAGTCTTGCTTTCAACCTAGAAAACAGATTCTCTACACCTGCAGGACTTACAAGCTTCATAGAAAGCAAAATGATTTAAACAGGAGATTTTACGGCACTCTGAGTTCTTCACAGTCCATTCACTGCAGTTTCATCACAATGAACAGGGGACATAAAGGAAAACTTCACTTTGAGGTTCACTGGCTCTCTCTCACTGCGAGAGACATGAACCACATGACTCCATGTACACCAGGCCAGTTCGGGCTTTTCAACTCACGTCCCAGTGCATTCTGGGAAGTGTAGTCCTGCTGTGAAAGGTACCCGAGTCGGGTAAAACGTACCAGGATGCATTGAAAAACTTGGACTGTCCCAAACTGTTCAAGTGTTCGTGGAGTCGTATGGTAATCCTAGCCTAGGCCACAACATTGCACAGGCATGCGTTTATGGGGAGAGATATTTAAAATAATTTTAATGCTGTAATTTCATATACAGTAAGAGCCTAAATAAACTAATCAAAGTAATGGGCATACTAAACACGATGAATGTAAGCTCCCTCTGAGGAATACTTCTAGTTCAAAAGTCACTTTATAATTCGAAATGGACTGTGTGTAGGGTTGCCACCTCCAGAGGTACAACCCAGCATCTCTGATCAGAAAGGGGAAGTTAAAAGTTTTTAAAATCTCTTTTAGAAATCCTATACTTGCCCAAAAAAGAAACATTGATAATATTACTGCTCAATTTATGATCCTGGCATTTAGTGTCCTGGGAGGTTTCGCACTGAATTCCCGGGACGCCTTCCTCAAAACTGGGACAATCCAGGGAAAACGGGGACAGGTGGCATTCACTCCTTTTCCTTTTTGCCTGTGACTTGGGAATACAATGCAGGTGGCTACCGTCAGCTTGCTAAAAATAATCCCGTCTCCCTGCGTCGGACAGCCACTTGCTGGGGTCCTTCTGTTTCTGAGGCCTGACCTATTTACTGGCTGTTTGGGAAGCTGTCTGTCTTCCAGGAGAGACTGAGCTGCTCAGCGGACAGTTTGCCCGCAGGAAGACGGGTAAAGGCTTTGAGAGGCGAAGCACGTTCTCACATGTCTTTGTAAACACCTGCAGCGCCTGTCCTTCTCTACACAGAGCCTGCATCACCCCACAGTCATGCTTGGTTTCACCTTGGTGTCTCTTTACTGCATTCCCACAGCTGCCCAGTCTTTTTAGGCTAACAGAACCGTACCGATTTAAAAGTTAGCAATTAAAGAGCCGTACATTATGCTGTGCTTTTACTGTGGGAAACTTTTAGAATGATTTGTTTTTTAATTATTATTATTATTATTATTATTATTATTATTATTATTATTATTATTATTATTATTATTTATTTATTAGCAGACGCCCTTGTCCAGGGCAACTTACAGTCGTAAACAAAAATACATTTCAAGAATCATAGTACAAGTAATAATACAATTAAGAGCAAGATAATATGCTTTACCATACCTCTGTGGGCTTTACAGTGCTTACCTACACTCTACCATGCTTTCGCTGTGCTTTATAACACTTTGCTGTGCTTTTACAGTGGGACATTTTTATAAGGGTTAGTTTACCCTGTTTTTTTTTTTAATATGCTTTTCCAGACCTCTCTGTGCTTTACAATGCTTCCCGATGCTTTACCATGCCTCTCTGTGCTTTACAATGCGTCCCTATGCTTTACCAGACCTCTCTGTGCTTTACAATGCTTGCCTATGCTTTACCAGACCTCTCTGTGCTTTACAATGCTTCCCTATGCTTTACCAGACCTCTCTGTGCTTTACAATGCTTCCCTATGCTTTACCAGACCTCTCTGTGCTTTACAATGCTTCCCTATGCTTTACCAGACCTCTCTGTGCTTTACAATGCTTCCCTATGCTTTACCAGACCTCTCTGTGCTTTACAATGCTTCCCTATGGTTTACCAGACCTCTCTGTTCTTTACAATGCATAGCTGTGCTTAACCATGCTTTCACTGTGCTGTATTACACTTTCTTATGATTTCACTAGAGGCAGCTTGCGTCTACCAAAGACTACCGACTGTAATCTTTTTAAACTAGATAAGAGTCTTGAATTGGATACTGCACTTCTAAATCAAAACCGCTATACTGTGGATCTCAGTGAGCCAAATATGGCTCCAGAGCTAACCCTGGGATGTTCTGTTCTAAATCTTAAGGCTTGCAGTTGACATTCATTATAGCAATAATTCCTGAGTCATTCTGACCTGTGTGTGTGTTGATTTAGGCTTGCGCTGGGTCAGGCAGGTGAAGGAAAACCACATGATTTTTTAATATACTGTATATGCCTCGTTTTTTTCCTCCCTCTTGTTTTGAAAACAGTTCAATAAGATGAACGCAGTCTGTTGGGGGGGGATTGGTTAGGAATTAACATGATTGTGGCGAAGGCAATAATTCAATACACTTTACTCCTTTTTTTTAATCTGTCCCCATATCAGGTCACCATCCATAAAAGGGTTAATGAAGTCTATGTTTGCAAACCATGCTTTCAAATTGTGTTGCATTTTTATGGTCCGTTCCCCACCCCTCCAACTGCTTCTAACCTATCAATAACCAATCAGCAGCTTCCCCCTATTGACTGACCAGTCATGTGACCCAGAAGACACTGCAGAGGTGAAACAACCAAGGAAGTGTGCAAAACCAGAAATAAAAAAAACTGAAGAGATAATATTTTTAGTAACAAGCTTAGTACAAATGAAACAGCCTTGAATTCAGTTCCTGCGTTGTTTGTTTCCAATTTTACACAGTTAGCAGGTAACTTTGCAGTAAATGACTTTGTGACTGTAGCTTCTTAATCAATCAATCAATCAATCAATCAATCAATCAATCAATCAATCAAAGCCTTTATTGATCCAGATGAGTAAATTTTGAACGAATTGTCATTCATAATGACGAGCCGGCAAGAAGCTCACACCACCGCAGCAAACAACATCAAACACAATGAATAAGGAGTAAATCAATCATAAAACACAAAACCTTCCTTCTTTTTTTTTTTTTTTTTGTTAAATATATGGAAATCTACAAAGCGGTATGCAATTCAGTATGTTTGCGTAACATTATTCAGCAGGTTTCATTCGACTTTAGGAAGCGCTTTGTGATGGTGGTCCACTATGAAAGCCGCCATATAAAATTGATCGATTGATTGATTGAAGCAAAATGAGTTCATTCTGTAGGGTGATGCAGCACTTCTGGCCAGAGCTGTACATGGAAATGACCGTCAACAAATATTGAAAAACGACATGAATTGACCTACGCTGTGCACTTACTGTACTATTGCGTAAGACGGTCAGCTAGATTTGACTCGGGCAAACAGAAGGACTTACTGGGAAATAGAAGACAGCTACTGAAAAAGGTCCTGAAATCTAAATCAACGCTGCAGTACTGTGGGCATTATGATAGATACGAATTGTTCTGCCAGACCTATTTTCTCCTGGACTCCTTTTAAAGCTACCCTTAGTCATTTCTAGACTTTATTTATTCTAATATGTGATTCATCGGAGTGTGTGGTGCTACTGCTGCAGCCTCTTCTCTTCTGTGCACTTGAGGAAATCAGGACCCAGATCTTGTTTACATTCCTTTGAGCAGCAGCTTTCAAACTGGGGGGGTCGCCCCCCCCAGAAGAGTTTCCCACAGTAATAGCACAGCAAAGTGTAATACAGCACAGCGAAAGCATAGGGAAGCATTGTAAAGCACAGAGAGGTGTGGTAAAGCATAGAGAAGCATTGTAAAGCACAGAGAGGTCTGGTAAAGCATAGGGAAGCATTGTAAAGCACAGAGAGGTATGGCAAAGCATTGGGAAGCATTGTAAAGCACAGAGAGGTCTGGTAAAGCATAGGGAAGCATTGTAAAGCACAGAGAGATGGTAAAGCATAAGCATTGTAAAGCACAGAGAGGTCTGGTAAAGCATAGGGAAGCATTGTAAAGCACAGAGAGGTCTGGTAAAGCATAGGGAAGCATTGTAAAGCACAGAGAGGTCTGGTAAAGCATAGGGAAGCATTGTAAAGCACAGAGAGGTCTGGTAAAGCATAGGGAAGCATTGTAAAGCACAGAGAGGTGTGGTAAAGCATAGGGAAGCATTGTAAAGCACAGAGAGGTCTGGTAAAGCATAGGGAAGCATTGTAAAGCACAGAGAGGTGTGGTAAAGCATAGGGAAGCACTGTAAAGCACAGAGAGGTATGGCAAAGCATTAAAAAAAAACCCTGGTAAACTAACCCTTATAAAAGATTACTGTGGTAAAACCATAGCAAAGTGTAATACAGTAATACAGTGTAACTAAAGCATAGTAAATAATTTCCCTTTTAAGTAGAAACCCATAAACCCTGTATAATGTTCTTGAAAAAGGAGTTGTGGTGTCAATACCTAATACGGAGAAGTCTTCTGAAAATCAATGCTATAATTAAACAGCATACTAATGAATTTCAGGGCTCATTTCCCTGGAGGCTGGAGTTTATTATTCCAAACTATTACTTCTGTAGAAATGAAATGTGTTGTATTTGTATCTATATTTTAAATTGACATTCTGACCTTGAATAGGTGAGTTTGCATCTCACACATCCCTTTAGACTTTATTTTTCAGAATTTAATTATTGGTATTATGTGTTTATTTAGCAGACACCTTTATCCAAGGCGACTTACAGAGACTAGGGTGTGTGAACTATGCATCAGCTGCAGAGTCACTTACAACTACGTCTCACCCGAAAGACGGAGCACAAGGAGGTTAAGTGACTTGCTCAGGGTCACACAATGAGTCAGTGGCTGAGGTGAGATTTGAACCCGGGACCTCCTGGTTACAAGCCCGTTTCTTTAACCACTGGACCACACAGCCTCCTGATAATAATAATGGCAGCGGAATTCAAAAGGAGTAATTTCACAGCTCAGAGGAAGCCATTCCTGTGGGATTCAGCCTGGAATTCATAAGGAAGGCTGCAGGCATTATTTTTCACTGTCAATGAATCTTCAGCGCTGCTCGCTGGAGTTTTTTTCTCTTACATTGTTTTGACTTCTGCAGAATTTGACGAGCTCTGGACCGATCTCCACACTGGATGCTGTGACTCGGTCCGACCAAAATAAATTGAGTATAGTTTCAATTCCATCGCAAGACAGCTGGGGTTAAAAAACTAAAGAAAGAACTAAAGAACTAAAAAAATTAAAGGGCTGATGTCTCAAACAGACCGCTGAGGGTTTAAAATGATGCCTATCCTGTGTTTGTCTTTCTTTCTCAAAGCTGGGATAATACTTTGTATAAATACACAGTTAGGTACAAACCTGGTTCCTATGCATTTTAAGCACATTTTAGGAGAGTTTGTGGGTTGTATTTAAAGGTTGTGTATCATGGTTGTTCGATACAGTACCCTGTGAGTAGTCTGTACACTCGTGTGCTTTACCCCCTGAGGTCATGGATACAGGTGTACTTTCAATTATCTGAATCTATATTATACACTCACAGGACGTATGTGTATGGCAGAATATCGACGAGGCTGAAAGCTGATGTCTGTTTACGTGCAGTGAGTGAATCCACACCGCCCTGTTAAGCTATTATGTACAGCTTTATTATAGATATGCAAGTGCACAACCCAGCTATGTTTGTTATCTTACCATTACCAGCCTTTATTTAGTCCACTGTCAGTTTCATTGTAAAAGAGGGAAAAGGTGGAGGGAGAGAATATGTTAGTTTCTCTTGAAGACACTGAGAAAGACTTCTAGTGGAAACGCTTGTCATTGAATTAAGTTTCTTTTAGTGTTTCTTATTTAGCTCTATTGAGTGTTTATTAGTTATGGAGAATATTTTCTTCTAAAAATATGTTTTGGTCCCCCTTTCGACCTGTTGGGAGTTTTTAGTTTCTGTAGCTTGGAGTTAGGCATTATCAATCAATGTGATGGGCATACATGTAGTTGAGGTAGGAATACCAGTGTGTGCGTGTGAGCGTGCTTCTTGCACAGGGCTGGAATGCGTATTGATTTTTGTCATTGTCTCCGAATGAAGGGGAGGGAGGGGGCCGGGGTGTTTTAAATGCTGCAGTAAACACACGCACTCCCTCCCTGTCAATAAATTTAAAAAAATAAATAATAACTCTAACTCTATTGAGTGTGTATTAGTTATGGAGAATATATATTTTTTATATACCAGATCTCATTTTAAAATCTAATATAACTATATTTTGTGGCTTTGGTCTGGTAAAGCATAGGGAGGCATTGTAAAGCACAGAGAGGTGTGGTAAAGCATAGGGAAGCATTGTAAAGCACAGAGAGGTCTGGTAAAGCATAGGGAAGCACTGTAAAGCACAGAGAGGTATGGTAAAGCACAGGGAAGCATTGTAAAGCACAGATAGGTCTGGTAAAGCACAGAGAGGTATGGTAAAGCATATATATATATATATATATATATATATATATATATATATATATATATATATATATATATATATATATATATATATATATAATATGGTAAACTTACCCTTATAATAGTTTCCCATAGTAAAAGCACAGTGCATGCATGGTAAAGCACATGGCACACTATGGTAAATGCATCTTAGCCATGGGAAAGCTACAAGCAAGTACCACATTGAGCCTTTCGAAGGGAGAGGCCACTGCAGACATAGGACATTCCAAGGAGACTCCAAACCTCTGATTTTAATGGAAAACTGTCCCGCTGCGGAGTCACTGAATAGATCAAATGTTACCGAAACGAAAACACCGTTTTATTAGCACCCGAGAAGAAGCAGGAAGCAGCACTTTGCTGGACTCATTTCAAATTGTTTTTGCTTAATTACGGGAATAGCACTACAGTACCCACCGAAGGTCAAGCAAATCATTGGACATCTGATCTCCAAAAACATTTTTAAAAATGTGTGGCGAAGTGGTTAGGGCTCTGGACTCTTGACCGGAGGGTCGTGGGTTCAATCCCAGGTGGGGGGACACTGCTGCTGTACCCTTGAGCAAGGTATTTTACCTAGATTGCACCAGTGAAAACCCAACTGTATAAATGGGGAATTGTATGTAAAAATAACGTGTAAAAAATAATGTAATTGTATTGTAAAAAATAATGTGATATCTTGTAACAATTGTAAGTCGCCCTGGATAAGGGCGTCTGCTAAGAAATAAATAATAATAAAAATCTGGTTTCCTGTATATCCAGTTACTGGATCATGAGGTTCTGCATATTTTTGGGGTATATCTAGCTTGGGTATATCTTGCGTTTTCGAAAACACTTCAGGTGGGTAACATGAGTGGAATAACATGAATAACTTACCAGGACTAGTTTCGAATGTGTCTTTGCTTTCATTGCAATCCCGTGCTGTGCTGCTGAAATTTCTGTTGCTGGTTTTGATTTGGACTCCTATTTCCTATTTCCTGAGTTTAGTCAAGAAATGCCAGTTACTGATCTGCCTGTGTCAGTGATCGGTATTTTAGTAAATGCAGTTCCGATCTATAGCTCTTTTGAAACCAGGGAACGTATTTCTAAAAAAAGTAAAGACTTGAGAATGAAGTGAGCCCGAAATCGGAGAGATATGAGCCTGAATCTGAAAAGGGTGAGCCGGAAGCCGTAGTGATGTTCGGTTTCATTCAGATGCTCTTAACTGTGCCTGGATCTCTATTCAGTGAACGAATCAATAACCTGACAGGTAGGGTTCCTGTGGTACAGCATACTGAAGAGGGTTACGACCCTAATTGACTAAAACCTGTCTTGACTTGGAAACTTGGTTCTGCTAGTATAGCATAAATTTTTATTATTAAAAAAAATTAAAAATTGTGCTTGGTTTTTTCTTTGTTTTACCAGAAGTCCATGTTGCAAAATGAGCGAGCAGTCCGGATCATGTCGCTAATATTGCACACAGTTTTATAGTACAATTATTTCCATTACTAGGTGCTGCCTCCGGGATCAGTTTCCCAAATATCCACAGTAATAGATCGTGGATTTAATTCTTTATAATTATTGAAAAATTATAACGTTAAAAACGAAGCAACGTTTCGGCCAGATGGCTTTCGGACAAGACGTAAAACAAACAAGGTCCTATTGTAAGTGACTCTGCAGCAGCAGGGAAATAAGAAATAAAATGTTGAACAAAATAAGCAGGCGCTGTGTAGGGATTGTCGAGACACATGCCAGCGTCGAAGCTTTAAACAGGGAGAATGTGATTAACATTACTGGTTTCCAAAAATAAAACACACAAAAAAAAAAGAAAGAAATGTTGTTTGCATTTTTTAAAGCTGCTGCTTGCTGGACTTGCAGAGGATTTTAGATAATCAAATCCAGCAGGGATGGTATGATAGTGTCAGAAACTCTCGGTCTCAAAGAGTCTGTCAAACATATAAAATCCTTCTCGTCTTTCCAGCCATTCAAGTAGAAATCTTTTACTTTTAAAACAAGTCAAAACTAATTTCAGACCAATTTGCATTGTTGCCAGTGTCCGTTATAGTAATGGTATAACTATGTAAACTAACTATATAAACTAGCTCTATATAAAAAAAGATTGATTGATTGATTGATTGAGTGAGTGATTGGTTGCCACAGGTGACAACACAAACTTCTACTAGTTCAAGTCTCAAATTTCAAAGCACATGGTTTAATATATTGAACCTCGAGTCTGAGGAGGTTCAATGCTAGAAATTTGAGGGAGCAGTTCAGTCTCCATGCCTCAAGCCTGCCCTGGACTGGAGGGAGCAGCCTTTCTCTTAGGGGGGTGAGCGAGGGAGGGAGCAGTTCAGTCTCCATGCCTCAATCCTGCCCTGGACTGGAGGGAGCACCCTTTCTCTTAGGGGGGTGAGCCAGGGAGGGAGCAGTTCAGTCTCCACGCCTCAAGCCTGCCCTGGACTGGAGGGATCACCCTTTCTCTTATTTTGGGAGGCAGCAGTTAAATCTCCACCTGGTGATTGTAGATTACAGTGTAATGCGTTTCCACGAGACCCAACGTGACCACATTCTATTTGAACTTTATTCATTCATCTGTTATCTCCCCTATCATGCGCTGAACAATAAATCACAATTAAGACAATACCAGATGGCTCTCTATATACCCCTACAGGTACATCTTATCTGAAGCTGTGGGTTTGATTCCTATTTCAGGGAACAATATAACCCTAAAATGAGATGCTGTGTATGGAGCTCGAACCTGCCTGGACAAATCACTCAGGATTCATCACCCTGGGAAACAGCAGTCGTTGTCAGTGATGGAGAACAGTGGCATTGTTTATCATCCAGTCCTCTGCCCTGCAGAAGCTTGATACAGGGAACAATAGGTTATCTACATTTGTTAACATTGGAAATGCACGACTGTGTTTTATTTATTTATTTATTTATTTATTTATTTTATCTTGGCCTCTCCTGTGTTAAATGGAAGTGCGTTTTAAATTACCATTGCCCAAAGCCTTGTAGGTCTAATTGAAGACTTTGAAGCATTCATTCCTTCACGCTCCTTAACCATAATGCATGTAAAAGCAAACGTAAAGCATGCAAATAGAAAGTTAAAAGGGAAAATGAATATTTAGTCTTAAGAAACCCGTCATGCAAAAACTAGCACCCTTGCTTCTGGCCAAAAATGTAACAAAATAAAATATGTAGGAGAGACACATACATCATTATATAAAATAATGCAGAACATAATAAATACAACAATACAGAAGAATAAATGAAAAGAATGGATAAATAGACTCAATACCACAATGCCTGAAGGGTTAAATAGAAAGGAAAAGCAGATCATTACATCATTAACTATGCAGTAAATGACATCACAAACACATCATTAGATTTAAATAGAAACACTGTTTTTTTAAACACACTTTCCCTTGACAAAGGCGTGTTAAACATACCAAAACGTTGAGAAGTCGGCTCTTTTGAGCAAAAACTAAATTTAAAAAAAGAAAAAACGAGGGAGGGTAATGCTTTCAACACAAGAATGGAAAACCATTTATTACTTGGCTCTCTTTAACCAAAACCATAAACGGCATTTGGAGAAACACAATACAGACCAGCTTTTAGACATCTGTTTAGCTTTCTGAGCTTTCACAGAGCACAGCGATGTAATTTATACCCTCCTACTGGACAGCAATGGCCACACATTTTACACCAGCCTATAGCATTAACAAAAAGTCAAATGAAACCTGCTGAATGATGTTATGTTAACATATTGAATTACATACCGAGTTTTTGTTGCAACAAAATCTAACATGAAATACTGTACTACTACTGTAGATATCATTGTGTAGTTTCTTTGATTACATGATGAGTAAAAGATTTTGTTCATATAGTTCTTTTTATGTCTCAATCCTAAAATTCTAGGTGATGCTAAACTTTGGGCCAATGCTGTGCACTGCTGCAAATTGGGGGGTGATAAACTCCCCCTAGCTCTGCAGTCAGCCCCCCCAGAGGCCGTTGGGAGCAATAAAGTAAACCAGTCTGTACTGTAGCTGAGAGGACAGTCCTGTAGCTTTGCTGTACTGTACAGTACGTCACTTTTTTAAGATTGCAGCTCGACTAGAGCGATCACGTACCAGGAAATTTTCATTCCATCTGCATATTCCCAATCGAAGTGGTTAGGGCTCTGGACTCTTGACCGGAGGGTTGTGGGTTCAATCCCAGGTGGGGACACTGCTGCTGTACCCTTGAGCAAGGTACTTTACCTAGATTGCTCCAGTAAAAACCCAACTGTATAAATGGGTAACTGTATGTAAAAAAAATAATGTGTAAAAAATATATAATTGTATGTAAAAAATAATGTGATATCTTGTAACAATTGTAAGTCGTCCTGGATAAGGACATCTGCTAAGAAATTAAATTATTATTATTAATAATAATAATAATAATAATAATAATAATAATAAGCCAAAAGATTACGCTTTTAAATGCCTTGGCGGTCCCCTGGCATCCTTAGTGTTAAGTTTGTAAAGATGAAATCTTCAACTGCGTTCTCCCCTAGCCATCCCAAACAGGAGCCATGCAGCATCCTTTCTTGATTCCTTTTATAAAGGAGATTAGATTTGTTCCATCGGGTGTTGGTCACTTAGAGACAGCGTCGGGTGGAACTGCTGACGATGCAATCTCGGTCAGCCATCACTCTTATTTACAGACCAGCTAACGAGGGGAGAAATGAAACTGACAAAAAACAGGATGTCGGCTTCTACTGTTAATAACTGCACTGTGACTGTGTGACAAGAGACAGAAACTGAGGCCCTGTATTAACACAACCGGGTTCGAGATCCAAACTCAAAACCGGGTTACCTGAACCTAGCCCAACAGGGTCCAGTGACAAAACCGGGTTGCCTGTTGTTGTTGAAACAGACTGCATTGTGGGCTAGTGGAGGACAGTATCCCAGCAACCCTGGCATTCCGG
Source organism: Acipenser oxyrinchus oxyrinchus (assembly GCA_030684275.1). NCBI lineage: Eukaryota > Metazoa > Chordata > Actinopteri > Acipenseriformes > Acipenseridae > Acipenser > Acipenser oxyrinchus. The sequence goes on along the minus strand of CM060298.1, from coordinate 1,576,956 downwards.
AGGATGCTCTAACCAAACTCGATTGAAACAACCGCGTCTGGAAGTGAATTGCAGACATGAGGCGACAATTACAAATTTTGCGTTTTTCAAAAAAAGAAAAAAACTGGGATCAAACCTGATAATGAATGTGTAAAGAAGGAAGGCTGTTATTTAGAGAGGAGGCCATTTGGTCCGTAAGTGGTTCCAAGTCTCATAAGCATGTCAAGTCTGGTCTTTAAAGGAACCCAATGATTCATCATCAACAACCTGGATAGGTAAAGAAGTGCCTCCTAACGTTTGTCCTAAGTCTGTCTCCACTTAATTGTCCTCCTGTCCTGGTCTCTGTGCTATGTGTGTGTGTTGGCTAGTGTTTTGTCAACCTTTTAACGCTGGAAAGGCTTCAATCAAACCCTCTGTAATTCTCCCTTGCTCGAGGCTAAATGAATTAAACTCCCTCAATCTATCTTCACAGCTAATCCTTATTGGAAAACGCCAGAGGGTTCAGATGTGGAGCATTTACAAATGTATGCAGGGGGTGTTTTGTTCTGGTTCGTTCCACAGCGCAAAGGGTTAATGACGCAGTGTGCAGCGTCCGACCAACAAATATAAAATCAATGACGGTTCTGCTGAAACAGACACTGCAGTGGAAATTGTTGCACAGAACAGGAGCCTTTTACAGGATTGTAAGGCGTTTGTCCAAATCACACAGCACAGGGCTCGGCAGTGCCTCAGTGTGTGAATGCCAGAAGCCAGTTGCTTTATCTCCACGACAGACCGCCCAGCTAGGGATTTGGTAGGCAAAGACAGTAAACAAGTCAATGCAAACATCTCAATACAGGAACAAGGAATTCCAATCCACGCTCCTGCAGTTTCTATAAAGCATTCCACTAATAAGCGATTTTTATATGAACAGAAGAAAAAAAAAAAACATTCTGATTATCCCATCTAGGAAATAACTGAAGGTACAGTTTCTGCAGAGCAATGTGAGTGACCAAGAGGAAGAAAAGAGGAATCTGTCTAAGTGAAGCCATGCTTTAACATTCATGAGTTTTTCATTTTATTTTTAAGGAAATACAAAAAAAATAAAATACTGAAATAAACCAGATCTCTTTCAGTGAGGTGTAGTAAAAACCATTTGATGGCCATGGAGATGAAGTGATGCGTTTCCTAATCCTCTATTCAGTGAAGACCTGTCACTGCTGTTATACACTTATCTATAGATATACTGTGCACTATACATGTCTGCTTTGTCAAGGTACACTACAGAGCAATGCATGTATTGGTCCACTATGAAAGGCGCTCTAAAAAATAAAGATTGATTGAATAGCCAAGCGTTTTTTTTTGCCTGTGTCTCTATGCTTTGGTTAAATTATCTATGGCCTGTTTTTCTGTCGATTCTGTCCTGTCCTGTCGGGGGGGGGGTGAGATGAGATTAAAAGGTTTAAACCCAGCGTGGCTCTTTTTGCACAGAGGTTAAGAAGCTCGCTTGCTGTGCGCGGGGGTCGTTGGTTCACGCCCAGCCTCCGTCCTGTTACACAGGGCATGCAGGCTCCGCCTAAGTTTTAGCCAATCAAGATTAAATCGATTTAAAGACCTGTTTGTCTGGCAAGGCATTTTTTAAATCTCTGTTTTCTATTACCATTCTGTGTAATAATTATCCTGATGTGACCACATTGAAGTTGAAAAGTGGTGTACCCCCAATTTTTTTTTTTTTTTAAATGTTTCTTTTTATTTTGGGGTGCTTCCTCATTATGGCTTTTTTGCAATACAGGTTTGGTAATGCTGTTCCACTGCTGAGTTCTGTGTTATACACAAGCTGGAAGCTCTGCATGAAGTTCACAGTTATAAATAAGCGTTCTTCTTAAAGACGGTATGTCTTTTAATAAACTGGGACACCTACTTAATTACAAAAAGCCCAGGGTGCTGGACGCTTAAAACACAGCAGAAATCCAAATAGTGCAGAATGTTGAAATCCGAGTCTCAACGCAGTTAGCTGGCATGTGTCTTTTTTCATCTTTGTTGCATTCAAGTCTCCCTCCATCTATCACTCCCACTCTTCCCTTTTCCTTTCTCTCTCTCTCTCTCTCTCTCTCTCTCCCACTATCTCTTTCCTCTCCTCCTCTCTCACTCTTTCTCTGCTCTCCTCTTTCTCCCTCTCGCTTTCCTTCCTCACTCACCCTATTTCCATCTCTCTCTCTCTCTCTCTCTCTCGTGCTCTCGCTCTCTCTCTCGTGCTCTCGCTCTCTCGCTCTCTCTCCCTCTCTCTCTCGCTCTCTCTCTCTCTCACTCTGTTCGATACTCATCTCCCTTCCAGCACAGATAATGATTTAAACATTGGTTCAGATCCCTGCGTTTAGCTGCCTTTGATGTGCAGGCAGAGGTCAGCTTGCACAGCCACGTGTAGCCAGCAGCTTTTGTATGGCTGGATTACACCTCAAGGGCGAGCATACCTAGATACAGCTCTGGCCAAAGGTTTTGCATCACCCGGTAGAATGAACTCATTTAGCTTTGAGTGAGACCTGCTGAATAATGTTACGTTAACATATTGAATTACACTTTTGTAGTTTTCCATATGCTTAACAAAAACATTTTGTAGTTAAATTAGTTAAAGTATGCAGAAAGTATGAATTAGTGTGTGTATGTATGCATATGTATATATATATATATATATATATATATATATATATATATATATATATATATATATATATATATATTTTAATTATGCCTCAATCATAAAATTCTAGGTAATGCCAAACTTTTGGCCATAGCTGTATTCAAAGATGTGATACAGTAAGACTGAATTGGTTGTTTCACAGAAAGAAAAAAAAAGGAAATTTAAATGAATTTTACTATGAACGCGTTTCTCAGTTGTAATTGAGAGACACGAATGGCTTAACAGGTATCAATTGAGTTGTTTAAGAAGAGTAGAAAAGTCAGGGTAAAACAATCCAAATCAGAAGCCCTAGATATATAAAGCTTGGGACAGCCCTGGCTGCTCACTTTTGTAAAAGCAGTACGATATCAAATTGAATGGAAGTGGCATCTGTTAGCATCGAGCAGAGCCACACACTTTTTTTTGTGAAGTGCTAAATGATTGCATCCGGAAGGCTGTTTATTTGAGTCACACCTGAATGCCACTGTTGGCAGTATAGTTTTTATTTATTTATTTATGTAGTCCAAAGAGGAAGGTCTGGAAATGAGATTGCAACCAAGCAAGCCGGTCACTCAAATAAACGCTGGCTCTGAAAATTAATTTTTCATCCAGGAGCTGTCCATCCATAGCTAGTACATTTTATTCAGAGGACTTTATTCATCAGCCAGAGAATTCATTTTTAATTAATAATAATAATAATAATAATAATAATAATAATAATAATAATAATAATAATAATAATAATAATAATAATAATAAAAAGATACAGAGTGTGCTGGGGTTTAGATATTACCCTTTTTTCATATTAATCCATGGTCTAGTAGTTACAGTAAATATGGCCCGGAGCCATTGTGGATGACTTTGTTCTTGCTAGTGTGGAAATCTAGATAATTTTATAACACTTTCCATTTTGTCTCCAATTACTGTGTAGTTTGCATAGTAGATTTAGTGAATACATGTGTGCTTACACACCATTACAATTGTACTATGGACAGTTACAATGCACGAACTGTGGAAATATTTTTGCATGATATATGTCACAATTGTATCAAAAAATGGCTAGGGTTAATTTTAAAGTTAGGGTTGTATAATGCAAAATGATTTGCACATTAAGTACATTGTAAGTACATATTAATTATGCACAAGTACACATGTATTTACTAAGTAACTACTAGGTAAATTCACAGTAATTAAATACACTTAAAGGAAAGGGTTACTGGTATTAAACCAGGGAGGAAATGTTTGCAGGGTTGATTCAATAAAGCAAGACATTTCCCAGTTGGTGGTGTGTAGTCAAACTGTTTTAAAATTCAATACGCTTTTAAAGATTTTCCCAGCACCCTGCAGGGTGTACAACCAACCCATTACTCTACCTGTGGGATCCCGTATTGCGTAAACGCTGTCATGCTGCGCTGTATACAAAGTATTGCATTGATTACAATAGTGTTTATTGATAAAGGTTCTTGTTGAGGCATACACTGCAGGTCCCTTCCTCTCCTGGTCTTTGTTCCAACCCTGTTCTGAATTGTTTAATCGAACCGACTCATCCAGAACCTACAGTGGTTGTTTGTCTCATTTTACCTGGAGTGGAATGGCTCTCCGGGGCTGAGATTGGACGTCCTTGCACGAGTCTAGTAATGAAAAGCAGACCAGTTTTGTGCTTACATAACCACCTATTTCGTGCAGAAATTTCTGCACTTACAGCTTCATTTTTTACTTTTATTTCCAACACAAAGATATTAGGCAGGGTGGAAATAAGTTGTGTGATTCATTAAATGTGAGCAAAATAATATCCAACGTGATCTAGAGCTTCCATTGACTCCCATTGTAGTCCGGGGCGGGACGTTTCAGTATGGTGACACTAAGCAGAAAGTGGCATTAACAAAGAGAGATGTTAAGAAGGTTTGACTGCATTTATTTATTATTATTTATTTCTTAGCAGACACCCTTATCCAGGGCGACTTACAATTGTTACAAGATATCACATTATTTTTTACATACAATTCCCCATTTATACAGATGGGTTTTTTTACTGGAGCAATCTAGGTAAAGTACCTTGCTCAAGGGTACAGCAGCAGTGTCCCCCCACCTGGGACTGAGCCCACGACCCTCCGGTCAAGAGCCTAACCACTACTCCACACTGGATAGCGATGGGTCGCTGCTGTATATTCATTAGCTTTTGGATATTTTAGGACAGTCACGTAAAATGACAAGAACATTCTGGATGGCTTTGATCTGCAAAAAAAAAAAAAACGTTTCGATTTGTACTAGATTATAAAATATGGAGTTTGAGAGTTATATAAGTGAGTGGCAGCTACACTTGCAATGCTGTTTTGAAGTATCTCCCTGCAACAATTTCTAAATGCTTCACGCATCATTACCATCAGGCAACCTGTGCCAGCAGCATAAATACATGACTTCAATTAACTTCAGTCAGGAAACTCATGCCATAGATTATTTATTGAAACACAGAGTAGACACTACTCCATTATACATATTTTGCACTACGTTCTTTGACGTCTCCTTTCGAGATACACATAAATTAGCTCGCAGATCAGTGGAGAGTCTGGCCGTAGGGAAGCCATGGGCGGGGTCAGGACAGCTGCCCTCCCCCCGTTAGACAAAGTCAAAAAAAGCAGGTGGAGGCTAGGGAGGAGGAGGCAAAGTCTGGTCGCACAGCTGGGAAGTAATGGATTGAGGTAAAATATCTAAACCCTTTCCTTGCCGATCATTGGACGTATTTTGAGGGACAAATAGCTATTCAATTGACGACTTGATCTGGTTTTGGAAGCACCTAAAATATGCTTGATGTGATCAATCTGATCTGAGGTTAAAGCGAGTTTCCTGCCAGAACCACTGTTTTGCTTAATTTCACATGGTTTGATTTACAAAGACAAAAACAACAGAACCGCTCGCCGTTTCTTTTTCAATATCGTCTCACGTAAGACGTTAACCAGCTAACCTGATTTTGCATTTTCTGTTTGAGAAAAAGCGTAACGCACCACTCACCATGATTACATAGCGTGTAGAAAAGTATAGTATCATCAGTGCTGATCCATGTTTTAAAATCTATTTTCTTAATGTTGGCTTCCTTAACATTATTCCCTCTCCCTCATTTAACAATGCTGGGAGTCTTAGTTCCTGTTGGGAGTTGCAGGGAATGATATTGATAAGGCTAATAAAATGCAAGGAAATTGCCTTGATTATGATTCCTCTGTGTGTATTTCTCTTGATACAGTGCTACATCGTTATTATTATTATGTTTATTTAGCAGACGCCTTTATCCAAAGCGACTTACGGAGACTAGGGTGTGTGAACTATGCATCAGCTGCAGAGTCACTTACAATTACGTCTAACCTGAAAGACGGAGCACAAGGAGGTGAAGTGACTTGCTCAGGGTCACACAATGAGTCAGTGGCTGAGGTGGGATTTGAACCGGGGACCTCCTGGTTACAAGCCCTTTTCTGTAACCACTGGACCACACAGCCTCCGATAATGCGGTTGTCAGGGTCCGTTATTTGTCAGCTGTTGTTTTATTTTGGGTTGTGATTTTACACTTTTTCAGAAAACCCTAATCAAAGTTTTTCATCTGCAGAATCATGCATTCATATAGCGTTTTTAAAGTCCATGTACAGGTTAAATTCTCAATCCTAGACCAAATGCTCAGCATAGAAGTTACACTTGATAACGTGTCACAGCAGTTGATAGAATGCAACTGGGCAGTGCGAGTGTGTGTGTGTGTGTGTGTGTGAGTGTGAGTGAGTGTGTATTCGGTGTGACAGATATTGTTTGCTTGTGAAAAGTTATCAAGCAGACAAGTTTACTTCACTACATACAGCTGTTTGCCCTGCCTCACACAGCTGTTTGCCCTGCCTCTCACAGCTGTCTGCCCTGCCTCACACAGCTGTTTTCCCTGCCTCTCACAGCTGTTTGCCCTGCCTTACACAGCTGTTGCCCTGCCTCACACAGTAATGCCCTGCCTCACACAGCTGTTGCCCTGCCTCACACAGTAATGCCCTGCCTCACACAGCTGTTGCCCTGCCTCACACAGTAATGCCCTGCCTCACACAGCTATTGCCCTGCCTCAGGTCATGTCACTTCATCTCCAGCGAGATCCTGGTAAGGAAACCTTAGAATAAACCAGGAAACGGATGTTGCTATTTCAGTAATGTGCTGCACTGTAGCATTAAGTTACATTGCAGTTCTTATTTCACAGTGTTTTGCTGCACACAGGAATGAGGTAACGTTTACTGCACAACTGATAGCCAGAGAATGGCTGATATTCTTTTCACAGAGCCATCCAGGACTATGAAACACTCAATAGAGTTACATTTAGAAATTCTCAAAGACATTTTGTAATGAATCTCCTTCTGGTGGTTGATCGGTTAGGAGTAATGACATCAGCCTAAGAGCCGGACAGCTTGAAAGTAGTACTTGCTCTTTGGTTAAATGGCAAGACGTTTGTCTTTGAATCAGACGGTATCAGTATTTTGAAAAGCCCAAGAAAACTTGAGTATGCGGCAAGAAGGTCAGAGTTTGTTGAAACGCTTTGACGCTGAATTGAATTTGCGTGGCAAGAAAAGAAAAAAGTTCACTGGGCTAGCTTTGTCAATTATTATTATTATTATTTGTTTATTTGGCAGACACCTTTATCCAAGGCGACTTACAGGTGTTGCAGGACAATACAAGGTTACAGTGCAAAAACAATCATTAAATACAGTGTAGTTTACAGTAAGTGTAAATGCTACTAGAATACAATATGCGATTAGAAGTAACAATTTAGAATTAAGCCAATTTGTATCTACAATGAACAGCAGTAGTGCAAGGATAGTGCATCAGCTGAGGATCCAGTAACGTGGTGCTGAGGTCAGGCAAGTCCAGGGCATAGTATTAGGGGTAAACAGTTGTAAACCGTTTTTTATTATTATTATTATTATTATTATTATTATTATTATTATTATTATTATTATTATTTATTTCTTAGCAGACGCCCTTATCCAGGGCGATTCACAATTGTTACAAGATATCACATTTTTATTTTTACATACAATTACCCATTTATACAGTTGGGTTTTTTTACTGGAGCAATCTAGGTAAAGTACCTTGCTCAAGGGTACAGCAGCAGTGTCCCCCACCTGGGATTGAACCCACGACCCTCCGGTCAAGAGACCAAAGCCCTAACCACTACAATCTTAATAGAAGTCCTGTTGAAAAATTCCTCAGTAACAGTACGCATGCCTCCTGGAGAATTCCTGTGTCTGTTTGTGAAAATCTTTCTATTTTAAACCAATGAGCGAATGGGAATCGATTATCTGAAAGATGATTGGTTTAGACTGCCAGTGGGCTGCAGTGTGGAAGGCAGTGGGTTTGAGGAGCTCAGTGGTTAGATAAAGAAAGCGCTGGGCTGCAGTCTGGAAGGCAGTGGGTTTGAGGAGCTCAGTGGTTAGATAAAGAAAGCGCTGGGCTGCAGTGTGGAAGGCAGCGGGTTTGAGTAGCTCAGTGGTTAGATAAAGAAAGCGCTGGGCTGCCGTGTGGAAGGCAGTGGGTTTGAGGAGTTCAGTGGTTCGATAAAGAAAGCGCTGGGCTGCAGTGTGGAAGGCAGTGGGTTTGAGGAGCTCAGTGGTTAGATAAAGAAAGTGCTGGGCTGCAGTGTGGAAGGCAGTGGGTTTGAGGAGCTCAGTGGTTAGATAAAGAAAGTGCTGGGCTGCAGTGTGGAAGGCAGTGGGTTTGAGGAGCTCAGTGGTTAGATAAAGAAAGTGCTGGGCTGCAGTGTGAAAGGCAGTGGGTTTGAGGAGCTCAGTGGTTAGATAAAGAAAGCGCTGGGGGAAGTGAAGCTCGCTTCGGCTGTCCTCTTTTCTGAGTCACAAGCATGAGAGGTTAATTGCACTTTGCTGTGCTTTTAATATGGGACACTTACAAATTTATTTTTGAAATCCAGACTGTATCTCTGATTTGGCAGTCGTATCATATAACAACAATTGAATGAAACTAATTGACGGTAATCATTTTCAAGTTAACAAAACAGGGATCCTTCTTTTAGAAGTCTTTTTTCAATCTTTTAAAATATGCCTTTCAATTATTACGTTTCTTTTAGTATTTTTAATCTCCGTCTGTCTGTTCCTTTGTCTGTCACACTCCACATGGTGAACACAATAACAGCCTCGATTTAGCACCAGTCTTTTTCCACACACTCCTAGCCTCCTTTATAGACATTTTGGATTGTATTGGATTGATCACATTACCTTTCTGGTACTGTGCGATTTTATTTCGTGATTTATTCGGACCATCTGTATAAGTGAGAGCACTGGTTATATTAGGATTGACCAAAATCAGTGGGGTGAGGCGGGCAGCAGCAGACCCCCTAGCTAAGGAGAGCCCCCTAGCTATATGGAACAAGGGGCCAAGGGGAGCTGAAACAACATTATAGGATAATTGAAAGTTTGTGAAGCTACAACGAGGAGCATATGTGATACAGGAAAATCGTGATTGTGTGGGATAATGGGGGGCAAGTAACAGACCACCACCAAATCCTCCCAAACAATGTTCTTCTCTCTGCCTTATATAAAAATATAAATATATATATAAAAGGACAGATTCCTAGATTATTCCACAAATATATAAAAGGACTTTTGGAAAGACGTTCTTCTCTAACAGACTTCCTACAATGTTGTACAGGACAGTTGGTTTTCTACGAGAAATTAACCACTAATGAAAGTTATCCACAGGCCTTCACTTTGGTACCGATTTACCTCAAGCAGCGAAGAGAAACCTCAACATGTAGATTCCTGCAGGCAGTTTTTTATTATTATTTGTTTATTTAGCAGACGCCTTTATCCAAGGTGACATACAGAGACTAGGGTGTGTGAACTATGCATCAGCTGCAGAGTCACTTACAATTACGTCTCACCCGAAAGACGGAGCACAAGGAGGTGAAGTGACTTGCTCAGGGTCACACAATGAGTCAGTGGCTGAGGTGGGATTTGAACCGGGGTCCTCCTGGTTACAAGCCCATTTCTTTAACCACTGGAACACACAGCCTCCTTATACTTGTATGTAATGTGAAGGTTAAAAAAAATAAACCTATTCTGGCATTGTTATAGCTAAGGAAGGAAACAAAGGAGATTGTAGCATTGCATTTCACAATATGATTTTCTAAATTTGTTTATTAGCTTTTAAACCTTTTAAAGGAGTGCTGAACCCATTTTCTTACCTCCCTAAAAGCATTAGCAATGTTATATTTTATTATGAACATTAGAAAATGTACGAACGAGAGGAGGCCATTTGGTCCATCAGTGCTCGTCCGGTTCCTAGTCTCTGGTTGATTTGGTATCAACAACATGGCTTGGTAACCCATTCCATCCCCTCACCGCTCTCTGTGTGAAGAAGAGTCTCCTTCTACAACATGACTAGGTAACCCATTCCATCCCCTCACCGCTCTCTGTGTGAAGAAGAGTCTCCTTCAACAACATGACTAGGTAACCCATTCTATCCCCTCACCACTCTGTGTGTTTTCAGTTTTTTTGTGAAGTATATGGAAATCTATAAATCGGTATGTAATTCAATATGTTAACAAGGGAACATTATTCAGCAGCTTTCATTAGACTCTGAAGCTGAGTGAGTTCATTCTGTCTAGAGGGTGTGGAATTCAATATGTTAACAAGGGAACGTTATTCAGCAGCTTTCATTGGACTCTATGAAGCTGAGGGAGTTCATTCTATATAGAGGGTGTGTGATTCAATATGTTAACAAGGGAACATTATTCAGCAGCTTTCATTGGACTCTATGAAGCTGAGTGAGTTCATTCTATATAGAGGGTGTGGAATTCAATATGTTAACAAGGTAACATTATTCAGCAGCTTTCATTCGACTTTATGAAGCAAAATGTGTTCATTCTACAGGGTGATGCAAAACTTTTGGCCCGAGCTGTGTAGTAGATAAAAAAATAATATATAGAGTTGCTTTCTCATACCTTATCACTATCTGTGTTGTAAATGACGTGGTTCGATTGCAGCTGGACCATTCCCTTATAAAAGTGTCCCACAGTAGAAGTGCTGCAAAGTGTAATAAAGCACGGTAAAGCATAGGCAAGCATTGTAAAGCACAGAGAGGTCTGGTAAAGCATAGGCAAGCATTGTAAAGCACAGAGATGTCTGGTAAAGCATAGGGAAGCATTGTAAAGCACAGAGAGGTGTGGTAAAGCATAGGGAAGCATTGTAAAGCACAGAGAGGTCTGGTAAAGCATAGGGAAGCATTGTAAAGCACAGAGAGGTCTGGTAAAGCATAGGGAAGCATTGTAAAGCACAGAGAGGTGTGGTAAAGCATAGGGAAGCATTGTAAAGCACATAGAGGTATGGTAAAGCATAGGGAAGCATTGTAAAGCACAGAGAGGTGTGGTAAAGCATAGGCAAGCATTGTAAAGCACAGAGAAGTCTGGTAAAGCATAGGGAAGCATTGTAAAGCACAGAGAGGTCTGGTAAAGCATAGGGAAGCATTGTAAAGCACAGAGAGGTATGGTAAAGCATAGGGAAGCATTGTAAAGCACAGGGTTGTCCATGTTGCTACGGCGACAGTAAGCAGCAGCTTTAGTGCTTATAGTTCTAGTTTGATGAATGGTCCTGCCCACTGGGCCGCAAACCCTCATAAAGCATCCTTCTTACAGAGACACCAGATAGAGAATTGAAAGAGAAAAGACTAATGATAAAAAATATATATATAATTTAGAGTCACACTTGGGCTTTCCTTTTATTTATTGATTTTTTTTTTTTTTTGGCAGCGTAGTTCAGACAAAGCGAGAGGTTATGTTTGATGCACCAGAGGCTGAAAACTTAAAACTGTAGCATTCAAAATCCACACAATCTTGTTTCACAATCTTGAGCAGTTCAACACGTAAACGCACCATAACACTATGAACCCTGTAAACCTCCAAGACGATCGTCCATCGTGCCTGGATTGTGAATGGCTTGAGCAGCGTGACTCAGACTTCTTCCATGGCCACCGCAATCCCTGCACCTGGATCCCATTGAGCATGTCTGGGATGAACTTGAACGATCATCATCACGGTCCTCTGCTAACTCTGCACCGATTTGCAGGGAATATCAACACGTCAATGGATCCCTCGAGACACCTTTCAACCCCTTGTGGAGTCTGTGCAAAATGAGTCTCTTGTCCCAGAAGGAATGAATGATATTTTAAATTTCGTGTTAGGAGGAAGAGAAAAAATAGGAGACAATAATGGCACTTCATCCAAGTTTTTAGTATCCTTCGTTAGCTTAAGAAAATGTTGCTATGCACTCGTGTGGCAGCAGTGTGGAGTAGTGGTTAGGGCTCTGGACTCTTGACCGGAGGGTTGTGGGTTCAATCCCAGGTGGGGGACACTGCGGCTGTACCCTTGAGCAAGGTACTTTACCTAGATTGCTCCAGTAAAAACCCAACTGTATAAATGGGGAATTGTATGTAAAAAATAATGTGATATCTTCCTGGATAAGGGCGTCTGCTAAGAAATAAATAATAATAATAGTGTACACATTCATTAGAACACCCCATTGCTTCTGTAGTTTTGATTTGCTGTGTAATGAAATCAAAGCACTGGAACTGAAAATCTTGGAAAATTGTCAAAATATTGATTGTCTAATTTAATTGATGATTTTAATGGGCCACAAATGCAATTTGTTTCAAATAATAAGAGAAAAGGCACACACAGCCCCAAATGGTAAAATGCATGTTTAATTAAAGCGCAAAGTGGTCTAACATTTTCACACAAGTTCCCGTTGTTTCTATATCGCTGATTACTGAACGGAAATTGAAATTCTCACACCCAGAGGTTTTCATGCAGGTAGGAATCTGAAGGATATAAATGACGAATCTTGAGGTTTTCTTGTAAATTTGCACACTGCAAAACGATGGCTTCGTAATGTAACGGATTGAGAAATCATCCAATTTGCTGAGTCGTTTCTTTGTTTTTGTATTATTTTTCTGGTTTGGTATGACGTGTAATAATATTAAATGATAAGTAATGTACGTGTTTTCTGTTGTGGGGGTGGCGGACTTAAATGAGACAGAAAAGGCCTTCATTCAATCACATGTAATCAGCATTCAAGAACCAGCCGGTGAACTAGAAGCAGCTGAACTATCCCAATGCATCATTGTAAAGGTATTATCACGATTCATCACCCTGATCTACCAGATCTCTCTGGTGTGTAATTGTAGCTCACAAAACAATTCCAAAAATCTTACCATAAGCTTTGCATTTATATAGGTTACACATGTCTCAAATATTTAGAAAGGAATGGATTGTATATTTAATTAACAACACATGGTACTACTTTACATAAGAGAACGTTTCTATGCATTATTCCCCAGGAGTTCTGTTACATTCCTTGGGTCATTTCAACTCAGCAGTGTCTTCAGGGACAGTGCATGTCAGTTAATAGGGGAAGCAGCTGGTTTACCATGCTTTATTGCACTTTGCAGTGCTGTGCTTTATCATGCTTTCTCTGTGTTTTATTACACTTTGCAATACGTTTACTGTGGAAAACCTTTGTAAGGGTTAGGGTTTTGTTTTTTTTCCCAGTATGTTTTACCAGACCTCTCTGTGCTTTACAATGCTTCCCTATGGTTTACCATATCTCTCTGTGCTTTTACAATGCTTCCCTATGCTTTACCAGACCTCTCTGTGCTTTACAGTGCTTCCCTATGCTTTACCAGACCTCTCTGTGCTTTACAATGCTTCCCTATGCTTTACCAGACCTCTCTGTGCTTTACAATGCTTCCCTATGCTTTACCACACCTCTCTGTGCTTTACAATGCTTCCCTATGCTTTACCAGACCTCTCTGTGCTTTACAATGCTTCCCTATGCTTTACCAGACCTCTCTGTGCTTTACAATGCTTCCCTATGCTTTACCAGACCTCTCTGTGCTTTACAATGCTTCCCTATGCTTTACCAGACCTCTCTGTGCTTTACAATGCTTCCCTATGCTTTACCAGACCTCTCTGTGCTTTACAATGCTTCCCTATGCTTTACCACACCTCTCTGTGCTTTACAATGCTTCCCTATGCTTTACCATACCTCTCTGTGCTTTACAATGCTTCCCTATGCTTTACCATGCTTTCACTATTGCCTTATTACACTTTGCTGTGTGTTTACTATGGGAAGCTTTTAAAAGGATATTAGGTTGTGAATTAACACTTTGGTTCCACAATCCCCCCCCAGGGTAAGATCCAGCCGTTTCAGTTTGTGTTTCCGATGTGTGTAAACGCTCTGCACGAGAGAGACATCGTCGCGCACGGTTAGTAAACGACAGCATTGCAGCCGCAAAGTGAATTGAGA
>CM060298.1:1272994-1557994 GCA_030684275.1 Acipenser oxyrinchus oxyrinchus | reverse complement strand
TAACGAAACTAACGGAGAGCTATAATAAAGACAACTGCTGTGCTTTTCTTTTTGCTATTTTATGCAGTGGTAGAAATATTTGAATAGCCTAATCCCATTGCATAGCAGTTTGATCGATTCCTGGTTTAATGAGACACACCAAGCTTGTTACCTATACACTGTGGCTGATCAAGCTCTTAGTAAAACCTAGAATGCGTGCAACTGCTATGCAACAGGAGTCTTATTTCTATTCCTGAGTACTTTTTTAACCACTGTGGCACCATGATTAATATTTGATCCTAATCACTTCCTCTGTTGTAGGTCATGACTTCTGAATGTAGTTAGTCCCCTGAAGCTGAGCTGTGGGATTAAATTACAAATTTGGAATTAATTAGGGATGCCAGATTCTGTTCGATTTTGTAAACGCTTAAACTTTAGGAAACTTTAAACATATTGGGGACCAGTCAAAACAATGTATCATGGGAATTAAAATGCAGTAACTTTTTTTTATAATGCGCAGCACCTTTTAATGTGGACGAGAAGTACTAACCTTGCAGGCTTCCTACCGTTAAAACACTACAGCTGACATGTCTGACAGTGGTTAAACGTTTAACCCTTAAAGCGTCTAAACCAGTGGTACTCAATTCTGACAACGCGAGATCAATTTTATTCCAGTCCTGGTCTTTATTCCAACCAGGTCTTAAATGAGTTGCCTCTTAGCAGGTTCAATTCACTATGTTTGGAGTAAAAACCTGGACTGGACTAGATCTCGAGGGTATAAATATTAAAATCCCTGGAGTGAAGAGCGTGTTTTTCGTTGGTGTCCCCATGGCAGGTACGGAGACATGGTGCCCAGCTCCATCGCTGGCAAGATCTTTGGGTCGATCTGCTCTCTGAGTGGCGTGCTGGTCATCGCACTGCCCGTCCCTGTCATCGTGTCGAACTTCAGCCGCATCTATCATCAGAACCAACGAGCGGACAAGCGACGGGCACAGCTGGTGAGAAACCATCCATCTGTCTGTCTGTCTGTCTGTCTGTCTGTCTGTCTGTCTGTCTGTCTGTCTGTCTGTCTGTCTGTCTGTCTGTGTGTGACATTTGGAGTAAGATGGTCTTAATTTGTTATGAGTATGACATATATTATAATTATCTTAAATAATGGCCAAAAGTTTTGCATGACCTAGAATTTTAGGATTGAGACATAATTAAAATAATGTAGGAACTATAGGAACATAATTTGGTTTTGCATCACCTGATTGAATGAACTAATTTTGCTTCATCGAATGAAACCTGCTGAACAATGTTACGTTACCATATTGAACTGCATACCGCTTTGTAGTTTCCCATATAATTAACGAAAAGCTGACAAAAATTGTAAACTGTGATAACAAAATACAGACTGTAGTCATATATGTCCCGAGCCTACTGCAGTATAAATACCAGACATAAAAGCTACAGCTGTGGCCAAAAGTTTTGCATCGCCTAGAATTTCAGGATTGAGACATACTTTAAAAAAAAAAAAAAAAACGAAACTACATGAACATAATAGAGATATTTTATTTAACATCATGTAATCCAAGAAACTACACAATTTATGTCGCAAAAGTCTACCGGAAACTGAAATAGTAGCACAGTATCTCATGTTAGATTTCGCAATGTCACATTTTTCAGTTTTTGTCAGTTTTTCGTTTAGTATCTGGAAAACTCCAAAGCGGTGTGTAATTCAATATGTTAACGTCACATTATTCAGCAGGTTTCATTCGACTTTATGAAGCAAAATTTGTTCATTCTATAGGGTGATGCAAAAAAAAACAAAAAACATAATTATGTTCATATAAAATTCTTGGCGACGCAAAACTTTTGCCCACAGCTTTACATTAGTTCAGACGATTCTAATATTTCATACTCACAACAAGCTCTTTGGGTTTAGCAGTCTAGATTCTGTACCTAAAACCAAGACAAAAAGGTGTTACAATAAGACACATTATTTTATAACCTATACATGAACAACAACCCCAGTCCTATGTTAAAACTATTTAAGACCATCTTACTTAATGCCTGTGTGTGTCCTGAGTTTGTTTCTTTTGTTAAGTTTGTTTGCTGTGGTTTTGTGTTGTGTTTGGTCATTGATTTGCTCAGCATATTGTATATAAATACATTTCTCGATGTCAGCACAGGTATCTATATCCATTCCACCTGCGTCATTGGTGCTGACTTTAGGAAACTAAAATCGCTGACTTGTGGAAAATTTCGTTTACTGTCCCAGAGCGGCTTCGTACCCTATATCCCGAGAGAAACTCAAACTTCAAACATTCCCCAAAATCATGCATTCCAAGGTGTAAGAAAAGTTGGTAACGGTTTACATTGTGTCTCTAATTACTGTGTATTTACATAGCAGTTACTTAGTAAATACATGTGTGCTTACACGTTATTACAATGTTATTATGCATAGTTACAATGTGCTTAAATGTGTACATCTTTTTGGATGATACAACCCTAAACCCTAACTCCCCTCACCCTAAACTTTTACTGATACAATTGTGTACTTACATATATCATGCAAAAAGATTTACACATGTAAGTACATTGTGTATAATAGCATTATAATTATGCACACATGTATTGAATAAGTAACTACTATGTATATACACAGTAATTAGAGACACTTCATGGAAGGTGTTACCATAGAGCACCAGGATGATGAATGGATCGATGGATGGTTTAAGGCTAGGTATATATCTCTCAGTGGGACTGCATTCACTTTCAGCTCAATCTCCAAATGCCAGCTGGAATCCCAGTTCTAGTTCAGCTGGAGGTAATAACTCCCATTTAATCAGATTTCAACTAATCACCAATCTAAACTAATTTCCTCTGTAACTGGTCGCTAAATAAAAAAAGGTTTGTTCTTTTCGGGGGAGCAGACTGAATCAATTTCTAATTTACCTCGATTTGGATTTAAGCAATGATTAGGGAATGATGAAGCACGGCTACGGAATTACTTTCCTTAGACCGAGCTTCGCGTCTGCCTAGCAACGAGACAGCGTGATTTGAAACCGCGATTCGCCTGGTCAGTCTGTCGTCGGAATTTTAATAAAGGTGGATTTCAAAATGAGATCTTGAAAGAAAAATATTCACTCAGGACCCACTGAATATGAAAAAGGTGATTCGGTGCTAGTTACCCCAATGCGTGTTGTGTAATTCATAACTTAGGTCACGGGGTCTCCAAACCTGGTCCTGCAGTGCCGCTGTCCCTCCTGGTTTGTGTTATGTACAGCATAACGCTGTATAACTTGTTTTTTTTAAGTTAACATTTCTCACCACTGTTCCTCATCAGTACTGCAATCTCTGTTTCCCTTTCTTGTGTTGTTACGTCTGGGTGTATTGAATTGATATTGATATGGATTTAAATACAGTCACTGTTTAAATAATAAAGTATAATTTTAAAGACTTTTAAAGACTGAAAAAAGCTGCTATGTATGTCGGTTTTCACTCTTCCAATTATTATTTAAACAGCTGCTGTATTTTGATACTGCTTTGTATCAATTGACTAGACCGCATCCTGTGCTTGTGTGACAGTGAATTATTTTTTTCACGCTGTTTTGCTCTCACTTGACAACTGCAAGCTGTAAATACATACTGTGGGTAGACGGTTTGTCATGTCACTCACGCAGAGCCATGCTCAGTTGGACACAGGAGAATTGCATTGAATGACTTGGAGAAAGCAAGACGGGGAATTCTAAAAGGATCCCAAGGATTCAAGCATCACCAACGTGGCCCATTCCATACACTCTCAAAAAAAGTGTCTCCTTCCCTATGTCTTAAGTCTGTTTCTATTCGATTTGAAACTGTGTTCTCTGGTCCTGGTGTCTGTGCTGAGTTTTAAAATAGAGACTAAAGCTGATTTTGTCCAGATTTGAATCCGGTCTCCCTTAGCCCTTTTTGTTTCAGGCTAAATAGATTCAGTTCTCTCACCCTATCTTCATAACTCATACCTTTTAGCCTTGGGATGAGTTTGGAAGCTCTTCTCTGGGCTCTCTCCAGAGCTGTAATGTTCTCTTCGTATTGCGATACGTTTTTACCGTGAACATGAGGTAACACTTCACATTAAGTGTCTCTCTATGATGCATAGTTACAATTAGGGCTTCTAGTTTTTGGTTTTTATTTTCCCTCTCTCTCCCTCCCTTTAATCCCTAATTAATAGTTGTTAAGCCTTAACTGGATACCAGATTGTTTAAATTAGTGATGCACTGCTAGAAAATATCACAGTAATAAACTGAATTCGGCGATTAGAGCCAGAACGAAATGCAGGTTCACATAGAATCAGGTGAGATATCAATGCATGTTGTTTGTGAACTCAATCAAGATATGAGGGTAAAAAGAAACAACTTCCTTTGTTAATTAGTGTTTGATTAAGAAAGGAAATCGGCTCAAAATATGTTTAAAGGGACATCACGTGATCAAAAATAAAACCGGAAAACTAGAATCCCTAGTTATAATGTAATGTAATTTTGCATGATATAATCCTTACTCTAAACCTTACACAATTGTATCAGGAAAGGTTTAGAAAAAACACCTTTTATATAAAATATGATCAGAGTACTGGAATAGTGATGTCGTTTCTATGTAAACTCCCCTTCATCATAATAAATAACTGACTGTGAGTGTGCCACTGTAGTTTGTACACTCGCCTCATTGCTCCTGGTTTCTCTGCACAAACTCCTTTTCTGTAAACCTGGAGATTCAGTTACTAGTGTGCTGGTGGTATAGCCTGCCCTTCTTTCATGGTGATTCTGTTCCTGCTCCACGTCCTAAATTATTTGATTTAAACCAGTTACCCTCCAACTGGCCAGGCAAATCGCACAGTTTCAAATCAAGCCATTGCATTGCCAGGCAGACACGGAGCTTGATCGAAGGAAAGTCATTCTTTAGGAATATATACTCCATTTGCAGCCGTGCTTAATCACTTCCCAATCATTGCTTAAATCCAGTCGAGGCAAATTAGAAATTCAGTCTGCTCCCCTGAAGTACTTTTGCACAGTTTAAAAGTATTTTTTTTCCCCCTCACTTTTTTCATTTCAATTTATCTTCCTGTCTGCTCGTTGACAGTTCGACCTCTCCACTCCCTACCTGGTACTATCTAACCCTAACCCCTTCCCACCTGGTGCTATCCGTTCTGTTATTGAAGCAAATGCAGTTTGACCTTTTTATTTATTTTCCGTTTCATTTCAGAAAATACGACTCGCGAGAATTCGCCTGGCAAAGAGTGGAACCACCAACGCTTTCCTGCAGTACAAAGAGCATGGCGGGCTCCAGGTAAGACCTGACGTGCGTCATTTCAGAGCAGCACACTGTGTACCGCT
Organism: Acipenser oxyrinchus oxyrinchus; assembly: GCA_030684275.1. NCBI lineage: Eukaryota > Metazoa > Chordata > Actinopteri > Acipenseriformes > Acipenseridae > Acipenser > Acipenser oxyrinchus. The sequence goes on along the minus strand of CM060298.1, from coordinate 1,552,658 downwards.
CTGGACAAAAGTTACGCATCATCCTATAGAATTAACTAGCTTTGCTTCATAAAGTCGAATGAAACCTGCTGAATAATGTTACATTAACATACTGAATTACACACCGCTTTGTAGTTTTCCATATTCCTAACGAAAATGGAAAACAATGTGTGAAATCTAACAGGAAATACTACTGAATTGCTATTCCAGTGGTCTTTTGTTGCCGATATCATTGTTTCTTTGATTACATGATGTTGAATAAAAAGATTTTCATATGGTTTTGATTTTTTAAATTATGTCTCAATCCTAAAATTCTAGGTGATGCAAAACTTCTGGACATAGCTGTACATACAGTATAGAAAAGAATTCGGCAGTGAGCTGGCAGTGTGAAATAATGCTGGGAACAAATGTACACCCTTATGTCAGACACCCTAACCCATTCTGGATTTTGATTGTAAGTTAATCCACACCCATGTTAACTTGTATTGTAAAAGTTATTTGTATCTTTTCAAGCACTCCCCTCTCTCCTCCCACCCTGCTTTCCTTCATACAGTCCAATCCTGGAAGAATTCAATTCCTGTGCACTTGGGAAATCTTTATATTATCAGACATTATTTTGGTACTGAATATTGACTCTTCTATGTTTTTGTTTCTTCCGAATATTACACAATACCGCTGCAATATTGTATGCATCAAAATTACACCTGTGCACTGAAATGTAGAAACTTGTGGGTGGAATTGCTTTTATCTATACCCTCAGAATAACTCATCACATTATTGTTACACTCGGGAACATATTTAACATATTTATTCCTTTGCGAAAAAACCTAGAGTCACAAAATACAGGCACAGCTGAGTGCAACACCATGTACTGTGTTTCCGTTGCATTTTGTGATTGCACTGAGGGCTGTTGTCATGTACAGAACAAGCTTTTAGGAATGTATTTTGCTTCTGTTTTTCTCTCATGAATCCCTGTAGATCAAAGGTGCACAGCCCAAACTTTTCTCACGAGCCGCATATCCAGAAAACCAGTTTAACCTAAAGTGTATAGTGAGCCTCACACTACTAAAGAATAATCCGTGTTTTACCCTTATGCGTAGGCATATACATACAGGCAAGTTCCCTTAGGATTACTGTTAATTTTTTTTTCGTTTGAAACAATTAAAAAGCATTAACATCATACTGTTATCATATACACACGTATTGCACAATAACACAAAGCAATATCTACTTGCTGAAGCGGTTTTTATTTTTGCAGACGAGTTGTTCAGTTGTAGCAGGCAGCAATGTTGCAAAAGCCACAAGGCAGTGACGTCACTTCCCTAGCAACAAGCCTCCTATGCTGGGAATGGATTCTTTCAAGGCAGCGGGTTTGTGCATTTGAGAAAGGAGAGGAAGACTTGTGAAATTAGTTGGAGACAAGCTGATGAAGCGATTACCCTCCGCAGTACGAATTGAAACGGTGTGCTGCTTTTTATGCGAAAAATTTGAAAAAGCAAGTCAAACAAAGTTTTAAAAAATATTTACGATGCCTTTGAATGCTGTAATTGCAGATATAGCGCGGCCCCACAGACATACAGGTTGTAAAACACTTTCTGAGTTGAAATTTCTTCATCTTTACATATGACTGTAATTACTAACTTTAATAAGATATTCAGACTGGTGGAAGATGATCTAAACAGATGGACACAACTCCATAACTCATTTCAAGCCCGCATTTCCATAATAAAAATATTCTTCCAAGTATAAATTTCTTCAGTTCGATGCTTCCACTCCCTCCCTTGCATTCAGGGATCTCCAAGTTTCTGTGGAGAGGGAAGTGGCCACGACGTTCAATTTCATACATCGCATCGTGAAAAATCCTCAGGAGGACTGTCTTTGCCAAATTTCAAATTTTACTTCTGGTCTTTTGTGTTGCGTCTGGTTTGATGCGAAAAGCACGCTAAATCACGAGCGAAGCGGTCTCCTCACTCGCCTGTCTCTCATAACACTGCGCTCTTATCGGGCGGCCTCCCTTTAACTTTCCCTCACTGGAGTGAAAAGGGGGTTCATATATACATTAATAGGACATTACAGTTTCGTTAGAGTCTTCCAGGTACCTCTTTCTTTTTCATTTATTATCGTTATTGCAATGCCTGTGGTGTTCCCTGGTTGACAGAGCTTTCATCTCATACTTTGCATGATGTGCTGAAAACACAGGGGGTAAAACAAAAAGGGCTGGTGTCCATACTCTATACACACTTATTAAGAGCCTCGTATAAACCATTGGTGATTTAACACTATCCGGAACAGGGACATGCCTTCTGCAAATTTTTGCCGGGATACTGTCTGGGATAATCTATGCTGTGCTTGTAAAAACCCTAATCACCTGGGGAAAAGGGAGAGGGGGGGGGGGGGGAGAGGGATGTTCTTTTGTTACATTTTGATGTATTATCTCATTCATTTGATCACAAAAAATATATATATATATTTACGATATATATTCATAAGTGAAATGGAATTAATACACTGGGCCGCAGTCAGACAGTAAACAGGCCGCGGGTTGGGTGTCCTCGCTTTGTAGACCAATAATCTTTTTCTAACTGAGATGCTGCAGTGATCAATTGAATGCAGAACTGCAGCTGGCCTGTAGACCAAAAAGCCTTGATATCTGTGTTTAAATCTGAGGAGGAGTGTGGATTTCAATTTGAAAGACAAGGAGGTTTAACTGATACATCCTCCGGGATTTCAGGGTTTTTACATAACTGTGTCCCGAAGGACATTTTAAAAGTCATACTTAATTTGTTTTAAACTGTTCTGCTGCTTAATTGCTGAGAAGCTCAGTGACATATCCTGTTGTGGGATAGATGGAGGATATTTAGTTCATTAAATCAGGAGTATTAAAGGATAAACAGAGGGGACTTATAAAGGGAACAGCATCAGTAATGCCCAGTTTTACAGTATAAGCCCAAAGAAAAAGAGGTTTGCATGAAATGTCTCTAATTACTGTGTATTACATAGTAGCTGCTACATAAATACATGTGCTCTTCTACATAATTGCAATGGTACATCTTTTTTTATATACTGTGGGAGAGGTTGCTGTTTAAAGCACATTGTGTTCAGACCAAGTTGACAGCTTCATGCTTCCTTTCTTCAGTGTTGCTTTGCACCGAAATTACACTTTGAAGCCCTGGCAAAAAGGTTAAACCCTATCAAAGCAACACTAAATAATCCCACTCAAATCCCTTATTATCTCTAAACTTACCTGTCTGGTAGCTTTTCATAACCCACTGCGGTAATTGCTTTACCTTTTAATACCTGTGTGAAGTAGCGTTCATGTAGCCCTTGCGGTGTTGTAGACTAGTGCTCATTAAAAGATGGCTAAATACATTTCCCAACCACTTATTAGCACTTGCACCTTTGCCTCTGTCCACTCTTTACTTGCGCTTTGTTTTATTGTTGTGCTTTAGTGCAGGTATGCATACAAGAATGAAGATTGTCTCTAAATCAGGTTTACTATCTGTCTAACTGCAACCCGACCACAAAGCCAACAGCAAGTGATTAGGTGCCAGGAATCAAGCCAGAATTGATATTTAAAGACTACATTAAAGGCAGTGTTGGAGGGCATTTAAGAATTGAGTGATTTGAGACTTGAGCTTATTAAGTATACAGCTGTGGCCAAAAGTTTTGCATCAATTTTAGGTTTAAGACATAATCAAAAAAAAAAACAAAACTATATTTAACATCATGTAAAAACAAAAACTACAAAATGATATCGCAAGTGTCTACCGGAATAATCATGCAGTATTTTATTTTAGATTTCGAAAATGTCACATTTTAACAATTGTTAGCAGTCTTTTGTGAAGTATCTGGAAAACTACAAAGCGGTGTGCAATTCAGTATGTTAACGTAACATTATTCAGCAGGTTTCATTCGATTTTACGAAGCAAAATTAGTTCATTCCATAGGGCGATGCAAAACCACCGCTGTGTATAAAAAAATAAATAAAAAGAAAGCATTTGGTGAGATAAAAGCAATCCTCTTTTTTTTCTGTTTCCTCAACTATATGGAAAAAGCACAGTAATATATGGAAGTACTGCGATCTTGTAAGCAATGCACACCATACGGCCTTCCACAGGGTTTCAACAGAGTTTATATCGCTAAGTTATGCATGAGCTGCTCATTGAGTTCACCTGATAAGGGCTCCCGTTTAGAAGCCAGTGCCACAAGAACTACCCCTCACTGTGCATAGATAGATAGATAGATAGATAGACAGATAGATATAACAGAGGTTGCAGATAACCACTTATGATGGAAAGTGACAGGCAGGTTGATAGGGGAGGAAGCTGGAATGTTGTGTTCTGTAGTGTAGAATGTTCCTTACTGTATATAAGACTAAACCCAAGTTTCCCTGATTAGGGATTTCTGGAGAATCCTATAAACCAATCCCGGTCTTTGTCTAAACGATGGACATGTGCAGAAAACAAAAACCACTGCAGCTTTCGCTATCTAATGCAGTACTAAGATGAGACGCGTTTTCATTTTCTGCACCCATCAGCAAATATTCACTCCTTTTCTGAATAGTTTTCAGATTAATAAATTCCAGCTTCCTCTTGCAAATCTCTTGACTCAATGAGAGCCTAGGAAGGGTTGAAATGTGGAGAATCTGTTGGCTAAGCATTCAGCCGTTCAATATGCTCCTGAACAGACCCATTCTAGCTACTGAACCTTTTAGAAAAGTCTATTCAAAACCGTGACATCACAGCCGGCCATGTGCATTGCTGATCTCTCACTCTTTTACAATGAAACTGACAGTGGACTAAATAAAGGCTGGTAATGGTAAGATAACAAACATAGCTGGGTTGTGCACTTGCATATCTATAATAAAGCTGTACATAATAGATTAACAGGGCGGTGTGGATTCACTCACTGCACGTAAACAGACATCAGCTTTCAGCCTCGTCGATATTCTGCCATACACATACGTCCTGTGAGTCTATAATATAGATTCAGATAATTGAAAGTACACCTGTAACCATCACCTCAGGGGGTAAAGCACACGAGTGTACAGACTACTCACAGGGTACTGTATCGAACAACCATGATACACAACCTTTAAATACAACCCACAAACTCTCCTAAAATGCGCTTAAAATGCACAGGAACCAGGTTTGTACTGTGTATTTATACAAAGTATTATCCCTTTATACAAAGTATCATCCCAGTCTTGATAAAGAGACAAATACAGAGAATAGGTGGAAAAGATATATTTGAGATCTCAGCCCCTTTTTTTCTTGTATTTTAATAGCTAAATTGAATGGGACTTTAGCTGTCATCGTTATTCCTAAACAGGCAGTTCCCTCGTGGTGGAGAATTATCTCAGCTTGTAAATAAAAACAAGGTTTCGAGGTCACTCGGAGAAAGTGGGACAGCTGTTCCTAACCCAGCCGCTCAAGACAGGTGCAGGAGCGAGCCGGGTGGCTCTGGAAGTGAAGAGATGATGATACTGCTGACAGGGGGTGTGGATAATATAGAGGGAAAGAAATCACACTCCTCAGAAGCATTGCAGCCGTGATTAATGGCTGATCCTTGGCTTTCTCAGCGCCAGATTTGCAATTTTTTAATTTTTTTTTTTTTTAAATGTATTATCAGCATTGTATTCAGCCTTTTAAGTGACTAGCAAAATGTAACAGTTATGCATGAGCTGCTCATTGAGTTCACCTGATAAGGGCTCCCGTTTAGAAGCCAGTGCCACAAGAACTACCCCTCACTGTGCATAGATAGATAGATAGATAGATAGATAGATGGCTGATAGTCTGGCAGCTACATTTCGCAGACCTGTTATTAAACGTTTAAATATAAAAATGTGTACAGTACATGCAAGCAGGTCGCTTTTTACATTTTTTCAGTGCAGTTTGCTTTTTGGTATCCCTGTACACGTATGGCAGTCTACATCATGATCTTGAGAAGAAAATCATACGTTCAGTTTCAAGTTATTTTTCTGTTATAGTTGTGAGATGTGTATACATACAGATAATGCTGACTGTTTCTCATTCATCTGACCTTGCACGCTCCTACTCTGCTGTATATTTAACAGTTTACATGGGGAAAATGTTACAAATAAAAATGTGTTTCAAGATATTGTATTTATTACTATGTCATACTGTAGCGTGCACAGGGGAAGGCAGCAGCAGGGCTGGTAGGTGACGTAATCGCATACGAAGACATGAGCCCGATATACGCTCCTTGCAAAGGAGACGGCTATCGGCGCTATGTTTCAGTGCGAGAGGTCCTGGGTTCACGTCCGCCCTCCCTCCGCCTGTGTGTGGATTGCCTCGCCCTGTGTGATGCGCCTGCCTGCATTAACTGAGATCGCTACAATACTTTTAAAATTATATATACAGTACTGTGCAAAAGTTTTAGGCAGGTGTGAAAAAATGCTGTAAAGTAAGAATGCTTTCAAAAATAGACATGTTAATAGATTATATTTATCAATTAACTAAATGCAAAGTGAGTGAACAGAAGAAAAATCTAAATCAAATCCATATTTGGTGTGACCACCCTTTGCCTTCAAAACAGCATCAAGCATCAATTCTTCTAGGTACACTTGCACACAGTTTTTGAAGGAACTCGGCAGGTAGGTTGGCCCAAACATCTTGGAGAACTAACCACAGTTCTTCTGTGGATTTAGGCAGCCTCAGTTGCTTCTCTCTCTTCATGTAATCCCAGACAGACTCGATGATGTTGAGATCAGGGCTCTGTGGGGCCATACCATCACTTCCAGGACTCCTTGTTCTTCTTTACGCTGAAGATAGTTCTTAATGACTTTCGCTGTATGTTTGGGGTCGATGTCATGCTGCAGAATAAATTTGGGGCCAATCAGATGCCTCCCTGATGGTATTGCATGATGGATAAGTATCTGCCTGTACTTCTCAGCATTGAGGAGACCATTAATTCTGACCAAATCCCCAACTCCATTTGCAGAAATGCAGCCCCAAACTTGCAAGGAACCTCCACCATGCTTCACTGTTGCCTGCAGACACTCATTCGTGTACGCTCTCCAGCCCTTCGCGAACAAACTGCCTTCTGCTATAGCCAAATATTTCAAATTTTGACTCATCAGTCCAGAGCACCTGCTGCCATTTTCTGCACCCCAGTTCCTGTGTTTTCATGCATAGTTGAGTCGCTTGGCCTTGTTTCCACGTCGGAGGTATGGCTTTTGGCCGCAAGTCTTCCATGAAGGCCACTTCTGACCAGACTTCTCCGGACAGTAGATGGGTGTACCAGGGTCCCACTGTTTTCTGCCAGTTCTGAGCTGATGGCACTGCTGGACATCTTCCGATTGCGAAGGGAAGTAAGCATGATGTGTCTTTCATCTGCTGCAGTAAGTTTCCTTGGCCGACCACTGCGTCTCGGTCCTCAATGTTGCCTGTTTCTTTGTGCTTCTTCAAAGAGCTTGGACAGCACATCTGGAAACCCCTGTCTGCCTTGAAATTTCTGCCTGGGAGAGACCTTGCTGATGCAGTATAACTACCTTGTGTCTTGTTGCTGTGCTCAGTCTTGCCATGGTGTATGACTTTTGACAGTAAACTGTCTTCAGCAACCTCACCTTGTTAGCTGAGTTTGGCTGTTCCTCACCCAGTTTTATTCCTCCTACACAGCTGTTTCTGTTTCAGTTAATGATTGTGTTTCAACCTACATATTGAATTGATGATCATTAGCACCTGTTTGGTATAATTGTTTAATCATACACCTGACTATATGCCTACAAAATCCCTGACTTTGTGCAAGTGTACCTAGAAGAATTGATGCTGTTTTGAAGGCAAAGGGTTGTCACACCAAATATGGATTTGATTTAGATTTTTCTTCTGTTCACTCACTTTGCATTTAGCTAATTGATAAATATAATCTATTAACATGTCTATTTTTGAAAGCATTCTTACTTTACAGCATTTTTTCACACCTGCCTAAAACTTTTGCACAGTACTGTATATATAGAGAGAGAGAGAGAGAGAGAGAGAGAGAGAGAGAGAGAGAGAGAGAGATAGATATACTGTATATATATGCAATGTTTATAATTTTAAATCCTATTGTATCATCATGAGTACTGCAATGCAGTTTGTAAAACAAACTTTGAAAGCAGGCATTTATAAAATGAAGGTTTTCAAAGTGCAGTACAATCTCTGGTATACGTACTAAGTCCTCATCACTTTATAAACTTTACTAAAACGCTTCCTTATTTTTAGCTCTGTACTGTGTAATGTACCATTGATAAGTCTAGCTGTTCCAACACACCGCCAGTCATTAATCACGTCAACAAGTTAGCAAAAAAAGTGTGATTAACACACAAACGATTCTAATTACAACGTTCACCAAAGCATGCATCGGTAATGTCACCATTGATCGTACATTTAAAGCTGGTCATTAACAGGCTGGATTTCAGAAAAAATCTTCCACCACCTAAAACAAAAAACTTTCTGCAGCAACTTCACAGCAGCCTCGGGATACCATTTCCACTCATCATTGATCCTTCAGAGATCCTTCATTGCTCAGTGCTGAGTTTTAAATCCTTTCAGTTCTGCTTCTGGGTATAAAATAGCTAAAAACCTATTTTTACTTCGTTCTGTAAGGTGTCGGTGAAAGAGCAAGACTGTTTTTATTTGATATATCTTTTTTTTAATTTCTCTTTTTTTGTTTCTGTGTTTTCCTAAGCACTACAGCCACTAATTTAGGCTTGCTTGTGAGAAAGGGTGAGACAAAGGCTTGACAGGACATTTGGCTCCGGGCCTTCTGTTTTCTAAACACCAGGTGCTGCCCATTGAGAGTTGACAGCCCTAGAGAACGAAGCCGTCTCTGTGTCTGTCTGTCTGTCTGTCTGTCTGTCTGTCTGTCTGTCTGTCTGTCTGTCTGTCTGTGCACAGAGAAACGAGATTACAACTGCCATTTATTTTAATGACCATTAATACAGGTATGTCACTGAAGAAGGTATTTGTTGTAGCTAACAAAAGCAGTTGCTCATACAGTATACACCAGGGTTAGACACTCCAGTCATGGGTTTCTGAACGCTGCTTATATTTTGGCACTTTATTGAAATGACCAGGTGATCTCACCAGCTTTGTGATGAGAACGAGATGTTTCTGTATCTTGTACCCTTTCTGCTTTGATATTTCATGTCAAGACGACTTAGAATCTGCCTCCTTTCCCTCCTGTCCTAGTCTTTATAAACTCTCTGACACCGTTCTCCCACTCAGCAGGGCAAAGCGCAGTGAATAGAAATAACACTTAACAAGTGGATTTCCTCTCTGTCTCTGGCTCTCCCTGTCTCCGGCCCCTTTCTAATTTCTATAGCCTCACTGCTGCTGGCCGTTCGCCCGTTATTTATTTCAGATAGAAGTGCAGTTTGTTGTTGGAGTGCAGCCTGGTCCCCAGAGGAGGGTCTGGTTCAGTGAATGTTCTTGAGTCTCTGTTGCCTTTGCTGTGAGAATCATACCCACACACACATATACACACACCTACACCCACACATACACACACACACAGACACATACATACACGCACACACACACATACGCACACACACACAGACACACCCACACCCCCCCCCACACACACACATACATACATACATACATACATACACCCACACACACACACACACCCACACACACACATACATACACGCACACACATACATACATACACACGCATACACCCACACCCACACGCACGCACACACACACCCACACACGCACACACACCCACACCCCCCCCCACACACACGCATACACTCCCCCCCCCACACACACACGCATACACACACACATGCATACACACACACCCACACACGCACACACACCCACACCCCCACACACACATACACCCACGCACGCACGCACACACACAGCCTGTCCCTGCTGTACCGGCTTCAGCAACTCCCTGCTGCCTTTTCAAATCTCACACTGTATCTTGCCCTTTTTTGATTTATTGAGATTCTTTATTTATTTATTTTTTATATACTGGATTCAAATTGGAGAACTGCAGAATATATCAATAAATTAATAACATTGATTAAAGTGTTTTTTTTGTTTTTTTTGTCGGTTAGTGTTTTGCTTTCTGCCTCGTTCCCCTGAGATCGGAAGTTAAGTAGTCCATAATTAAGAAATGCCATAATTGGGAAAGACAAAGTTGAAAGCCTTAATCATTGCATGAAACATCTATTTTAAAAAGACTGTGTCTGCTGGTTTTCATTTCAACTGAGCTCTCAGTTACTTAACTAAACCCAAAATTGAACTGATCATTTGCTTAATTAGACCTTTCTGCTTGTTTTCAGCTCTTAAACAGTTGCAGATTTCAAGTTAGCTGTAACATTTTATAAGTAACTTGAACTTTTTAGGGGCTGAGAACAATTAAAAACGTCTAATTAAGCAAATGATCAGCTCAATTAAGGGTCTAGTTAAGTAATTGAAAGCTCAGAATGAAACCAGCAGACTTTGGGAAGCCCTGTACTAAATATCTACATTATGTAGAGCGCATGGAAGTACTTTAATTTCCATTGAAATAACATTTTACCCTCATCTTTCAAAAATGACTGGAGCATACAAACCTGAGGCTATTGTGTGATTTACAGAAGCAAATGGGCGGCTTCCATGCTGGCTGCTTTTCATTATTCAGCTGTAAATCTGGACGTGTAGCATTTTATTTCTTACTAGTTCAGGTGTGGCCAAAAGTTAACATATTGAACAAATGTGACATTTCAAAATCAAACGTGAAGTACTGTACTACTATTATGGCTTCCGGTAGACTTTTGCGATATGGTTTTGTAGTTGATTACATTATGTTAAATAAATAAACTATGTTCATATCATTTTATTTACAATTTTAGGGGGATGTAAATCTTTTGGCCACAGCTGTGCTTCTGAGGTTAAATAATAATGTATTTCTTTTTTGGGGGGGAGCTGAGGTGAACTATCCACAGCTAATGCATTGCTCCTTGGGGCCCCCAGCCAAGATCGGCAACACAGCTCAACCAGCAAGCTCCTAATCGTACGAGTCACTCTCCACTCCACACAGGCACTGGGGGTTTGGGCACTTTGAGTTTCGAAATGCCACTCAAACATAAAATCATTGCAATACACCACACGACTCCTAACCTACCCTCTTCCCTCTGTCCCTGAGTATGCAGGAGAGAAAAAAAAAGCTGAAAGAAAACATTCTGGTTTATAAATAGCACTGTTAGTAATGGGTTTATAGATCTGTGAGAAAATATCTGCTCGCAAGGGGATTGTAAATATTGGATTATAGCAACTTTCAGCTGCAGCAAGGAGCAGAATAAAGATTACTCAGTCAGAACTGGCCGCTGCGCATTAGAGGAGATGAAAACAGAGGCCCCCCACCCCCCCATGCAGGTTCCTCTTTTTAAATCGTTGCACATGAATGGGACCCCGTTCATTCCTTTCTCTCAGGTGTGGAGAGAGATTAGCAGGAGCCGCTGTGGGGATTTGGGTTAAATCTGCACAGCTCTTAAAAAGCAGGCAGGTACAACGGGATATAAAAGACTAAATAGATTAAATAGGATATCATACAGATACATGGCTACCTTATTATAGCGCTGTATGTGTTCAGGCTGTTCAAGTGAAATGGCATTTTGGGGAAACAGTTTGGATTTTGACTGAAACTGACTTGCATCAGGGAGGTCGGGCTTCAAGTATTACAGAGTATGTTTCAACAGCATACGAGTCATGTCAGGGACAGACTATTTCAATAAAAGTGTGTGTTTATGTAATCTGAAAAATGGAAAAACTGCTGTTTATCCAAAAGGAGCAAAATCTAAAAGAAAAAGGTAATGTTGGTACATATAAATGTGAATAAAAAAAATAAAAAAATGTAGTCTGAAACGTCCTGATATAATTGATTTATATATATATATATATATATATATATATATATATATATATATATATATATATATATATATATATATATATATATAATTTGTCCAACATCAGATGCATTAAATTAAAAAAAATCATAAAATTCAGCCCGGATTCTGATTACCTTCTCCTACGAGCTCTTATTAACAGGAAGGTTACACATGCACTACATAAATAATACCTTAGCCTTCTGGGTAATGTTGGGCTGTTCTTTATCATTAGGATCCTGTAGCAATCATCTAGTTAGGAAATGTGGAAAAAAAAGCAAAAAAAAACAGGAAACCTGTCAGTCCTTACTTCGGTCTTATCACATTTAATCTGATACAAGTCATTGATTTATTCAAGCCTTGATCAATCTTGAGCCCACATGAAACACACGCTGCTAGATTCAGCCTTGACTGCTCATATCTTTCACGTCACTGTGCAATGCACAGGTAAGATATGTTGAATTTAAACCAAAGGCTTTCTCTGTGCTCCAAAAAAACAGCCAGCAGCTGAGACATAATCTAAACCAAATGATATCCTGTTTCAGTTCACCTCCCTGTTTCTTATTTTCTTTTTTTATTTAGTAGTCGCCAATTATTTTTTTGCTATTTTCTCCCAATTTTAGAATATTCATTTATTATTATTTAAGGTCGGGAGCGGCGAAGACAAACACACACTGCACACTTTTCACACTGCCGACTCACCTTGCAGCCACCTCGGAGCTACAGCGTCGGAGGACAACACAGCTCTGGGCAGCTTACAGGCAAGCCCGCAGGCACCCGGCCAGACCACAGGGGGCGCTGGTGTGCGTGGTGAGCCGAGGACACCCTGGCCGAAACATTTTTTGTTTCTTCGATTACATGATGTTAAATAAAAGATCTAAATTTGTTTTGTTTTGTTTTTTAAAAAGATGTCTCAGTCCTAAAATTGAAGGTGCTATAAAACGTTTGGCCAGAGCTGTGCAGCTATAAACTCGGTCTGTTGCCCCTTTCTTACTCTCTTTGACTTTCCCAACAGGACCATAGCAGCGGGAACCAGGCGCTGTGTATAAGGAATCGGTCCGCTTTTGAACATCAGCATAACCATCTACTGCACTGCCTGGAGAAAACTACAGTGAGTGCGAATCTCTGGACTCCTGTCTACCCCTTTCTCACAATCTGCTCCCTAGTCTCTCTGCCTCTCTCTCTCTCTCTCTCTCTCTCTCTCTCTCTCTCCCCACACTGCACAGATAATCCTTATTAGTTTAACCCTTTCAACACTAAGGGGTCTGCGTTGTTTACCGAAGGTGCCCTCCAACCACCCTTCTCAGCTGCACACTGTTAATAAGGGCTTCTGAAATGTAATGTTTTTTTTTGTTTTCTCCCTGGCTAATTCACTGGTGTGTACTATTATTGTTTTCCAAAGACTGGAAGTGATTGAATAGCATCTTAAAACAGGGGAATAACACAGGTTCTGGAGCGCGGCTGTATTTTTTAACCCCAGAAGGTATATACAAAAAAAAATCACGGCGCTTCTTTTATTAAGACACAATATTGATGGTGTTGCAACAGGAGCAGCACAGTTGGAAAGTAAATGATAAACTAAATTTAGACAAAAACAAAAAAGTCAGTCAATAGCCTAGATACTCCCACTGCTGCGAAAGAAAAGTTATTAATTTGTTATTTCGCAGATCCTTTTATCCAAAGCGACTTACAGAGATTAAGGGATAAACTATGCATTAACAACTGCTGCTGCAGAGTCACTTGCTTGCAATAGGACCTTGGTTTTACATCTCATCTGAAGGAATCTTTGTGAATCTTTTTTGAATGCTTGAGACCACTCGTCTCCTGCTGAATAAACCCGTCATGTCTCTCTCTTCCTCAGAACCACGAGTTCACGGATGAGCACACTTACAGCGAGGTGTGCATGGCCGAGTCCATGGGCTACCGGACCAGCCGCAGCACCTCCATCTCCAGCCAACAGGGCCTGTCCACCTCCTGCTGCTCCCGTCGGGCCAAGAGGAGAGCCATCCGGCTGGCCAACTCCACGGTGTCTGTGAGCCGGGGCAGCGTGCAGGAGCTGGACACCCTGCACGTGCAGAAGAGCATCCCGCAGAGGTGAGCAGACACTCCACCCGACAACCAGACGCTCTCCTAGGGCATGTGAGGAATCTTTGATGCATGCAAAACAGGGTTCAGTTTGCCCTTAATCCCTCATTCTTAATAATTTCATATTTAGGAGGTTTTACTGTTAAAAAAAAAAAAAAAAGTTTAAAAAAAACAAAAAAAACAGTGGATCCGGGGGTCAGTGAACCGCTGTAGGTGTACATGAGTTGGGAGTGGGGTGAGTGTGGAGAGGCCTTTTGCACTTTTAGTGAGACAGTTTGGGACAGATCAGGCTTTTCAACTCACACCCCAGTGCATTCTGGTAAGTGTAGTCCTGCTGTGAAAGGTACCCGAGACAGGTAAAACGTACCAGAATGCATTGGCAGTGTGAGTTGAAAAAACTGTCCTGGTGTACATGGAGTGATATGGTAACCCTGTCACCTATAACAGGGGTCTCAAACCCTGGTCCTGGAGAGCCCCAACCCTGCAGCTTTTATAGATGTCTTTTACGTCCTCAGTGAAGATTTGTAACACATGTTAATCGTGAATAATTAAGACAATAATTTGGTTCAGTTAAGTAACTGAGAGCTTGGTTGACAGGAAATCCAGAAGACCCTGCAGCTCTCCAGCATCAGGGTAGGAGGCCCCTGCTCTAGTGACGGAGATGAACCGTGACACGTAGAACTTCAGTGCTGTGCCTTGCGTTTAAGCCACGTGTGTGCCGTGATAACTAATGTATACCACCACTTTTGGCATCCGTTAAACATCAGTGAAACTTATTCGATCTGTCCCTTTTTCTCTCTGCAGCCGCTCGAGTTTGAATGCCAGGACTCAGGACTTGAAGCTGAACTGCACTGACTTCACTGCAGCGATCATCAGCATACCCACTCCCCGGCCAACACCCCGATGAGAGCCTGCCCCCTCACCCGCCATCCCAGGCATCCTCCGCAACTCGCGACAGATGGGGGGCACAAGCACCCAGTACACACAGGAGGCCGTTAAAATCTCCTCCTTGTAACCCATGTCAGACATTACCGGCTGAGACAGTGCAGGATTGGGGACTGGTATGAGCTACATAACAAAAAAAAAAAAAAAAAGAACATTAAAGACACACTTCAGAGGAGGAGAATATTAAAGAAATGTCATCTGAGGACTGACGAGAGGAAATGTACCTGCGAGGATTTAAAAAAAAAAAAAAAAAAAATAACACAATTCACTGGAAGATTGATTGGAAATTCATTTCTGCCGGCTACAAGAATAAAACACGAACATTTTAAAAAAAAAAACAAAAAAAAAAACACACCCACAAACAATTCACTTCAGAATGGAGATTTAAAATATATACATACACGTTTTTTACAATTCAAAGGAGGATTGACTGGAGGAAACAAACTTTTGCCAGCTGAACACGCAAAACAAACAAAAAAAAAAAATTCCGTGAAGGACAGTGGAGGAATTGTGGTCTGGTAGGAGTTGTAGTGGGGAATCAGTTCATGGAGGGACTGATTGGAGACATTTAACTTCTGCCGTCCTAACAGATAAGGACACTTCATCTGAAGGAAAATATTGAGGACAGAAGGGTTAGATACAACAAAAAAGTTAAAAACTAAAACTGCATATTTCACTGGAAGAGAGGGAGAGAAAGGGAAGGGAATACACATTTCTGTATGAAATTGGAGATGGCAAGTATATTTATATACACATATATATATGAATTTGCAGAGAACAGGAGATTCTGTGTTTGACATTAGCGTTATTCACATATCCAGAGGGCCAGTAAAAAAGCAACAAACAAAGTTTGAAGACAAGCATCTTGCTGACGTCATGTTTTATATATCACACTTCCGAGACTCACGTGCATCTTCCAACATTAACAGTCGACTTGAGACTTGCTTAATAACAGTGCATGTGCTTGCAGCTCTGAAGCCAATGTCTATGAAGAGCCCGTCCGCTCTCGATGCCTCCTCTGCATGTCAACTTGTTATTTTTTTCTCTTTTTGTTTTTTCGGAAACTCAACAAAAAAAAAAAAAAAAAACAATAAAAAGTGGGAACAAACATTGCTGCACAATTGTACTATAGCAAAAAAAAAAAAAAAAATACCAGGCATGTTCATTAAGGTGGAGAACATTTCAAACATACATGAGAGAACGTGTGAATGAGTGAGGAAGAGATGCAGAGGGAAGGTGGGCCGTAAATCGCGGGTTTGGGAAGGAGAGTGGGTGGGAAAACACATCTCAAATAATGCATGGATACCGTTGTAGGTATTTTAAAGTGTTTTCTCCTTGTTAGCAAATGGACTAAGCAGTGGTACGAGAAAGAGTGAGAGAATGACAAAACGACAGAGAGAGAAAACCTCAGGCCTGTGGCATGCTAAACTATACCCAGCAAGTCTAGGGCTGAGATATTAAGTAGCCTGTAGCAGTTTCTGAGACTGGGGTTGGACATCCTTCCCAAGAGGAAGACAGATTTTCTAAGAAAAACAACAACAATACAGTCTTAAGTATATCCGAAGATAACAATATGCATTTACACTGTGTGGATTTCTTTGACTGAATACCTAGTGTAGGCATTTACCTGAAGGCTTTCACTATGCACCTGATAAACACATCTGCTTGGAAGATTACAGTAGGTTCCCTTAAAGTCTCCATTTACAAATCTCTATTAAGAACGTTGGATCGCAACTTCAATAGGTTTTGCAAAGACAATGTAAAGGTAATTTGAACGTCATCCTCTTCAGTTAGGGAAGCAGGTAAAGGGTTCTCTGTTACGATTGATTCCTCTTTTTTATTTATTGTTTTCTCCCCAGTTTAGTTGTGTCCAATTATTTTTAGGCTCAGCTCAAAGCTACCACCCCTGCGCTGACTCGGGAGGGGCGAAGACGAACACACGCTGTCCTCCGAAGCGTGTGCCGTCAGCCGCCCGCTTCTTTACACGCTGCAGACTCACCATGCAGCCACCCAGACCTACAGCGTCGGAGGACAACGCAGCCCTGGGCAGCTTACAGGCAAGCCCGCAGGTGCCGCCCGGCCAGACTACAGGGGTCGCTGGTGCGCAGTGAGCCGAGGACACCCTGGCCGACCTAGCCCTCCCTCCCCCCGGGCGGCACTCAGCCAATTGAGCGCCGCCCACTGGAAGCTCCCATCCTCGGTCAGCAAAGGAATAGCCTGGACTCGAACCGGCGACGTCCAGACTAATTTCATATTAGCTTTCGAAAATGTCGCATTTTTCAATTTGTGGTCAGTTTTTCGTTAAGTATATGGAAAAACTACAAAGCGGTGTGTCATTCAGTATGTTAACGTTTACATTATTCAGCAGGTTTCATTTGACTTCATGAAGCAGAATTAGTTATGTAGGGTAATGCAAGACTTTTGGCTGTAGCTGTACTTTGTCAGAAAGCAAGCAGACCTTATTTACTCCCCCAAGAGGCACAACACCCCTCAATGCAGGCTGCTGCAGAAGGACAGGTTTTAACAGGTCCAGGGCTCTGTGCAGAAGGTGACAAGGTAATTAATAGAGAACTCAAACACTGCTGGACAGGGAATTGTAAAACCTGACTCCCTCTTAGTGAAGCAGATGAAATAACTCCCTCCGTAATGAAACGCATTGGAATAAAGTAGCAGTCCATAAAAAAAAGTTTAGCCTACAAAGAGAATGTCAAGAGTATTTGTTTTTCACAGAGGAGGCTGTTTTATTGCATCCGTTTCACTTGGAAATGTGTAGAATGGGAACAGAAGTTCTGTGCTATTGTGGTAAAAACAGTCGTCTTCAAGGGAGTGGACTTGTATCATTCTGTCTGCAAATAATCAACCAATCAGTCTTTATTTTATACAGCGCCTTTCATAGCGCACCACCATCACAAAGCACTTTACAAGATGCAGTAACAGCAAGGAAAATCCATAATACTTTAAATATAGAGAAATGCATCATACATGATATACAGTAAAAAAAATAAATAAAAAAAAAAAGCATAATACATTAAATACAGTGGAAAATGCATAATGCATGATAGTAATATAATACATGAAATAGTAGCAGCAACACAGCAGCTAATAGCAGATATCAGGCTTAAAGAGCATGGAACGCAAGAGAGAACAGGTGGGTCTTGAGAGTTGATTTAAAGCGAGCGACAGTGGAGCATCAATTAAACCTCTTCCTCGTATGCTCCTAAATGTTGCCAGTTTATTAGATAACAGTGTCTGGATAAATAGACCCCTTAAGAACACAGACAAACAAAGTATCGATGAGTAGTGTGCAATAGTCATTTCCTAAAGCCATCATTATAGAACTTGATCGGTTGTTGATTCAAGGTGCTGTCGACAAAGCACTTCTGTCCCATTAGAAGCAGATAACCCATTTCATTTTTTGCAATGGCAGGTTACTGCAAAGAAAACAAAAGCTTGTGGAAACCTCAACAGTTTAGGTTTTTGCCTTTCTGTTTACTGTTTAAACCTTTACAGGGCTAATTTAAAATCCATTTCCCTATCCTTTATTAGGTGCAGTATCATTTTCGCTGAGCCCCTTGCACTCTGACAGAAAGCCCATGACAATAAATGGCTTCTTTTTTTTTATTTTTTAGAAAGTTTGATTGACATTCTGTAAAAGCCAACATGCTGTACATAATCCCATGTTGAATGCTTCATGTTGAATACCACAAATGCTGAAATTCTGTGCTGTTTGAAGGTATGAAAAAGGTTTAACAAAAAGGTGACTGCCATGGATGTCAAGTTGGCGTTTTGAAAGGTTTTAAGAGTTATGACCGGCTTTCTTTGGCTTTTTAAAACAGATATCCTGTTAAAATGTGCGTAAAGAGATGACCATCGAATTACACTCAGTAGAATCTAGACCCTAGCACTGGAATACCCCTAACTATTGCGATTTTGTGTGCGCTAGTCTTCATGTGAATTTACACGTGCGGCAGAGATATCTACTGCAGTGCTGCGACTCCGTCCATCTCTGATCTCTTCCCCACAGAATCGAGAACAATGAAAAGCTGACATTTTTGTTCCATCACAAAGTGTATTATCGCCGTTTGCAAAAGTACTTCAGTTTTATGGCTTGGTTTATAAGTCTCGGTTTGAGGTGATTCGGGGGGCTGTCTGGTACCCCTTTCACACAGACGAGTTATGAAGGCTCAGAACCGGCACTGATGCGGTATTTTGGTCTGTGTGAATTGCCTATCCCGTCACAGAGCCGTCATATTTTATGCAGAGGTGATTCAGAAACGACACTGAACCATCTCAACTCCAGCGTGAAAGGCTATGCCGGCACTGAAGCGCTATTGTGGGCGTGGATTGAAAGTTAACATCACACGTGACTGTGTACAGGACGTGTTGGGTATTTTTGTCGTTGGTGTTACACGCTTTCATTTTTTTCAAATACAATGGCTGATCAAGAACGAGGTAGTAATAGCATTCTGGAATAAGTTAAGGAATTGTTAATTTTATGGGCTGACGAGGAGGTGAATTCACAAATAAGAAGGGACGGTGCGTGATGCTGTAATTTATGGGCGAATCGCCATTGCTATGAAAACGATCTGTTGACTGGCAGGTTTGAAAGTTGTACTCACATGATCCCTTTGGCTGTGTGAAAGGGTTATGACGGTATTATACCAGCACAGATTGCGCAATTTCGTGCTGTGTGAAAGGGAATTTTAAATCTTTTTTTTAACGTCTCAGAGACGGCTCAGTAGCGGCGTTTGTGTGTGAAAGGGGCTGGGTAAACATAAAATAAATTAATTTCGTCGGGTTCAGCATTTCTGTGGTGTCTATTTAGGATTACCATTGACAAAATAGACACACCTGTATGAGTTTGATGTACAGCACAACAAAGATCATAGTCAGGCAGCTCCCTTAAGGACCTGTTTGGCTGAATAAAAATGACAGGAAGAAAATAAACTACAGTTTAATGCAAAAACCTTTTTAATGCTTACTGTTGCTTCCTTGTACGGTCTAACTTTTGTAACATGTTTGGTAGAAATGTACAGTTATGGTTTTGCATCGCCTAGAATTTTAGGATTGAGACATAAACTTTTATTTAACAACTACATCATGTAAATCAAAGAAATTACAAAATGATGTCCCAAAAGCCATAACAGTAATACAGTATTTCATGTTAGATTTTGAAATGTCACATTTTTCAGTTTTTGGCAGCTTTTTGTTAAGTATATGGAAAAATTACAAAGCGGTGTGTAATTCAATATGATAACATTATTCAGCAAGTTTCATTTGCCTTTATGAAGCAAAATGAGTTCATTCTACAGGGTGATGCAAAACGTTTGGCCACAGCTGTATATATGGAGCTTCAATAACAATAGCCAGCATGGTTTTGTTGTGATAGCGGCACGTTCTAGTCAGGGTTGTGCTACAGAATCGTGGTAGATCACACATGAAAGCAGTAGCAGGTACTGAGTATATAGTGTGTTGCTTTAGGTAATTACAAGTTGCCTGGCCTTGTCAGCTGTGCAGATACCAATTTGTTAATAGAAGCCAATGAATTCCAGAACTTCAATGCTTACTGGTACGCAGACATTTCTGGGGCTGTATTTTTAGCATTTTAGTAAGGATGGCATGGTCACGTGATTAGATCCGTTACAGCATATGTGGACTAGACGAGTTCTGATTAGGCTAGACCTATAGTTTGGGAACTTCGCCAACACAGGCCTTAATGATAAGATATAGCAAGTGAAACAGTCTTCCATTTTCTGGCCCTGGCCAGTCGAAGTTTGCTTATGCATGATGTACAGAGTAAGGGGGTGTTTAGGATACATTTGGCTGCACTGCTACTGACCCATCACAGTTTTGCCAGTTCCAGAAACACTTCATTGACAAAGACGCTGAACAAAAAAAAAAAAACACCAACGCTAAACTTACGTGCTGCCTTTCAAACTCTTCATTTTGAAATAAGCACCTGTCCCTTGATAAGGTCCGCCTTGATTCTGTACTGAGGAGTTAGGTGGACCTGCCCCATGGGTCAATACTGTCGGTACCTCTTCTTTTCACAAACACTAAACCCATCCTTGTAACTTTATTAGTCATTCCCGGACAGTCCTACTTAACCCACTGCAAAAAAAACCCAAAACAAAACAAAAAAACATTTACAAATATTTAAGGAAATTGCCACCTTACATCCTTAGTTTAGGTATTTACACTTAGATTGATGTGAATATCACGTTATCAACTACCAAAGTCTTCCAAAGCAAGCCATAAGCACTGCCTGAGGCTGTTTCGATAAGCCCTCCCACTTCAGTGCAGTGGGATACAGTACTTCTGATTAGCGGATCTAAGCATCTTAGGTACAGATTAAGTCACTAGAATGTAGTCTGTATTGAAGTGTGCACTGGACTGCGGAGGTAGTACATCTTGCATTTTAAAGCAATGCTTTTCACATTTTGCCAATTTTACCTCCGTCCTAGAATCATCAGCCGGGTTTTAAGTCACAATGTCAACAAAACATTGATCACCACCCACTAACGAAAGAACATAAGATGCCTGCATAGAGAAGAGGCTGCTTGAGTTCTTTGATGTTCGTTCCTTGATAGCAAGCACCCTGCCTGAAATGTTTTTTGTGCATTCCATGATTTCCTTGCTCCAGGGCGCACTTTAGTACAGCAGATAGTTTTAGATCACAGTTTTGAGTTTGCATCTAAGCAACACAAAGCCACGTTGTGGCTCGGAACTTGGTTTCAGGAGACTAGGCGCGTGGCACACCAGGGGAGTCTTGGGTTTTGATACAGCAAAGTTGCCTCAAACTAGGTCTTCCGGTGGTCTCCTGGAACCAGGTTTCAAGCTCACTGTTCCTGAAAAAGTGGCTGCATGTTCCCCCAGCTTTAGAGTCTGTATTAAAATGCACCATAGGGAAAAAAAAGAAATGACAAAACATGTTGTGCTTTGGCACTGTGGTCATGGTTTGCCTTCAGCACATGAACTCTACAGTAGGTCAACGCAGTACTACATGTGTTCCTGGCTGACTTTCTACCTGTAGACCTGAAATAAAACAATTTAAAAAAAAAAACCCTGTAAAGTTCAGTGTTGTTATTGAATCACTCTATACTGTATACAGTTCAAGGTGATAATAAAAATTGCAATGTTCTGTTTTTTTAATGCTATCTCTGTATTGGAGTCACTGTTTTAATATAACAATAATAATCTTTATATAGCGCCTTTCATAGTGGACACCATCACAAAGCGCTTTAAGCAGTTAATGCAATTATATAAGCTTGTGGACCCATTTTTTGGCACCTCTACCTGCTCAGCAATGGATTGTTTATTTCCAAAGCAACATCAAATGGCAAAATAATAAAAATCCATACAGCTAACAGTGAAACTTTCATTTAGTTATATTGAATAAAAAAAAGATGAATTATTGTTGTTGGGACTTGCTAGCTGTTTTTGTGAAGCATCTTGTCTAGACAAGATGATGAGGTTTAGGAAATGAAGCCATCGATGTGGGTCGGATCATAATGGTCGTCAATCTTATCTTCCAAGTCCATTAAATCAATCGACTGTACTGGTCTTCTGAAACACCTTGCCCTGCAGTATGTTAGATGTGCAGAGCTGAGTGCCGGATTCTTTCAGCACTTAAAGACCAGGTCTATTTACACTGGACGCAATGTGATTTGTCCTGCGACAAAATTTATACATTCGTTTGTGACACTACCTTTCACACCGCTGGTGACAGGCACGCGCGATGTGATGATTGACCTGTTATGCAGCTAATAAAAATGTAGAATACATAATAGCTTATTTCAGTACACTTTCATTACACCAGCTACATCCAGTTCTCTGGAAATTGACTCCCAGATGTTCTCCCTCATCGTTGTGTCTTTTTTTAATGTTTGTGTCCTTTGTTATACAGCTCCGGGTATTTTGATAGTGCAAAAATTCACTTTTAACTCCAGAAAAAAAAAGGTGCGCAAGGGATGCTTGTTCCTCATTGGTCAATTCTCTAGCTGCCGCGCGACAAAAATCGACACCAATCTGATCACCAATTTGCTTGTCGCATCGCGTCTGGTGTGAATATAGACTTTAAAGCACAGACATAAGGTTAGGATGGTTTAGCTTGTTTACAATAATTCGGCCTGACTTTTGGTGCTATTTTTCCTGAATTTTAAATGTTTCTTGTTCTTTCAGTATCACTTATACATACTGTATGATTGTTTTCCAGCCGCAAAGTCCGCTGGTAGTGTTAAACAAAACAAAAACAATTATTAAATACTTGGACAACTGCCCCATCAATACCCTAAAATATTAAAACCTTTTAAAGACCAATTGGCTTTTTGTCTAATAATATAATAATAATAATATAAAAAAATTGAAAAAACGCTGTTCTTTTTTACTCAAGACTACTCATCTGTGTTTCACTGCAAAGAAAGAATTTAAAATAAATTACAACTGTGAAATACCAAAACCCCCTCCCCCATGAGGTATACTCCATGAGGTATACTCCATGAGGTATACTTTACAGTGGTAATTGAATGTTGAAATGCAGTGATGAAAATACATTAAAATCTCAGGTTCCTGCTTCTATGACTTTTGATAGTTTCCTTATCGGCAGAAATCCACAATCGCAACATTTCTTTCTGAAAACGATTTGTTCGCAGAATGTAGTTTACAGACTGTGCAGCTGGTTCAAACAGCCTAAGATTTTAAAGATTTTTAAGATTTTAAGATTTTAAGATTTTCATAGTGGACTCATCACAAAAAAAAGGAAAGCTGTGAGACTTGACAGTTAGCATGATTAATGGGCAGAGAATGGTATTGTGAAGAAAGCTACAGCAATGTACCTAAGCACACTTTTACGTCAAGTTTCCAGTATCCTTGAACTGCCGAGCTGTCCCCGATCAAATCTGTTTTTTGCTTTACCCCTGCTCCTTTAGGAATGTAAAGCCAAGCCTGACTGGAATGGGGAGAGGTGTACCTGAGCTAAAATTTCCTCAAGGAAGGCACTGATACTGGATTCCGTATTCCAGTATGAGCCGTTTCAGATTTGCAACTGAATTTGTATGCAAATGCTACAGGTCGAAAGCTCAGGTGTGTCTCTGGTACTGCGGTTTTCCTCTAAACTAAACAGCGTATTCACATGTTAAAGCATTTGCCGGTTTACCCTCAGTGAGGGAACTGCAATAAATCTAATGGCACACCCCCCACCTTTGACTGTTATTACTGTGATCAAGATTATCCTTCTGCTTTCCAGGGTAGAGAAGGGTAGATACAAATCAATAAATCATACTGCACAGGACTAATCATTTGAATATTTCTTGTAGGCTGGGTTTCTCATTTGGATTTTATTGATTCAATGGTTCAAAGGGGTTGTCATGTAATTGCTGGCAAGCGAGTGACAGACATTAGCTCACACATTGCCACCAACATACCATTGATGCTGTAAAAATGGAATGGCCCAAGATCAATATGCTGCTCCCTCATTATAACACAATACTCTGTAGCCATATTTAGGTAAAAAAACGCATGTGCTACGAAAGGGCATCATGGGGGATTTGGAGCTATGGCCGGACCACACTGCTTGACAGTCTGCTATCATGTGCATTTTAATGATGAGGCAACGTAGTGTATTCAACTGTTTCTGAATACTACTGTTCATGTTTGCATTGCTACTAACTTCAGCAGGTCAGAAACCTGGCAAGAGCAGGCAATTGCACAGACTGCTCTGGGAACACATGTTTAGGCTCTCTACTTGGGTTAATCAGATGTGTAAATATACTGAGTTTGCACTAAAATCCTTTTTAATGACAATGTACAGACCACAATACTTTATAACTGCAAACCATGTTTCGGGTAATGGGGTTGGCTGAAGGAATTCTGTATGCTGTTCTGTATGTACTACACTTTTTTTTTTTTTTTTTTTTTCTAAGCCAACGTGGGATTTATTTTAGTTATTCTGCTGTGGTTACCACTGCTTATCGAAGATTGCGCAAGGACACAAGTGGAAAGAATCTGAAAGGGGAGATTTTATTTCCGATCACTACTAATCAATATAACACAGTATATAGCACAAGCAAAACTGAGAAATGTACAGGAAACCAAAGTGGGTGGTTGACCAGGCACGCCTCAATTGGCTTTGACTTGAACAAGACTTTTGGAACTCGAAGATGGATCATTAGACACTGCCAGAAAGAGGCACGGTTTTGTTTAGTTTTTTTTAATTTAAAAAAAAAAAAAAAAAAAGTCTCATTTCAAAGCCGTGTACGCTGAAGAACTGAGCAATACTCTTTGTTAAAAATGCTCACTTACATTATGCAAGAAGGCCCTGTATGCATTCTAGAAACACTCTTCCTTGGGGCTGTTTCTTTTTTTCAGAATACTGGAGGGAGACTGTGTAAGGGAGGGCAAATTTTTTTGTAATGTTTCGTTTTTTCTGTTCTATTCCTTAATAATTTATTTTAATTTTTTTCCAGGCATGTCTCAGGTCTGCAAGATTAGTTCTTCCACAAAAGGTTTAGAGTTTCAATGTGAAATTTTTTTATATATATATATATATATATATATATATAAATGTAAATGGGAAATAAGAAATCTTTGAGTAAAGGGGGATTATTTAAAAAAAAAAAAAAAAAAACCTTTGAAGGGATAGTCTGATAAAATAAATATAATTGTACTAATCTGTCTTTGTCCCGTTGTGTCTTATTTGTGTCAACGATTGTCTGTCTTGAGGATGATATGGCTGGGGAATCCTATTTCTGTCTGTCTACCTTATACTAAGTCTTTGTACTGATGAAATCTATTTCATGCTTGTTTTGTGTGTGGGGTGTCACGGTCACTATCCAGGGAGCACATCGCTTGCCACTTCTTACCTTTTTATTACAAGTACATGGTCAAAAGTTTTGCATCACCCTATAGAATTAACAAAACCTGCTGAATAATGTTACGTTAACATACTGAATTACACACTGCTTATATATAGTGTGTGTGTATATATATATATATATATATAAATGACGTCTCAACTAAAATCCTAGGAGATGCAAAACTTTTGGCCACAGCTATACACTAACTATATGGTAATTATGCTTTGGTCAACTTTGACTGATTGTAGAACAAAGTTTTCACTGGAGCAAAAGCTTTGTAAGTCTGGACCAGTGTCTCAAAATGCACTGCTCTTACCTTGCATACAACGAACAGCTTTAGCCTGCAAATATGAAGTCAACAGTACCTCAAGTGGTCTCTGACATGCAGTGTTATCAATGCAGTGACCTCAGCTTTGCAAAAAGTGATACCTCTCTTTTGAGGTGAGCCTCTGACATGATCATCGGGCATCCAGTGCTGGATGATGACCCATCGACCCCCACCCCCCAAAGGGAGACACAGCTGCAAAGGGGTGGTGGGGTGGAGGAGAAAGAAACACCAGACATTTTGGAAAAGGTAGGCAATTAATTTATAGAGTATTCGACGGATGAGGTGATAGAAAGACGCAGTAGCCTCACCCCTAGAATCACAGCAAGCAGCTCCACAATGAAAATCACATTTACTGTTAGATGTTCAGCCTTCCGAGAGTTTTAAGTATGCAGCGATTACTATGTATAGGGAGTAGAGTTCAAATTCTGATAAAATCTACTTTGAGTTTCTATAGTGTTAACACTGATTGGGGACATTGCTTTTCTCTTCCTCCAGTAGGTGAGTGGAATAAATGATTTCTCAGCTATTAATTAATTCAACATACTCAACAAGCATGGGGCACACTGAGAACATGTTTTGAGCACGGCACTCACTAGACAGTAAAAATGTTAGTTTTATAGCTTCACTAACTCTGCTATACAGTACAGGTTTTTAGGCTTCTTTTCAGTAGTATTATAATTATGTATTTGGCAGACGCCTTTGTTCAAGGTGACTTCCAGGTGTTACAGGGTTACAATGCAAGATTAATATTTAAATACAATGTAGTTTACCGTAAGTGCAATAATACTGCTAATATACAATGTGAACAAGGATTACAACAAGTAATATCTACAATGACATGTTAGTAGTGCATTAGCTGAGGGTCCAGAACACAATGCTGAGGTCAGGCAAGTCCGGTGAATACTAGTATAGCAGCCTTAGTTGCAGAAGTTAAAGTGTTAAATCATAGAAAACTCTTCCCCTCTCTCTTCTCTGCTGTGGTTGTTATACGAATTAAGATCAGGTGAAAAGTTTAGCATCACCTAGAATTTTAGGATTGAGACATCCTTTTATTTATTTATTTTAAACTGTATGAACATAATTTAGATATTTTATTTAATGCAATCAAAGAAACTACAAAATCATATTGCTACCGGAAGCCATAATAGCAGTACGGTATTTCATGTTAGGTTTCGAAATGTCGCATTTTTCAATTTTGGTCAGTTTTTCATTAAGTATATGGACAACTGCAAAGCGGTGTGTAATTCCATATGTTAACGTAACATTATTCAGCAGGTTTCATTCGACTTTATGAAGCAACATTTGTTAATTCTATATGGGGATGCAAAACTTTTGGCCATTTAAATGTTTAAATGTCTCTGATTAGTTTATTACGTATAACTGTTTAGAAAATGGTGTTAGCGCACACCCTGTTGTGGGTTATTTCTTAGAAAATGGCTTGGATAAATGGAACATTGTGATTGGCTGAACCAGATCACATGACCGCATAGTAAGCCTGGGAAAGGGTTCAAAGTGCATCTGGGTCCACAGCTTTAAAAACGTCTTGCCGCCATACCAGCAGTTAAGGCCTTTCCTTGTATTTTCAACATTTTTTTTTATAATTTTGTCAATGCAGCCTTAATCATGTCAATGCAGCCTTAAGCATTTTAAAGGAATTATTTTAATTTGCAGCTGTTGTTACAAATGACAATAATAATAATAATAATAATAATAATAATAATAATAATAATAATAAAAACCCTAAGCCAGGGGTGTCCAATCCTGGTCCTGGATTACTTAATTGGACTAATTATTACCAATTATTGTTCTAATTAAGTAATTTAGGGTACAGTTGGAACAAAAACCAAGAGGGACACCGGCCCTCCACGACCAGGATTGGAGACCCCTGCCTTAACTTAGGAATTTTTTTTTGTTTGCTGTTATTTTTCTTACCTATACAGAGACTGTTAGAAGTTAGTGATCGTTGCATTGCAAAGTGGATTTAAATAACACAGGCATTTGGTGTGTATTAAATTAGCCACATCACACATGTGCTTCCTTAAGCACTGAGCGGGTACAGTAGGCTACTCCACCAAAAGCACATTTGCAAAATGACCTTTCCTTAAAGTAGCTTAGTTTATTACTGGAAATAGGTACTGCACGTAAATGTGAAGTGCTGTTCAAGTGACAAAGAATTTCGACGTTTACAATTACTGGTGGGTGTGGAATGAGTTGTATTTTATTTATTTACACGCAATCTGTTTTGATGGTTTTGAAGACGGGTAGATATTGTTCACTTTAGTTGTCATTTTTATATTAAAAAGAAAGCAGAATGTTAAAAGGTCATATGAGGAAGTAAAAGTAAAGAACTATTATTAAAAACAAAAGTGTTTATATTGCTTTCATGGAGATTTATAGTAAAATACATGAAGCACAGGATATAAAACGTACTCCGCTAAGAAACAAGGGAAAATTCAGCTCAGATAGTTACCTTGCAATCAGAGGTAGATAAGGGAAAAAAAATAAGCAATCAGAGTTCAAATTAAGAGTCCCCCCACAGTTTATAGAAAGCTGACCTCAAGAGCATTATCATATACAATGAAGCATAGATCAGAAACCAGGGAAATTAAGGAAATGAGAATTTCATCTCTGCTTACAAGTGCATACAATCCCAGAACAGAGAAGAAAGCATGGGCAATCTGAGGTCAATTTAAAACTGTTTTTAAAAAGCTGCTTTTATATAAGACTGACCTCCAGAGTGTCATAAAACAGTTTGTCAGGAAGTTTAAAGCAAAATCTCTCTGCAATAATTCAGAATGGGATTCAAACTCAAAATTGCTGCGGAATTATCTACACAGCTCTGGCCAAAGGTTTTGCATCATCACCCTACAGAATTAACTAATTTTGCTGCTTAAAGTCGAATGAAAATTGAAGTACTGTACTACTGTTATGGCTTCCGGTAGACTTTTGCGATATCATTTTGTAGTTACTTTGATAACATGATGTGAAATAATAATGATCGCAATCTTAAAATTCTTTGGTCAGCTTTGACTGATTGTAGAGCAAACGTTTCACTGGAACAAAAGGTTTGTAAGTCTGGCCCAGTGCCTCAAAGTGCACTGCTCCTACCCTGCATAGAGAGAGACAAAGAGAGTTGAAACTACATTAAGAGCCATGCCCAATCTCAGATCTGAAAAGCAAAATTGGCTGCTTTTATTCAGATCACAGATTGCCTGTAGTTAATCCAATAAGTGTAACAGTCACAAAGGGATAAAGTGAGAGGATAACGAGGTAACAAGATTTCCCTTCTCCAGACTCCTGTGATTTGACTGTATAATGAGTACCATGTGCAACCCAGGAGAATGCGACATCAAAACCGTATAATATTACACAACCATAAAACCGTATCATTTTACACACTCATAAAACCATATCATTTTATGCACTCAGAATTCTGAGGGTCTGGAACCAACTCCCCTGTAATGTTGTTGAAGCTGACACCCTGGGATCCTTCAAGAAGCTGCTTGATGAGATTCTGGGATCAATAAGCGACTAACAACCAAAACGAGCAAGATGGGCTGAATGGGGCCTCCTCTCGTTTGGAAACTTTCTTATGTTCTATAATATTACACAATCATAAAACCACACAATGTTACACACTCATAAAATTGTATAATGTCACGCAATCATAAAACAGTATAATGTAACACAATCATAAAAAACATAATGTCAGCTGTAGCAGCAGGGTCTTCATAATCTATCATGGTGCATTGCTAATAATGTTGAGCGAAGTCATTGTGAAACTGTAATGTGCTCTAGTGCTCCAGTTAGACCTCACACATACTTGCCAACATTTGGAAACTGTTCAGCGGGACGCTCATCCCCTGGGTGTTATAAGCATAATACACATGGGAGGGGTCATACGCAAAAAACACTTTATCATATAATAATAGACACATCCCCTCAACACCGCACGACCAGCATGACAGCAAACACAGATGCAATGAAGCGTTCTTCCCTTTGTATAAGTTAGTGATCAGCAGGTGTGTCAGCCACACAAAGAGCACAGCGTGTGGTTTTCATTAACTCTGCTGTGCAGAATAAATGATTTTTTTTTTTCTATGTGTGTGACCCCTGCCATCATAATAATAATTATTATTATTATTATTACAGTATACAGTAATACTACAATAGAGATTTATATTATGGGTTAATCTGTCTCCATTGGTTAAACTGAGCAGTCTAAAATGATTTTTTTTGTTTTTGTTTTTACTGAAAGCTTATAATGTATGATTAATCAAACTTGACACATGATCTAATTAATCGCAAAAAAAAACAAACCCAAAGATTAAACCCCTTATTATATTAAAGGTCACCAACAAGTCATTAGATTAATGTTGTTCCAGAATATGAGGGCCTTGTCTGCACTCATACAATACAATATAGATCACTTGTTTTATATCTATGACATTCATCCATAGCTTCTGTGTAGGATATCAGAAAGGAGATCTTATTTGACACCAGTTTATGGCCTGTGAAGTGAAACATGCTTCTCACTATGAGTAAACAGGTAATTTTATTTTATAAATGTTGTGTTTGTTATGTTGATAGTATTTTGCAGGAATCACAAATTATGTATTTCTTAACGTATGATTTTTCAACTATAAATAGTTAATTGCTTTAGTTTCATGCCGGACAGTGCCAAGCCAAGGCCAGCGTGTAATGTGGCTGTTGTAACTCTAAAGCCTTTATCAAGGTTACTAAAATCCCCCCCCCTTCCCATTCAACATAGTGATATAATCCAGGACATGACAAGCACTTACAAGATTGATTACTTGTCAAGAGAAGTTTGTTTCTTTGCAGAGTTATTGAATGTGAACCGTTTGCAATGACCCTAACTCAAAAAAAGTGTGTTGTGTGTTGGCCTAAAGGATGCTTCAGCTGCAAAAGTGATGTCCTGACCCCACCTAATCCTATACTGTAAGTACATGGAAACATGGGAGCATACGAAGATGACAAATGCTGGGACTGAGAAAAGACTGTGTTGAGCCCAGTGCTTTAGCTGCTCGTCACTCTAGTAAACTTATTACAGACTCTTTATTGTTGTATCTACCTGGGTTAGAATGATGTACCCTTAAACTGTCCCCATGGCTCATTCCATTGAGGCATGGAAGTATTCTATGGCAGTTATCCCTGCTGTATTGTTATTTACTCAGTATAGTATATTTATGTCTCTTTGTATTAGTGCTGCACTGTTGAGATGTAACTGTGATGGCCCTGCCTGTGGGCACAAAGTGTTGTACCTACTATGTGCCTAATACAATTAGGGCCATTATTTAATAGAGACATCTACAGCCGGGATTAATAGGTTTGCTTTAGAACAGTTGGCAACGATCGCTGGGGATATGCATTTCCTGTAGGGCACACTAAAGTTAGGTTTCACATACACTGTTGTGCTTATTGATTACAAACAAAATCCATTTCCTCCTTGAAAAGCACAATGGCCTTAAGGCATTATATCATTTCAAGGGAATTTTTCCATTTCAAAGAAAGTAGTCACCATAATCAAAGCTCAAGCCCCCAGCTCCAAATCTAGGTGTCAGTTTATTTGGCATTGACGGCAATCCGATTGCTGAAGTAATCTCCAGAGTGGAAATATTTTAAACAAAATATAATCGAGCTGTCTCAAGTTTCGCCAGAAATAAACAAGTCCAGGAATACCTGGGAACAAAGTTTTATTCAACACATTTTGAGAAGGGCAAAGAAAAAAAAGGTCCATCAGCTGAGTTTTTTACATTGCGTTATCGCTGCTTTTCCAAGTCACTCTGGGCTTCATTGTGACTTATACAGGTTATCTATTCTCCTACTGTACATCTTTAGCATGTTCTACCTTAACTTTATCAGGCTTTTACCCTGTACCAGGTTTTTTTTTTTATGTTCCATGCTCTGCTCCCCACACACTTCTTCAGCCTGTTTGTACAATCTTTGGTACTGTACCATGCTTTCACAATGTTTTACACCTTCCTGCTTAAATGATATATTCCATCACCTTAACAAATATTGCTGAAGTGCTATGATGGGCTGCTTTTGTAAAACATACAAAATACTCAACAGAGTGAAGTGTACATGTACACTACATAAACACAATCTCACGGTTTGATAAACTAAATTAAAAAAAAAAAAAAAAAAAAAATTCACTCTTGATTGCTTCAGTGAGCCGGATTACTGACCTGGCTTGGTATGGGCATCGTAGGGGCTTGAATATTTGCTGTGCCCAGTTTGTGATGTCATTACAGTGTTAGAAATTGGCATGGGGCCCCACGTGCAACAGTATTATTTATATGACCGACTCCAGGCATTTTAGCAGTCAGACGATCGTTAAATGTGCTCTGAATTGATTTAATAAATTGTTCCTTACTTACAGCTGCTTGGACAGCTTCCAACAGACTGACCAACAGAATCTGGTGAGACGTATACTATATTTACAGTCCTGTTATAAGTGTGATCAGCTCAGGTTTCGCAGGGGCCTGATACATTAGCTCACATCACTTGATGACATTCCAAGTTTTTAAACCTTGTACCGAATCTTCATAGCAGATATCTTTGTAATAATTAAACATGAAAATAGTTTAAGACATTGACAAATGTTAGGGCATTACTTGTTTAAAAAAAAAAAAACAGAACATGTCACAGAACATGTTTTGTATTTGTTGAGAGATAAGAGAGAAGCTGGGTTTTTTTTTCAGAGGGCAGAGCACACAAAGGCCCCCTGCCTGTCCGTGGCACTCTGCAAGCAGGTTTTATCATATGTCTCAAGGCAGATGAAGTGGAAGGCTCTGCTGTGCCCTTGCAAGCACCTCGTTCCTGCCATGCATAAAGGACGAGAGAGGGATCGCTGCCAAAACCAATTACCCTTCCCACAAGTTCACAAGCTTTGGGGACATATGGACAGCGATGGGACTCAAGTCCTTCAAAGCTGTAGGTCAAATCTTTGTGTGAAGTGATGAATTCACCTGACAATTCAGTACACACTGCTTGCGTGTTCTTAGCACGTCTTAGCTGTGCCTCTTACGGTTTAATTCCGTAAATAATGGGGGTTATTTAGAGTGCATGGATTCAAATCATTATTCAAGATCTTTGATAAATATGTGTTACTCTTTAATATATAACATCGCAGCAACTGACTCAATACTTTTGTAAAGTAACTGGCAGAATGTGCCTGCTACAACCAAGAAAAAGAAGGTGGTGGACAAAAGTATTTGGGCAGTTAAAAAAAATTTGAAAAACCACAAGAAAGTGATTTTCTATAATTTCTAATTGTTCTATTGCAAGATATAATTTAAAGTAGAAATTCAACTTTATAATAAAACAACAAATTATTACACAACATGCATAAAATAAAAAATAACATGCACAAACTAATTTCATACTTTGACAAAAGTATCTGGGGACCCTTACATTAGTATTTTGTGTGCCCACTCCTTGTTTCCTTTACAGCTTGCAGTCTTTCTTTAGCATCTTTGCGGAGATATTTTTGCCCATTCTTCAACACATACAGCTTTGTGTTCTGCCGTCGGCTTTGGTTTCCTTTTTGCAACAGCAGCCGTCAGGTCAATCCACAACAGGGAGGCTGTGTGGTCTAGTGGTTAAAGAACAGGGCTTGTAACCAGGAGGTCCCCGATTCAAATCCCACCTCAGCCACTGACTCATTGTGTGACCCTGAGCAAGACACTTAACCTCCTTGTGCTCCGTCTTTCGGGTGAGGCGTAATTGTAAGTGACTCTGCAGCTGATGCATAGTTCACACACCCTAGTCTCTGTAAGTTGCCTTGGATAAAGGCGTCTGCTAAAATAAAAAAATAAAAAAATCTCGATGGGATTCAAGTCTGGAGATGGTCAATCCATAACTGTAATGTTGCATTTTTTTCAGAACTTCCTTTGTAGACTTCGCTTAGGGTCATTAGTTTGCTGGAATACAAGCTTCCATCCAATAAGCCTTCCAGCACTGGGTAACAAATAGTGCAACATTTATTGATATTTTGCAGCATTCATTGATCCTTCTACAAAACAAGTGCCTGAGGAAGAAAAACAAGCCAATACCATCACACAATCTCCACCATGTTTAACACTAAGCATGGTTAACTTTTCTATAAATTCTCCTCCTCTCTTCCTCCAAACATATTGTTGCTTTCCTGGAGAAAAAAGACATATTTTGGATTCGTCTGACCATAACATTTGGTTGAAGAAGTCATGAGGCTTCTTCGTGTATTCAATGGAAAACTCCAATTGCTTTCTTTTGTGTATTGTTTTTAACAAACATTTGCATCTTGGTTTTCACCCATGGACATCTTGTTAAGGTATCGTTGAATTGTTCGCTTGTGAATCTCTTGACCATCTTCTCTCAATTCTTGTGTCGAATCTTTTGCAGTAATCTGAGGATTTTGCCAGGCTGCTCGAACGATTCTTCCAGATTTTGCAGACATCTTTCTTGGTCTTCCACATCTGGAGCTAGTTGCAGTAGTTCCTGTTCTCCTGTGTTTGTCAATAATAGCCCACACATTGCTTTTCAGAGTCTTTCTGCTTTTTTTCTGGTAATTTCTCTTTTTCATTTAGTTGTATCACTGCCATTTTGAGATTGTTGCTGTACTCTTTAGCTTTTACCATTTTTCTTGCTTTTTTGAATCACAAATTTCCAATTTATTTTTCAGCACTTGATGATTATGTATTTATGTATTCTATAATTATTATCAGGTGTTGGTTTTCAATTATGATAATTGTCAATAATTACCAATGAATGGGTTTAATGCAAAATATGTTGATTGCCCAAATACTTTTGTCAAAGTATGAAATTAGTTTTTGCATGCTATTTTTCATTTTATGTATGTCATGTAATAAATAATTTGTAGTTTTATTATAAAGACAAATCTCTAATTCATATCTTTCAATAAAACAATTATAAATTATAGAAATCACTTTCTTTGTGGTTTTTCTCTCTTTTTTTTAACTCCCAAATACTTTTGTCTCTGACTTTGTGTGATCTAAAATTTAAACACACATCATCTCAAAACTATTAGAAATTGTTTGTACATTTAAATAAATACATTAATAATAAATAAATAAATAAACGCTAAACTCTGACTGGCAACAGCTGTGTGGTCCAGTGGTTAAAGAAAAGGGCATGTAACCGGTCAATCACTGACTTGCTTTTTCCAATTTGTCAGTTTTTTTGTTGAGTATATGGAAAACTACAAAGCAGTTTGTAATTCAATATGTTAATGTAACATTATTTAGCAGGTTTCGTTCGACTTCTATAAGGTGATGCAAAACCTTTGGCCATATATAAACACAGTCTCCCTTGAGAAAGATATGTGCAACATATCGAAACGTTGGGCAGCTGGCTCTTTGAGCTAAATATATATATATATATATATATATATATATATATATATATATATATATATATATATATATATATATATATATAAAATATAAAATATGCTGGAAAATAATGTGTACACAGGACAATAAATTATGTGGTCCAGGTGGATCATTATACTGTGTGTTCTTCTTTCAATGCATTTCGACATTACGTTTCTGTCCAGTAGACTGGAAACAATGTAGTTGGATTGTTTTTTTTTTGCTGTTTTGGTTTGACAACATAATGAAACATGTTACCAACACACAGCATTTGAAATAGCACATGTGCACTGTACATGCTTAAAGAATGAATTTACAACACAGAGCAGCAGTTCTTATAGTGGGCTCTGTCTTTGTGATTATGCGCCTTCCATGTCACTTTGTTTGATAGGTCAGCTCTTTACTTTAGAGATTTCCCTTCTTTGTGCCTCAACAAACAAACCAACAAAAGAAAACTGCTGATGCGCGAGTGTATTTCAGGGGAATAGAAAAATCAAACCATGTTGTGTTGCTTCTCTTTTGCTTTTTATCATTTTCTTGTTTTTTTTCCTCTTGAATTGCAAATTACTTTATTTTAATCTTATGCCAGAGAGAGAGAGAGAGAGAGAATATAATTCTGCAGGCCCATGCATGAATCGTAAATCGACTTATAACCATAATTATTTTATGTTAGTACTATTCAAGTAATTATTATTATTTATATTTTTTACAAAATGAAGATACCAGTACTGTATGTGCTGTGAATTAATAAAGAAAAAATATATATTTTCTTATTTAGAAAAATACAACAAGAGATTTTAACTAAAACTATCCATTCGCAATTTTTTTTCCTATACATTCTATGTGTGTGCCGTAAAATTTGTAAAATAAAAAAAAATCAAGCTGGATAAAATCAACAACATGACTATGAAATCTCATTAAGATTTATTACACACGGTGCACCAGCTGGATTCACATCCAGATTCGTTTGTTTTTAATTGGAAGAACAAGAAAACATCGACACAGTTAACAAACATGCAGGCTACACTGGCTCCGAAATAATAAAGTATTTATGGTGTTTGAGCCGAGGATTGTATTTTTAATGCAGCAGCAGAGATTCTCTTGAGCAATTTTAAAATGGCTATGTATCCCCTTGGAATTAAAGCTAGCTTAGTTACCAACATCATTATAAACGGATTGGTTAGCAAATCTGAAAGTATTTCAGAACCCATGCTGCACAAGATCATGAGCATGGCATGTGTGCGATCAGTTGCCCCCCACCTCTGTAATAAAACCAAAGCTTCGATCTCTGTAAGCATTGCCTGTCAGTAGGAAAGAGGTATATTGGCCCGTTTTCAAAAGCACCAATCACTTGGCATTGACATCTTGTGCGGACTGACCGATCTTCAAAAGAATACCCTAATTGTGTTTAGCCATGAAACTTGTCCAACCGTATAGGTTAAAAAAAGACACCAGATTTTTTGGGGGAAAAAAAAAAATACTGAAAAGCGTTATCTTGTGAAATGGTATTGTTTTGTGCTGAACAAAGCGACCGTCTCATAATTAGATTGATCTTTCTTATTTTTACCCCATGCAATGGAATCAGGTGTTCCCTGAGTTTATAGACAAGTATGAGCCGTGATAGAGAAAGCCATTAGAATGATAAATGAATGAATCCGTTACAAGATAATTAATGTTGCCTTAATTCAACTTGTGGCTTCAATTTCATTACCCTTAGACTTCAATGAAACCTTAGCGCATAAGAGAGGGAAATAATGTGAAAAGTGATTGATAAGTGATTGATATTTACCCTGAATGACCACATTAACTCCTAGACAATGCCATCTCTGATAATAAACATAAAACGTTCAGGAAGACATGACAGCAGACACAGTTAAGCTAGTCGCTTTAGAGATTGAAACAGAGCAACTGATCGCATCAGTTTTGACAGTGGTTGTATCTGTGCTTGTGGATGTCAATGCCTGAGTCACTGACATATTTTCTTTTTTTTTCCTGCTGCAGTGCAGAGTGATGCTGAGAGCCCTCCTGCAGAAAGAGCTTTGCCTGATCATTCTCCTGTTTGAACAGCTTGCTGCAAGAGCAATGAAATGGGCAGTATTAGTAGGAAGATGGTCAAACAAAACAAAGTCCAGTATTTGTGCAGTTTACACACTGCTTTTGGGGTGCGGGGGTGGGGTGTGGGGGGAGGAGGGAAACATGCACCACAGGACGGTCAAACATGACAGGTGGCCACGGCACTCAAGAACTGGTGATAGACAGCATATTCAGAGGCAGCTATCAATATACAGCTATCAATCCTCTCTGGATTTACTAATCTTAGGCATGAACGTAGCAGGGCATCACAAGCAAACTTGTTGAAACAATCAAAACAAGTACTGTAGAAAAAATGTTATTGATTGGGTGGATTACACATGAGTTATTACTGGTATAAAGAGCAGTAGAGGTCCCTAATGAGATTTCAAGATAACTTTTAATTTAACTTTAAAAGTTTTATGAAATAGTGCTGTTTCATGCAGAGTTCCATTCCGATTTATAACCATTGCCATATGTTATCAAATCTGGTGTCTGTTTAAAACTTTGACATGTTGTATTGTTACTGTTGTGCAGCGCCTTGAGATCTCTTGAAAGGTGCTTTATAAATTAAATATATTATTATTATTATTATTATTTATAATCTCAGTTTATTGCAATTATCAGGAGCATGTTTATTTAACAACTTTACATGTTTATGTTTGTACAGTATTAACTGTACACATTTCACTGTCACCCGTCCTAGGAAAAAAAAGCAGGTTTTAGAATTTATGTCAATTAATTGCTGTTGGAGTAGGACTTTATGACCTGTATTAAGCATTGCATTTAATCATTCTTTTTTTGGTGTTTATAAATTAGGTGGTCATAAAAAATGAAGGACTAATTTATTAACTGTCGTGCATGTGGTTCGGGCAATTTAACCTTCACAAAGTTCTGCAGATGCACTTTAGTAATCCTGAATAGCAGAAGCATATCTGATTTTTTTTTTTTTTTTTGTGATGTGGTCTACTGTGCACAGACCAGCAATTTCTTTTGGTGATTTACAGTAAGTTAGATATGAACACAGGCTTCTAGATGTG
This sequence comes from Acipenser oxyrinchus oxyrinchus, assembly GCA_030684275.1. Lineage (NCBI taxonomy): Eukaryota > Metazoa > Chordata > Actinopteri > Acipenseriformes > Acipenseridae > Acipenser > Acipenser oxyrinchus. Next base: position 1,514,067 of record CM060298.1, on the reverse strand, counting down.
AAAGGTTAGTGTCCAACAGTATATTAACCCCTGCAACTATTGCATTAAATGTTTAGTACTAGCAAATGTGCAGTCGTTCCAGACTAGCTGAATCAAGCCTTGCCAGAGACTGTTGAATTCACAACCTTTCAATGCAAAGATGCCTATACTAACCGCTTGACTGGTTTTAATAGCAACCCCAGAATTTATAATGCACTGCACGCACAGACACACATACACACGCATACACAGACACACGCACAATGTTTCCTGCGGCTTCTATTAGATATTTAATCTTTTAAAGCTACAGTAGCACTAAAAACTGCAGAGAAATACAAACATTAAAATGAAGCTTTAACTATTATTAAGTAAGCTAATAACAAAGTTTCAGAATCATTTTATAGATATTAGACTTCAGAACAGTAAAACAATAAACATTAATGAATATAGGGCCCCAGGTTTCTTGGGGGGTTCAATTATGTTTGGGCACATTCCTCAGAAAAAAAATCTATGAAACAAGCTTCAGGAAGACCCTGGAGTCTATTGTAATGATCTGAAACAGCACATATACTGCAGATCTTAAACTCTACATTAATCCTGCAAGTGTTGTACTGTGTAGTACTGCAGGTTGCTTTGTTTTCTATTAACACAGAAAATACAGTGAAATGAGGTCCATAGTGCAATATTAAGATCTGCCACTGTTTTGATCATCAGCCTCATGCAATCTGTGTCCCTCTTGTGTTCTGTCCTGCACTTTCATCTGAGAGAGGCTCACTGATCCCTGCATTGGCACTGCGGAAACATCCTGGTGCAACTCTCCTCATGACTCAGCGCTTCACTCAGGACCATTAGTTTGATTTGAGACACTCTCTCACAGGCTTTTATTTGAATGCCCAGAATCATTCTATAAATAATAGATGGAAGACATTCAGCGTTAATCTAACAAGCGGCTGCAAAATGTCATTCTTTCTTTCTTTCTCATTCTGCATTCTGCATTCACAGTTTTTGTTCTGTTTTATCTCTTGTTGCATTGATTCATGGTGCTTTATTTTGTCATACTGCTGTATGTCTTTGATTTTAGGACACCGTTGTGGTATTGTTATCTAAACCATGTACTTTGCTGTATTGCAATAAAATAAATTATGATAAACTGAATTTACAAACAAATTATTCTAACACACATGTCTAAGCAAAAGCATCGCTTAAGCCATTTCAAACAACAACATAAAGCCTATGTTTAGTTAAATATACCTAAAAACAGAGCCGACTTGGCACCCAATCCTGGGTTTCAAACTTACCTTAGTTAACATGGTTTTTTAATGACCAGGTGCTGATATTGAGGATTTAGGCTCCTGCTAAATCTGTTCTGAATTGGTTTAATACATTGCTTATCCCCTATAACTGCCTGGTGAGACTCTTGTGAAGTGTGATTAAGGTCAGAGCACATGTTGCAGGTGCCTGACTGAACTGTCTTTGCTTGTCAATAATGTGCTACCTCTGTTTCTCTCACAGATAGAGACTTGGGTCTGGGATTAGTTCCTTTGTACAGTATTATTGTTATTTGTCTGAATTACTGTCACTCCCGTTTTCCTACAACATGCAGTGTGACAATGGGACGCGGAGGAGAGGAGCAGCAAACTGGTTTTATCAGCAGGTGAGTCAGCCTGAGATTTAAATTAAACAGAAGCTCATAAAAATAAACATGTATTATTTCATCAGAATCAGACAAGCAGTTCCCAATAGATAGCCTTCAATATTCAGACTACTTAGAGGCCAAAACTCACCATACCTAAATTCCAATAGCATCAAGAGCTCACAATTATACTGAATACGTGGTTACCAAGCTATAAGTAAAAATGTGTGGCAAAAGACATATTTTTGTTTATAATAAATATATCCCCTACTCATATAATTCCCTGTGTTCATAGTTAAAGAAATTCCTTGCGTGAATAGTGTCCAGGTTTATTCTGTCGGTGAATAAAGTAAAATTTACATTTTTTTCTTGACTGTCCATGGTTGGCCATTGCTGTAGAAGAGATTCCTAACTCATATTATTCATTTTTTATGTCAACTATTTAAAAAGACGCTGAGAGAATAATGGACTTTACTCAGCAATTTGGCCAGCAAGCCTTTCTCAAAATTTGAATTAATCGATGATGTTCTAGCTCCAATGACATGGAGAAAAATTGGTCAGCAAATCATTTCTATAAATTTGTGCATGCAGAATGTTTACTGTATTGTTTTTTGTCCCGGGACTAACCATGTGTAAGAAAGAAAAGTGGGACACTGACAAGGGGGGACACTGTTTTTTTTAAGGACCTTTTGAAACCAGTCACTTTGCTGGCAGTAAAAGTGTATCGTCTGACGTGACTCATGCAGCATTGACTTCAGAAGGAAACGCAGGCAGCAGATGAAAGAGAATTGTGAATTCACACATGCTAATGACTTGCATCAGAATCTCAGTTCTGATCAGGAAGCACATTAGAGATGCAGGATTTCTCAATAAGGGGGCTCTGCCAGTTGTACAATCTCAGTGATGGGGTTATTTTTAGAATGAGGTTCAGGAATCATCATTTGGGATTCATCAAATGTGATCTAGTAAACCAAAGAAATTGTACGGTTTTGATAAGAATATGTCATAAAATATGACATAAAACAGGACATGTTACAATTAAGTCAGGAATTATGTGCCACTGTTTTTTTTTTTTTTATGTTTAAATGGTTTGAAATTTGACACGGCACAACTACTGCGATCACCCAAGTTCCAATTTCCAATTTCCATTATGCTTTCCACTCCAATAACCAAAGCTCCATTTCCAGCATAATATATATATAATTTCACTGCACCAGATATTAAAACAAATATTGCAAAATAACAAATACTGATTCTGTGATCAAACAACCAAGAAATGTTTAAATCTGAACAGATCCCAACAGAAGAACTGACCAAGAGGCTGTACTGTACCTGCAATAGGGTAAAAATTTGAAATAGCCACTGCTTGTGGAATTGGATGAATATACAGTAGATGACAATCCAGCACCTTTCTTGAGCACACAAATGTATTTAAAAAAAAATGATATACTGTATATAATAAAAATGATGCTTGCTGGTACCAGACCCTTGCTTTGCGTGAAAATCATTTTACATTATGAGTATTTGTACAGTTTTGAACAATATTCCACTCCAATAAAGTGGAAAGCAGCATAATATAGAATACAGAACACTGCAATATGTTTGTTCAGAGGTATGTAGAAAGGTTAGATGATACTTAATCAAGGTTTTTTTTTTTTTTTTTTTTGTTTAATCCAAAAAGGAATTCACAAAGTCAAACCTTTTCAGACTCTGCCCAGAGATCAGGACCAGAGGATATTTGGAAGTTGAGTGGAGACAGGACAGAGGGTAAGATGGTCTTTCTTAACAATCTCCTCTCATTATACTATAAATATGATTTTTTACAAAATTCTTTCCGCCTTTACCAATAAAATGAGACGGGCTTAGCAAAACAGCACGCCACTTAAGTCCTTTTTGAAGAGTTTTAGTCCTTCAAAGCATACAATGCTAATTGAATGTGACCGCTGACGATTTCTGGTTAGGGATGTCCTGTAAAGATATGTGTTGTCGTGATTTTTCAATGAATGGTGCGATGTAGCGGTGAAAGCACACACAACAGAAGGAACCGCAACGATTTTAGAGCAAGCCCCGTGGGATTGGGCTTTCATAATAGCAAGCAATGGTCAGCTTTTCTGCCCACTGAGTGCTGGGGTCACTCCAGAAGGTGGTGTTCTGAAAATTGAAAATAGGAAGTACTGTAATTGCCTATCCAACAACATACCCCAAAGGCTTACTAAAATGTACAGCACCAACTATTACTTCATTCCTACGGTACTGTATATAGAATATGCATACAGATACACTGACACACATAGTATACAGTATGTATACCGCCAAAGGATGGATACAAGAAATGTGTTTGAAAAACAGATTCTATTGCAATCCTTTGGGTATTTCTTTTACTGTAAAATATTCACTTATGTCATGCAGATTTCTACGCAGAAATAGTGTTCAGTTGCCTCCAGAAATGCTACATTTTGAAATAAAGAACCCTCTGTACATTGAGGCCTACCCCACAATACTGAAAACATTTGCACAACATGTACAAAATATGCATTGAACCGTAACAGTATCATTTTCAATGTCAATCTCTCCACCATTCTCTAATTCTGTCTCGGTTAGCATCAAATGACACAACCCTTGCTGCCACATAAATGTATAAATAAAGTAGAATAGATCCTTTGAGGTGCAACTTTTAAACTTTTAATTTCGCTGTTTTAAAGACCAGGGGTTAGGGAATTTAATATTTTTTTAATTAAATTGGCCAAGGGGAATATATTAATGTCTTCTTATTGACCTGCATTGGGATTTATCCATAGAATCAGGGTATAACACCCCTGCTCTTTTTTTTTTTTTTAAATGCAATCCGTTATCACTTGAGTGGACAGGTTTAATGTGTCTAAGAGGACAGCCTCCCAAATGGCACAGCACTTGATACAAGCATCAGCTTTTGTTTGGTATGCGATTAAGCATTTAGCACAGAACCTCATGCATTACTTCTCTTTATTGATCAGTGACAGTTACAGTTCAGCTAATGGTTAAAACAGCTGAAGCTGTTGGCCCTGCTTTTCTAAACCTGGAGAAATAAGCTTGCAATTTTTTGACAGAATTGAAATAAGGTTATTGCTCTTGCCACATGTACTTCTGACAGATAACTTGAGATGACACGGGCTTTCAATGATGGCTTCAATTGAGTCCACAGGGGCCTTTTCTAAGGCATCCAACCTTGTAAAAGACAATTGCCAGCCTCCCCTTTTCAAATGCACAGTTCAGTTCCTGTATCCACTTCTGTCACAATTTTTCTATTTAATTTTTTGAAATTTTAAAACAGTTTGTGTGAACTCTCTGGAGTTCAAGAAGTTGCCTTGCCATAACTTTGGCAAAAAACATTATGCATTATAAAATAAATACATTTATAGGGAACTTAACATGGCACAATTATACAGCAGTGACTAAAGGGGATATAAAATAAACCAACAGATTCATGATGACATCATTACTAAAAACACAACAAACAGGGCTAAAGTCAGTATTAATATTTTGTTTTTAAGCATCAAATTCAAAAGAGTTCAATGTTGACTTTTTATACAAATCCATATACAATGTGATAATTTAAACAAATTTGTGAGGTTGTTTTAAACTCACTGGAAATAAATATTTCACAGCTATATTGCTTTAAATCTGTACCCATGTGTACATACATCATTTCATTCATGTTTCTGAATGCATTCAATGAATTGTCTCTGGATATGAGGAGAACATGGCTAAATCCACTTTTTTTTTTTCTGCCGCCTGTACATCATTTGTAACAGCAGCCTCACCTCTGACCTCTGCACATTCTGCTCAGCTTTACAGCAATTTACTCCTGCTGTCTTTTATTGCTTCAACTGCAACAGTCTAGTACCCTTAACAATCAATATCCGGACTTGGCAACTTAGCAGGCAAGACCATTACAGTGGATTTGAACATCACTCACATATAAAAACTGGGGGTCCATAGTACTATTGTACTGTGTTAAATACTCGTATACATGTTTACTCTGCAATGTATTACTTCACATAACAAATGTATTGGGACAGGAGACCGGCATTTAAATACTATATCTCGCTACACCTGTACAAATCGTCACCTCCAATCATCATAACAAAGTAGCTGCCCAATATATTACCCGTATTCTAGAAATGTAAAACTACTGGGGTCTGCATTTGTTGCAACAGGCAGTGTTGCATGTACAGTATTAATACAGTGAACTCCTTCTTTGTGACCAGCTCCACATACACACCAGCAAAACCAGTGACTACCAGCTCATCATGGAGATAAAGTTCCTTCTCCGTGAGGACCAGCTCTCTATTAACATCGGTTTACTGGGTTTGCTGCTCGTAAAACTGTAGTATGTTTCAAAGAGTAATCAGTAGTCATAGCAATCTAAAAAAGACCATGCAACTGTCAGTTTTCAGATTCATCAAATGCCATGTACTGCTAAGATGGCAATTTTACAAATAAACAGAACTGAAGCTTGCCTCTAAAATTGAATTGTCTAAGAAAATATGTGCTGCCCCATCAATCTTGGTAAAAATGTATCGATGAATGAGCTGCAATGTCGCAACCTTGACCTGGACAGCCCTCTCTATACCTATTATCTTGTAATTGGAAGCGAAATCCCTGTTATCGTGAATGTTGACCAAGTGCCCATGCAGTGCATCGCAGAGTATATATACTGTAAAAACCTTTGTATAAGTCTATTTTCTAGGTATTTTTAGTGGGTCCTAAAAAAGGGGGAGCGACTTATACACTGGTGTGACCTATAGGCTTTTTCCTGAAATTGTTGTCTAAAAAAAAAAGGGGGAGGGGAGGGGGGGGGTTGACTTATATATCGATACGACTTTTACACTGGTTTTTATGGTATGTATGTATATATATTGAGAAAGGAAAATTAAAACGTTGTAATGTAATAAAACTAAAAATAGGCAACTCTCAATGTTAATTTAATGACTCAAATGTTTCATTTTGTCACATAATAAAATGCTAATTGCACTTTGGGGTAAAACCCTCAATGCATCTGACCCAATTTATCTGTTTTATAATAATAAAAAAAAAATGTTTCTTAAAAATGTGCTGTTTAACCTTTTAACTTTAAAATGTTTTAAAAAATTAGGCATTTGAGGAGTTTCCTGGCCTTTAAGTCAATGCCAGACTACCACTTAACAGGAATGTAAGTATAGCATCTCTAAATCTCATGTTGCCTTTTCCTTCAATTATTCCATTACATTTCCCGTTTCCATATTTTAAAATAAAATCATTGTAAATATTGCTAGACATTAGCTCAGTTTATTGCATAGATTTATATTTTTTTATAAACGTGTTTTGCTCTGCAAAAAAAAAAAAAAAGTGATGGATTGAATTGGACCCCGAGTAGGCTGTCATTTGTGAACAGTTCTACTCAGACTTCACTGGAAATAAGGTGTGTGATACAAAAAAAAAAAACTCTTAAACTCGTCCAACCTTTGGTAACCTGTCCCCACTTTGAGATCTATATATGAAGTTTTAACATACTACTCTCGTGTAATGGAAATCATGATATATGAGATCTTTCACTGCTGAACATGCTGCTGGGTGACATCAATGGACATGTTTAAAGGCAGAGTAAAGGATTCTCTAATCAAGCATTTGGCTGAGATGGTGTTTCAAAATATAGAGTAAAAATGCCAAACGTGTTGGCAGAAATAATGTTGGATCATTGTGACATTGATGTGTAGATTTGAAAAAAAAAAACATTTTTCAGATGCTGAAGTGACATTCCATTTATTAAACTGACTATCTGACAGGGCACCTAGCATATCTCAGTGGCATAACATTGCAAATCTGCTTTGTTACAGAGGATCTGAGGCCCCTTTCTTTAATATATTATTGGGTCCATGGTGTCAGGCACTCTATTGCAAGGTCTCCCACAGAGGATACAGCAGTGTGCAAATGTATTAGAACTCCCCATTGCTTCTGTTGTTTTGATTTGTTGTGCATATGAAATCAATCCGCTGTAACTGAAAATCTTGGCAATAGTCATAACAGGGAAATTGGCAATTGTCTCATTTAATTGATGACTCTAATAGGCCACACATGCAATTAATGTCTAATAGTAAGAGAAAAGGAACACATAGCCACAAATGGTAAAATGCACGAGACTTTTTTGAAGTTGTCTAATTAAAGCACAACATTTTCACACACGAGTGCCTGTTGTTTCTATATCGCCGATTACTGACTGAAAATTCTCACATGCAAGTAGGCATATAAAGGATATCAATGACAAATCTTGAGGTGTTCTAATATGTTTGCACACTACTGTACATAGTTCTGTTTTGTTAAAATGAATATCTTTAATAAATAAAAAAAATACATACAAGAAGTGAATTGCCCTGGTTAGCTTCTGGTACTGTGTAAAATGTGTCTGGATCGGTATCACCCTTTGGCCAGGGTTGATGCATTTTACTCCCAGGCATCTCCAGGCACAAAGGACAGTGACAGAGCTAATCTGATACCAAGCAGTAGTGGTAATGGTGTTCTTTTCCTCCTTCTGTAAGTCTTCAAACTGATCTGTTCAAATCGTTCTGACAGGGATCTGCATCTGTACACTATCTCCGACGCAAATAAAATGTAAATCACCTGCGCTGTAATATTGCACCTGTAGCCTGAGGACTGGAAACAGAGTGAGCAACAGGGTGGAGTACGAGAAGGATTTTCTCTTATTAATTTATTTTTTTGTTCTTATCAAATTGTGCCCCAGCCTAGTTAAGTGGCTCCCGCTTTGTGTTACACAGTGCTCAGCATATTGACTAAAGAGTCTGCAAGCTAGCGGTGGCTCCTTCCCCAACTGCACAGCCAAGCAGTATACACAGAAATCAATAACAAGAACCAGAAATAGCGTATTGATGTGCTCTGGATTGTTGTCTACACTGGGGTTTTATTAACTGCTAAAGTCAACGTTTCTTCTGATAAATCTGTTTAAAAAAAACGACAATTTAGAGGCATGGGATTAGGGAGCATGGTAGCTACCTGAGTTGGAGTTAAAAAAAAAAAAAAATGGAAGATACAGTTTAGGGATTTTACAATTACAATGCCATTTGCAGTTGCTGTAAAAGAAAATCAATGGACAACCATGGTATGATAATAGGTAATGTGCTGTTTAGTCAACTGCAGTCGTTTTTTGGGAGCTGGCTTATACAATCCTGAATTTCAGCGTAACAGCACACAGGCTGGGAGTGAACCAGCAACCGCGTTACCCTGCACACAGCAAGGGAGTGTCTTAACCTCTACGCAAAAGAGCCATGCTCTCTCCATAATGGCAGTGCATCACACAGCACTGTCTGATACATCAGTGTGGTTAGCAAAAACAAATGTGTAATTAAATCCATGTTCCAAGTGCAGTGGGCAAGCATTAAATTATTTTTTTGTGTGAAGGGCATACAGTAAAGTCCACAGTCCGTTAATATAAATATTTAGACTAGATTTTTCAGATCTGCAGCATGTATTGAGAAAGTTTCAAATTACCAACTGCTAGCACAAATAGTCATCTGTATTGTAAACACTGCTACTCATTTACTGGGCCATTAAAGTACATGGTACTGCTTGTGTAAGCAGTTAAATAAAATGTTTACAGTGGAGTTTTTTTTTCCCCTCACTGTTGTTTACTAGTTATATTTAAAAATAAAACGTTTGTGTGCTGTGCATTTTCCAGTCCGGGATATTTAAACAAGCTGCCATCCTTATTAGTAAAATTAAAAGGTTGTTTTATTATTATGGAGTAACACCTAAATAGAGACCAAATCTTTTGGGAAAACCATTTTATTTATAGGGAGGATAAAATTTAAACCAGTGACTCCATTATAATGCAATTGGAATATGTCAGAACAATTTGAAGACATGTTGACATTTTTGTAGACGTATGTGAATAGAAGAGTCTGGCCATCATTAATTCCAGGCTTGTACTTTTCTCATCCTGTTTGTCGTCAAATTGTTCAAATCAGTCTGACAGGGTTCCGTACATAGATAGCTAAGGCTAGTAGGGATTAACAATATCAAAAAATGTGTGTGTGTGTGTGTGTGTGACACAGACACAGAACAGTACTTTATACAGCACTTTCATGCACTTTTTATTATAAACAGAAATAAAAGAAACAAAACAAAAACAAAAGCCTATCTCCACTTGGAGACCAAGACTAAACACAGCTTTTCTTAACTAAAGGGTTGGGATGGCTAAGCCTAAGATTGGTCTGTTTTCAATATGCATGGTTATTAATCTGTATTGAACATGTAAGTAACTTGCCCCCAGCCAGGGATGTAAATACAAAATAGAGCTATCATCAAATAGATCACCATGACATACATCCACCATATGTAGGGTTCCCATATGAGTTCAGGCTTTTCAACTTGCATCGCAATGCATTCTGGTACGTTTGACCCATCTCAGGTACCTTTCAAAGCAGGACTACACTTAACAGAATCCACTGGGGTGTGAATTGAAAAGCCTGATCTGTCCCAAACTGTCCTAGTGTACATAGGAAAAACCCTAACCATATGCAAAATACTGTACTGCTGGACAGACAGATTGATAGGTTCCTAGATATTTGTGGCAAAGAATGTTGTAGCTAAGGTTTATCAAAATGTGACCTATACGCATAAATAAATGCATATTCAAAAGTTGTCTTAATTTTTTGTTCACTCAACACAATCAAAGGACCACAAAATACCGGGGGAAATTCCGTCACACCCTAGGTACGTAACTGCAGAAAAAAACAAAAAACAAAATCAAACAGCCGCACGCCCAATATTTCCAAATTAAGGATGTCTTTATTGAGGAGACGCAAAAAAAAGACAAACTCACGAGGAACTCCCTTGAACAAGACGTTGTTGTCAAAACGCATTGGGATTATTACAGTGACTCCTCAATAAAGATATTCTTCAGCTGGAAATATTGAGTGTGCGGTTGTTTTAGTTCACTTAACAGCAATAAAAATCAATGCAAAGCACTTAATGCTGCTTACTGCTCATCTTTGACTTTGTGTTTATATTTATGGCTAGTTTGAGATATATATATATATATATATATATATAATATTGCCATGGCACACAAAAAAAAGCTAAGCTGACTGAAATTCACTGTCCAATACATCATTGTTTGCTCTCACAGGGATCCTTCCTCTGCGCTGGAAACCATCCAATTCTGCATCTAAATAGATATCGTTTTTTTTAAGTAGGTGTATGAGCTCATCTAGATTCCGCCACCACTTGTTTTAAATTTTTTTTTTTTTGCTTGCTTTTTTTTTGTGTGTTTGTTTTTTTTTACCGGTACATGAAAAGTGCTTCTGAAACGGACTATACTGTCATAATATATTTTTAATAGAGGATGATGATGTACGGTAATGATTCCAGTGAGGCTGCAGTACTGGTATTGCATTTTTCCTCGGCATCAGTTTATGCCATCTACTTGGCCTTTGGCCAAGGTATCCTCTGTCTGTTTTTATTAAGTCATGGGCAGGCTGCCCTTTATTTATTTAATAATTTATAAAATACATTTTTGCAGGATGGATTTGCTGAGATGCAAGATTTTTATGGAGGCAATGGGAAGTGTTTTTTTTTAAAATTATTATTACTATTATTTATTTACTGTAATGACAGAGAGCCCCAAAAATGTCCCCTAAATTTCCTCTATGACCTGGCCATTGTTAACGTACTGTAGCTTTTGTCTATCCACAATCAAGCAATATCAACAACACAGCATAACTTACTTTTAAAGTGCCAACATGCTCTAATTCTTGAGAAAGGGAGTATTTGAGAACATTTCCAGCATTTCGGTATGTTTAACATGCCTTTTTCAAGGGAAAGTGTGTTTGAAAACAAACACTGGAGATACTTGTAGGCGTTTGATGCCACTTCTGAATGCCCCTTTATCTAATCTCCATTTGTGACCCCTGGTCCTTGTTTCTTTTTTCAGGTTGAAAAAAGTCCCTGGGTCGACATTGTCAATACCTTTTAGAATTTTGAATGCTTGAATCTGATCACCGCGTCGTCTTCTTTGTTCAAGACTGCATAGATTCAATTCTTTTAGCCTGTCTGCATGCAACATGCCTTTTAAACCCGGGATAATTCTGGTCGCTCTTCTTTGCACTCTTTCGAGAGCAGCAATATCCTTTTTGTAACGAGGTGACCAGAACTGAACACAATATTCTAGATGAGGTCTTACTAATGCATTGTAAAGTTTTAACATTACTTCCCTTGATTTAAATTCAACACTTTTCACAATATATCCGAGCATCTTGTTGGCCTTTTTATAGCTTCCCCACATTGTCTAGATGAAGACATTTCTGAGTCAACATAAACTCCTAGGTCTTTTTCATAGATTCCTTCTTCAATTTCAGTATCTCCCATATGATATTTATAATGCACATTTTTATTGCCTGCGTGCAATACATTGTGAGCTCTTAAACTGTAATACTGCTTTTACTTTGCAAAGTCTTGGTATTCGTGACATGAAAGAAATCTAAATATACCTTGTTAATTTACTTGGTTGCTGTAGTTTATATACACATGCACTGACTTGCCTTTCAGTATACTTTTGCATTGTTATTAAAAAAATGACAAGTCAAGAGTCCAATACACTCTGTCATGTATGCAAGACCAGTGTACGGTCACTGTGTCATTATGGAACAGGGAATATTACAGATTACAATGTATTCTATCGGTGATCCATAATATCATGACCCAATAATTTCCATCCCATTTTTAACGCATTTATGGCTTTATTTACATATACATGGACTGACTGGATAAGAGATTCAGAACATCTACAATTTCTAACACAAACATGACTTGATTCATTTGCTATGCAAATGGAATCTCTGACATGTATTCAGATTTTGTTATGCTTCAAGTCAGTTACAATGGGCAATATATAGTTAGACTTTTATAGAGGGCTGATCGAACATGCTTGGTTGACATCCAAGAAGTACAATATCAAGGACTCCACGTTCTGGATAACAAAGCTTTCTGCAGATTCCCTGAAGAATTCAGAGGTGGCAATTATCGAGGAATGGTCACGTATCCCTCCTGAATAATTCAAACACCTTTCAGACTCATCACATCCCAGCTATCCATGGTTGCTCTACTTGACAGGTAATTCCAATTCCCCTGTATACACACTTTAATGTTGGCAACTGTCTCCTCACTAATGATGATCTCTTTGTAAATGGATTCTTTTCAGCTGTCGAGTATGTTTCCATCTGTATTTCTGCCTGTTCCATAAAGATCATCGTGTTTAGTGGTGCACAATGAAAAATATTTGTTTTCATGTTTGTCTGTTTTTTCATTTTTTTTATAATTAAGTGGCCAATTATTTTACACCGACTTTATTTATTTTATTTTTTTCACCACAATTTATAATGTCCAATTACGCTCGCCTCACTGCAGCAATTCCCCACAACAGCTCAGGAGAACTGAAGATCAGTGGATACCCTTCGCCGTCGATCCCACAACCAAGCCAATCACCTCTTTCCACTTGGGAGCCCAAAAACGGAAGTCTACCAGACTCTAGAGGACAATAGCCAGCCAATAAATAAGCAGCAATGTATGACACAATACACCACACAGCCTTTACCAGGTGAGCAAATGTAAAAACCTACTTCAAGTTATCTGTTTTCAACTGTTAAATTAGCTTAGCTGTTGTGGGATATTTAAACAACGGTCCCCTAAATGATAACTTCTGTTTTGTGCATAAGCATGATTAAGCATGGGATGAACTCCCCTCTCAGGTGTTGGGAAGTAGTGTTGCAACCAGCAGTCCCCTTGTTGATTCATTTGGGGGTCTTGATTCCTGCTTCGTAATCTGGTAACTGAGTGGGGTCAAGTGAGAAGCAATGAAGAGTGGAGACAGCCATGCAAGTCAATGCATTAACTTTAATTAACTACATTAACCAGGTCAGCTCATTCCAGTAAGCCCATTCGCAAGAGCATCCTTCACAAGACCAATACTAACACATCACTTTTAACATCTCCCTGTCTTTTTTGAACGCTGAGATCATAGCCCTTGGATTGAGGTAATGGAAATGTGAGCTAAGAGGTTTCATGCATTGGCATCAGAAACAACACAGAGATACACCGTTCCAACACTGAACATAAATCCCAGTACCTGTTTCCAGTCTTTTCCTCTTGAAAACTGGAATAACTTTCAAAAAACTAAATTTCAAATTAGGGTTGATGTATTTTATTCTGGGGAAGTGAATTCTTTCAGGTATTAAACACATATTTATCTGGGCATAAATTATGAAAAGAATGAAACAATTTTAACAGTCTAACAAAAATTGCTCCCAACAACAATATCTGCTTTAAGCCTGCCGATAAGTTGTTTCTTTTTAGTTTTATACCACTTGTCTGCCTTTGCCAGACACTTGTTGCTAAATAGAGCACTTCCACTTCTTAACTATATGGTACCTTTAACCCAATCAATGTGTTGATTTAGGCTTTACCTATTTGTGTATAAATAAGTACAAGTTTGCAACAAATGTGTATGTAGATTCTGATGCACTCAGCAGCATATATGGAGAATGCCTTAATCTAGTTCATCACACATTCTCTTGATAAAAGCATAAACAGTTACATATGTATGATCAGTTGCACCATCCCTGTCTCTCGGGATATGCAAATTCCCCCCCAGCCCCCACCCCCCCAATCTCTTTCTGTTTCTACTTGCGTTGCATAGTGACACCAAGTGGCTTCAGCAGTATTACAATTAGCATGAAGATCTGAAGATTGCCCTATATAACTAGGGCTTCTGTTTTAATTAGAATGACAACAATGTAAATCAAATGGAAGTAATGGATTAGAGTTTGACTAACTGGGATTAAAAACCCATGTAAGCAGAAAGTCAGTGTGTGTGTGTGTGTGTGTGTGTGTGTGTGTGTGTGTGTGTGTGTGTGTGTGTGTGTGTGTGTGTGTGTGATGTGTAAGAATGAGTTAAGCCACTGGTTTCCCTGTCTTGGTTATCATTTTTTGTATTACCCCAGTAACAATTTAACGTTTGAGGTTTGTTTGTTTGAAGTTTGTTGTGTGAATATGTCTACAATTATACGTATGAGTATTTAATTTACCTTTTACTAATATTTACTACAGGCACTTGGCAAACAGTTATTTGATTGTGAGGTGGAACTTTAAGAACATGCATTTACCAAAGTTATTTTTCTGCTTGTATTATTATTTGGTTGTAAGGACAAAATAATGTAACAAAAGTATGAAACGTGGAGTTAAAGTACTAATGATGCACTAATTCTTACTGTTTGAGACAGTCCTTTAGACAGGAGGGTGGCATGGTACTTGATCATGCCATACACCGAGAGTCAACTTCTGTACATCTCACACTTGTGTATACAAACAGCCAAACAATTGTGTTACACAGTTAAAAAATATAAGCAGATACTGCATATGTTGTGTAAAACAGGCACTTAGTGGGGTAATGATGAGGCAGTGGCTGTTGTTTTCTATGCTCTGCATGTTTAAAATGTATATTTTAGTTTTACTTGAATCATAATCCTGAACTGTTAGCAGTCCCTGAGAGGTTTTTTTTTTATTTTTTTTTTTTCAGTAACCTTTTACCTGTGTTTAATCGCTGAGTGTTGGTTATTTCCATATTCTTGATCTCTTCTGGGAGTCTCTGTGGTGACCTGTCAAAAACAAAACAAAAAAAAACCCCACATCACTCAACAGGAACATTTTCAATGTATTTATAGAGTTCATGCTGATTTTGATGGATTATAGATCCCAAGTGGCCTGACCTTTACAAATAAGCCCACCAATTTCAAAATCTAAAAAGAGATGACTAGATGGTTTTACCCTTAGAAAAGTTTACAGCAGTAAATGCATTTCCATGATCTTCCCATGATTATACTATAACCATGGTTTGCCATGTTTTTTGTTTTTTTAATATGCTTTACCGTACCTCTCTGGGCTTTACAATGCTTTACAATCCTACATTGCACTTTGCAATGCTTTTACTATGATCCTCACCCTTTAGCATGGGGCAGGCTTGTTCACTTGGCGTGTGGAAATGCAGGTTTCACATCTAACATTGCCACTGCTTGTCCTGCCCATGCTCTGGAGATTTTTTTACAGCTAGTACGGTCTCCAGTGCTGCCTCAACCAGGACCAATAGTTATCCATACAGTAGTAAATCCATACAACACCATCAAGTACACCTTCAAAACAAAGTCACCCCCATGCAGCTCCCACATGGCTGCTGCCTTTCAAGTACGGCAGAAAATACAGCATTATGTGAGTCAGTGGAAGTCAGCCTGACATTTCCAGCACTTCATCTGGGCCTCATTAGGGCAGCGAGTGAAGCTTGTTTGCTGTGAAAGAGCAGCATGTCAACTTTGCTTCCTGTCTGCCCCGATGCAAAAACCTGGTGCTTATTGGGTTTTTCTGTTCTGATTAAAGTGCAATGTGCAAAACCAGCCATTAGACCTCTTTTGAAAGTGTTTTAAAAAAAGAAAATCAGTCATGCTAAATTTGACATTTAAAATACAATTCTTCGATTTTCTTTTCTTTTTTTTTTAAAGCTTTCTTTGCATTCAAATTCAGCCCTTGCCCAGTTTATTAGTTTAAATTCCCCATACGTAGTACTAGCTGTAGGGACACCATCTTATCCTATGACACGTTGTGTTAAACATAGACGGGATCCTGCTATTACTTGCAGCAGTAGAGTGTTACACATTGAATCGTCAATCTCTGTTATAGCACAGACAAAACTAAATGTTCCCCTAATGTTGGTTTTTTGTTTTTTTCCTGATATAATATTACAGGAAATAGCTGGCATTTTCATGTTAGGCTTATTATTAAGAACATTAACACTGTTTTACAGTATTTGCAATGATATTGAAGACAATTAGCAGACATGAAGGTAGTTTGCTACAGTTATTACTGTGTATCCAAATCATGCAAATCAGAAAAGTTAGCCTTTTTTTTTTTTAAAACATCCATTTTGAAGTGTTGTTTATGATCAGCAGAACAGTTTTACATAAAGAAAATAACATGGATTTAATCTTTATGTACATACATATTTATACAGTTATGCACCTGAAATATCATCTCAAACACAATGGCATGCATTTCATTATCGTTAAAAACGGGAATTTGTTGTATAATTACTGTATAAGAAATGATGAAACTCAATATTTTCACATTTCCTGAACTTACATAAATCTCATAAAGGTTATTGTGCTGCTCCATCAGCTGATCCAGCTCTTTCTCAAACTCCATCTTATGAAACAATAATTAATGATCCCTTTTAAGAATGGTCAATAAATCAAATTTCATTGAAAATGTCTCCTGGTTCACCATGCAATGGATTCGGAATACCAGATACCAGTATCTTCTGGTGACTGCTTTGTTAACCAAGCAGCAAACAGAAAGAAGCAGTGTTCCCTGCGGTATAATATTGATGTTCCTGGTTGCAATGTTTGATTGATATATAATATGTGCTACTACTGCTTCCAGTACATTCTCTTTGTACTGTGCAGCTCTGGTGTGTCTTATACAGGTCTCTAAACAAGAAAGCGTAGTAAACCAATCTCAAATGTTGAGTAAGCAAACAGGGCTTAACATCTGAAAAAGCACCTTGCCAAAACAAAGCAAAAAAAGGTAATTTCAGTATTATTAATGATCTTATTATTAAGTGTTTAAAGGAGAGGGGTCAGATCCAGCACACTTGTGAGGATTTTTTTTTTTTTCTTTTCTTTTTTTTTTAAGCTTTTTCTCGGTTTGCAGTACTGCCAGCCCAGCACATTACAAGAGCACCACAATTTATCATTGGCCTACCCTGGGTCTGATCTTTCAATCGTGTGATCAGCAACGGCATTTGCAAACAGGAAAGCAAGAAGAAAGAAAAAAGTTGCGTGGCAGAGACAGGAAACAAAGGTGTACAAGAAAGTGCAGCTCAAATGTAAGTCGGCTATGACCAGTTAATAGGTTGTTGCTGCCTACCAAGCAAAAGTATTTGGCTTGTCTTAGCTGTTTCAAAGTCTAAATAATTTAACTGTATATCAGCAAAATATGAATGTAGATAACCAGCAAGACTTATTTCTAACTTTAAAAAATCAGTGGTTTAACAATTGCACGTTACATTAAAAGAACTGGAAAAAAAAAAAACATGCCTTTGTTTTCTGTGTTTTAGCTTGGCCTCTTGGATTTGG
Organism: Acipenser oxyrinchus oxyrinchus; assembly: GCA_030684275.1. Taxonomy (NCBI): domain Eukaryota; kingdom Metazoa; phylum Chordata; class Actinopteri; order Acipenseriformes; family Acipenseridae; genus Acipenser; species Acipenser oxyrinchus. The sequence goes on along the minus strand of CM060298.1, from coordinate 1,496,247 downwards.
AAGGGATATGCCTCAAGTATCTCCTCACGCTTGTTGTTATCCTTCAGCTGTCTGAAAAGCAAACAGGGAAATGTGTACAATATTTAAACATTTTCTCTAAAAGTCGTAAATCCAACCTGTTCAGCTACTCAAATGTCAAGATTCTGAATCACTGTGGTACAACGGAAGGCAAACATTATATAATCCCCTAGCTACTTTAAATGTGTCAATTTTGGCTTCTACAGATAATAAAGTCAAAATAGACAGTATTTTAAAGACTGCCTGTCTTTATAAGGCCGTTTTTAGATTCTGTCAATTTCTTTCATTTAATCCTGTTCTGGAAGTCCACAGGGGAACTGGTCTGTTGTCAGTATTTGTATGATTATTCTGTATTTAAAGGGATAACCACAGTATTTGTGATCAGGTTATTGTGAAACATGTATTACCATTAGAGCACCCAGGTTCCAGGTTAATCAAAAACAAATGTGTGTTTAACAGATTGACTTGTTTTAAATAGTTCTCAATTAATTACTTAATTAATATAATGATATGGTATGATTTTATTTTAGGTCTCCAATTACAATCCAGTTTTAAACCATTTTCTCTCCAAGACTTTGAAATGGACACCCTTCATTTTATAGGTTTATTTTTGGTTGCTAGTTCCTAATATTCTACCTTGGTGTTTTATAGGATTTTACCACAGACAAGCATGGGACAAAAACAATATGTACAGTGCTATATTTACTGCAAACTACTAGTGTCAATAATTTAGATATTGTTGTTAAGACTATATTATGCTCTTAAAAAATCTGTATGTTTTCATTTTATTTATTTATTTTACGAAATTGCATTCCAATTGTAAATGTCAGCATCTGGTGCAATGTTAATACTGATCGATTCACTCCAGCAAGAGAAATGCTTCATCTTGTTAAGAATAGACTGAATAGACTGGGATGCTGCTCCAAGCACAGAGCGTATTTTCTGAGATGCTGTGTTCTGTGTGGTGTAACAGATTAAGACATGGAGTTTGGGCGTTTGGGAAAAGGCAGATGCAGTAGTCAAAACTGGGTTTTCTTCATGGAGTAACATTTACTCACAGAACCCTATGTGTCTTGAACCACAGATTTGAAACCTTTAAGGTAAGCGATAAGGAGTTAAATTTCAGGCTAAATTTTTTTTTTTTTTGTGGCTGTTTTACCGTACCCATCTATAAATGCAAATCTAATAGATCAAAACCAATAGTTATGTGAGCTGCGGACAAGTCTTCCTGCCTGTCTGTACCCTTGGCAGATTGTTGCATTGCAAACTGTGGAGAGGCCCTCCCGGTTTCAAACATTGCCAGACCACAAACCCACATGCTGCCTGTAATTTTCCTATTAGCTAGCACTTTCTTACATGCATAACCACAGATGCAATCAAGAGGATTGAAATGGATTGAAGCGTGGGGTGTGCAAGGGTGACATCTAGTGCAGGAAGTGAGATTTAACTTTAATCGTCATTCTAATACCAGTGAGAACATTGCTTGTGGAAATAAGAAGTAATAAAATACCCACGCTTGACCCTCCAAACTGTACAATACAAAATTGTTGCTTGAGTCTGGAATGGCCCACATTTGACATAATTCTGCTTCAGGTGCCCTAGTGATTGCCATATTCAGCATTTACCACTGTGCTAAGTGTGCACCATTTTTTTTAGCACAAATAATAAACGGCTTATGTTACAACTAAGGTAGGAACTCCTAAATGAAGTTATTGATTAAAAATAATAAGAAGAATTTATCTTAGCAATATGAACGTATTTTTATACTTGTTTGTTTCGACTTCCGATTCCTCACACTTGAACCGCAGAATCTTGCATGTCTCCAGAATATAAATGTGTTTGAACTGCTGGTTAAGCCTGCTTGCATAAACAGAATGTTGCCCACAAACCTCTAGCTTCAGCACTCTGCAAATAATTAACCGACGACTCTGCTGAGAGCTCTCAAGAATAGCTCTCACAATCTCTTATAGCTCATCTCTCATGCCGCAGTTTTTTTTATTTTAATCTAAAACTTTTACAGAACAAACTTCTGCTTTTCCGTTCTCAGTCTCCAAAAGAGGCAGCTAAAGTAACTATACCTTTAGTGTGTTCTACAGGGCGTTTGTAAAATCAATCTGGGCGCTGGCCACTGCTGCAGTAATAAAAACGTTTTGATACTCGAATTAAAGGACACCATCCATCGAGGAGCGCTGTGTCTCCCTGTGCTAATGCTGCATCCTGATGTTTTTAATGCAAACCCTCCATAAAGGGTCTACAATCATATTGACCATTATGTGGTTCTTCTAGTTTAATTTATTTAAAACCATACTGTATAGCCAAGGAACTGTTTTCCTTTAACATGTGCAGTACAAAATAAAAAAAATAAAGTTTGTAAGCTCTTATTTAAGGGTGATTTTTGTTCTCACCCTTTTCTGAACATTTTATATATATATGAATACTTTACAAAGATACAGCTTTTTCATTTGTGTTTACAGATCTGTGTTAATGTATTGTATTTACCTTCCTTTTCTTTGTAAGTGTCTCAGTGTTTGCTAAAATTAAAAAAACAGGTGGAACAAACTAAGTAGTTTTACATACATACATACATACATACAGTACATACATACTGAACTTAAGGCTTAAACAGTCAATTTGATCCATTTTTGAAATGTAATAAATTAAAATCTTGTTTCTGCTTTCTTGTATAACTTTGTTGTTTTAAGATTTTTTGGCATTCTAACTAAATTACAGGGTCTAGTGGACAAAAAGTAACAAAAAAGGTTTATATGGTATTTAATTTATCTGTATATTCTTAATGTTATTAGGTTAATATGTCCTATGTGTATTATTATTTTGTGAAGTTTTGTGAATGTTTACTTGTTAATTTTGTACTTCTGTGTATTTAACTTCTGTGTATTTTCAATATGCTAGACCCCTTATCTCTGTAAAGCTGTGTCAACTAATTTTGTTCAATTTTACACAACAGAAACCTTATTGACTGCCCAGTTTTGTTCAATGTTAGGCAGTTTTATCTGCATTTCCACATCTATCTTGAAGCCTTCTTTTACATAAATAATATCTATGTAGGTATTTATGTAAATGTCATCGATCAGGGTCACATTTTGATTTTCTCTCTAGTAGTTATTTTTTATACCTTCCTGTACATAACAACATAATAAATAAATAACAAACTGTTGTAGGTATTCAATAGGAAGTGTGGTTAGTTCATGCTCAATAACATTTTTGAAGCGTTGCTTTTCAATGTACAAAACATCCTCTGGGGTATATTGCCTTACCAGCTAGTTTAAAAATAGAAAAACACTTCCAGTAAATAATTTCCGAGTAAATAGCTGTGACATGCTTACCCGTTAAGTTTGGTTCAGAGAATCTGATTAAGGCATGTATTTCCTTCCATGTAACTTTGAAAATAAGTAATTTGTGAGGGAGCTCATCAAATTTCTTTCGTTTTGTCTGCTACACATAACAGAATTAAAGTAATGTAAGAGGTTTAGATATGTAATGAGATTAAATCACTGTTTCTTGGATCACCTCAGCACTTAAGCATTGCTTTAGGGCAAGAGTCTCCAACTCTGGACCTAGAGGGTCGGTATCCCTCCTGGTTTTTGTTCGAACTGTAATTAATTAATTGGACCAATTAAGCTTCTGATAAGCACGTAATTGGACCAATTAAGTAATTTGTTTTTTGTTCTAACTGTATCCTAAGAGGAGAATCGCATATGTTGTTGTAAATACCCCCCATTTCAGATACAGACTTCATATTTTCAGTGCTATGGAAACCTGCTATGGAAACCTGTCCCTTCACTTTGACTTGTGACCTAAAATGGCTGCCATATTCTAGTCTCGTAATGATGATCTCTGGTTGATAAAAATGAAGTGCTTTGTGAGATCCACGTTCGGTAGACACCTAGTTGAAGTTTGCTATTTCTACCAGTATGTGCCAGTAATTTTATAATGCTATCTTTTGTAGCCCTGTCAAAACCTCGTATTTCAGAGATCATCTGAGGCATTGGCTTTGTGTTTGCAGGCTTCTAAACACTCCTTGCTACTGTATGTGCGTCAGGATTTGGGTTAGAAAGAGGCTTGTTTCCCTGTTGGAGGATGTAAAGTAAGTAGACTGTTAGAAAGATCTGGCTTTAAATAAAGTAGTGGATAACAGAGGCTAAAGAAAGCTAACCAAATGAAGAGTGCACTGTAGTAAAAAAGGCAGCAAGGGTTTAGTTGACATGAGACTGCAGTGTTGAGAGAAAATGAAAAATGAAAGCTTACAGGCATTCAGTTCATCATACAGGGTCTTTCTGAGTGACTGTGCCTCTTTCAGCTCCTCTTCTAGCGATATTTTTCAGAAACATAGAAAACAAGCAGGTTAAGAGATCCAGATAAAAATTTGGGGATGATTTTATACAATACTTTTGATTACATTTTTGCAAAGCAGTTGATAACAGTATCACTTATAAAGTTATGCTTCTGTCAGTCTATTTACCTTGTTGCACTTGCCTTAACTTATTCATCAGATCTTTCACCTTCTTGGGTTGCACTTTTTCTCCTGAAACAGAAAACTGTGCGACCCTAGTGTGTACAACTTACCAAAAAGTTTATTTACTAGCTTTTATTTGTATGTGTTCTGAGCTCATACAAAAGGGGTGTGTAATATTTGCTTACGTACAAGCTAGTTGGAATGCATGCCACCAAAGATAAGTAACGTATGAGTAAATAGATTAATAGCATTGTCAGAATTTTTTTTTTTTTTTTAATGGTAATCATACTATGCTTTAGCTCATTCATTAATTTAAAAAATATCCTCCATGTCAAAACTGGAATCTGCAATATAAAGTTTATTATTATTATTATTATTATTATTATTATTATTATTATTAATAATAAGCAATACTGTTATTAGGTCAGCAGTGGTCTCCTTGGAATCGACAGAACACAGAGAACAGAAAAACCCATCTGCATTTTATTTTATTTATTTGACCTATTGTACATTACTCTCCAATGCTCCTGTATTCATTTAAAAACACGTTAGTGTTGTTTATTTATAATACATACTATGCATGGTGTTACACTTGAACTACCTTGAATGATATACAGTAATAATTCAAACGAACCACAGTTTTAGTGAATATATAATATATAAACCTAAAAAGCGATAATGTTACAAAACTAGGAACAAGCAACTCAGCAGGCTAATGTTTAATGATTCTTAATTTAAGGTACTAGCCTAGTTAGTGTAAAGAAATGTTCTGTTCAAAAATGTCAGCGTTGGCTGCTGTAATTAACTATTTTATTATTATTTTTTGCAACTCTGCAGATATTTAAACACATTTCCAAAACCTCCAATTCAATGAACTGTAACTGTGTTGAAAGTTGTTGCAGTTTTATTTTTCGTTATGCTCGTGTTTTCTGAGGTACAAAAGTTAAGCAAATAACAATTAAAAACATTTACATGGTGACGTCTTTAACTGAAACATAAAGAAGTAGTAATCTGGCTATAAGCTATATACTTTTTAAATTGATAGATTTTTTTTATTATTATTATTGAATTATATCAACCCCAATAAATAAACCATATATATATATATATATATATATATATATATATATATATATATATATATATATATATATATATATATATAGAGAGAGAGAGAGAGAGAGAGATATGCTGTACAAACCAAATTTACGTTACTTCTTCCTTATCAGTCAAATGTCTTCATCATGCCGATAAGAACCTGTAAGCTAATTCGTTTTTGTTTGTTTGTTTGTTTTGTTTTTTTTTTTTTTTTCTTGTGTGTTGCTGCAACGTTTACGCTTGGAACTGTGTCTTGTTTAGTTCAATACATTAAATAAATACTTAAATTAACATCTGTACAAGTATCGAAAATATGTTGGTACGTAAAAAAAACTCGCTGGCGTATTCCCTGCGCGCGCCACCGAATCGCTTTCAAACATTAAACCGTCACTGCGCGCGCATGACTGACGCGTGCGTGCGCCTCCGCTAAATGAATACTGACAAAATAAATTAGATATTTTAGCGTTTTTTTACTCTCTATACAGAAAAATAAATAATTTTTAGTCAGTTGCTTCCTAATAGTAGGCGAACGTTTGTGTCTACCGTACTACAGAGCTACAAATTGACGTTACACCAATGAAACAGGTAATAGGTAAAACTTATTTTTGTCAAAATAACAGTAAACGCATATAGGGGCTGAGGGACTCTAAAATCTCTATAAGGTTTTGTTTTTTTTGTGATATTCCCCAAGGTGTGATATTTCAAAGCCATTTTGCTCTGGGGCTGCTGAGATAATACTTTAGTTAATTACCATAGATAATTATCGATTCCTCTAAGAAAATATATTTTCAGTATTCACACTGTAATATCAGTAAAATAAATAAATAAAAATAACCATATTTTCTTTTTTTTCACAGAACACAATTAACAAAACCCCATACAGAAAAAAATACATGTTCAATTTATTGTTTAAAAAAAAACAAAAACAACAACATATCACAACATGTTATTACATGGGGCTGGCATAGTTAAAGTCAGGTAAAGGCACATATTAAGAAAAAATTTAACTTAATATCGGAGGAGCACCAAAACCTATGCCACTGAATGTGATTGGACGCACTGTAAAATAGTAAAATTAGCTGACACTTTGCTATACTTTTACCATGGTAAACTTGGAAATTTTTATTAAGATTAGCTATACTGTTTATTTTATGTTTCAAAGTCTCCTGTTTTTTTTGTTGTTTTTTTTTTCGGAATAAAATACAGTTTGGTGTTTTGTTTAGCTGTTCTAGGCTTTTGGTGTTTGTCGTCTATTAAATTGTTGTCATAAAAAAGCAAGACTATAAAAAAAAAGCATTCTTTAAATAAATAATAATAAAACACAAGGGGACCATTCTTAAAAAATAAAAAATAAAAAAAAACGTTTTAACTACTAAAAGAAACTTTGCAAATTCAATGACTCCTCAACATCTTATAGTTATGGATGAAAGACAGTTTTCAGAAACAAAGTGTTTTTAAAAGATCATTTAGTTTAAACAAATATGGGCGATTATTAAGCCTTTTAAAATTGCCTTAGCTGTGATTTTAACCTAAGAGGATATTTATAAACAGTATTAAAAAGTCTTTAAAGTCTTTATTATGGCCTTGTATGTTTCATAACATGGACCCAACATAGAAGTACTATTTGGAGGTGCTTGAACAGTGAAGATGTGCCAATAGGAATTAAAAAAAAAAGAGGAACATTTGCATTTACTGTAAAAGCAATGGAGTTCAACTCAATAGAGTAAGAAGTAGCTTTTAATGTTGTTTTAATGGGCTTGTCTGGAGAACCCAAAATAAACATCATGTAGAAATCATGTAGGAGCAGCTGGAAGAGTTGTCACATGATTTGAACGGAATGTGGGAGGCTGTTTATTCATGGCAGGTAGGATTCTCCAGAGAAACTCAAAGCCAGGTGAAGGCAGGTTTAGAGAAAAAAGGCCTCTTTATTGGGGGAACCAATCACCGTGATTACAAACGCGATAAAACAGAAGGAGAAATGAAACCACATTTTTAAGCGAGTGTCCGACTGGGATGTATTCTTAACACAGCATGATTTAAAATACATGTCAAATCCGGGCTGCTCTCGCATTTGTAACCTGCCTATTTTCGGGCGCGTGAAATGGTTTAATCAGCTATCATCCATACAAATGATGGCGTAAAACTGTTTTTTTTTTTTTTAAATTATTATTTAACTTTTAAGTTAACCAAAACCACCCCGACATACCAACGAGAGTCAATTCCTACTTTTAACCACAGTTTTTTGGGTGGGCACGAAATGGCCTCATTCTGCGTCAGAATTATGGAACACATTTCATAATTTCACATATGGCCATAACCTGCGTATGGAGGACCTCATTGGCTTGCGCTAAGCGTGTATTCTTTTCACTTCTTACCATAAATGGTGATAATCTGGCTCACACTGCAAGCACAGGATAGTGCAACGTTAAGCCCTACCTGTTTGCTTCCCTTTCCCACTCAGTGTTGTTCTTCTCTCACTCTCTCTCTGTCTTTGTGGGTCTGTTCAGAACAGCAGGGCTGGGTGCCGCCCGTGGGCATGTTGCAGGTTTACATGGCAGTGAAGTTCCATCTTCTCCTCTGGGCTCTGTGGGCTTCAGCAGGTAAGTTTTCTTTTAATTCCGTTGAATTTGATTTCCATTATCCAGGGTTTTGCATTGCATGACTCTTCAACCATATGTGGCTCATGGAGCTCCACAATGCAGATCGGACAACCTGGGGGGTTTTGGGCAGAAGCAACTCTTGTAAAAGTGTCCCACAGTAAAAGCACAGCAAAGTGTAATACAGCACAGTGAGGTCTGGTAAAGCATAGGGAAGCATTGTAAAGCACAGAGAGGTCTGGTAAAGCATAGGGAAGCATTGTAAAGCACAGAGAGGTCTGGTAAAGCATAGGGAAGCATTGTAAAGCACAGAGAGGTCTGGTAAAGCATAGGGAAGCATTGTAAAGCACAGAGAGGTGTGGTAAAGCATAGGGAAGCATTGTAAAGCACAGAGAGGTCTGGTAAAGCATAGGGAAGCATTGTAAAGCACAGAGAGGTCTGGTAAAGCATAGGGAAGCATTGTAAAGCACAGAGAGGTCTGGTAAAGCATAGGGAAGCATTGTAAAGCACAGAGAGGTCTGGTAAAGCATATTTAAAAAAACAAACCATGGTAAAGTAAGCCTTATGAAAGTTTCCCATAGTAAAAGCACAGCACAGTGTAATAAAGCACAGTTAAAGCATGGTAAAGCATTGTATTGTAAAGAGGTATGGTAAAACATAGCAATGGTGTACTTTGGCACATGCTTTTAAAAAACATTTTTGCAATTATGCAATTTGTAATTAATTGCAATTACATTGAATTAACCTGGGCACACCTGTGTAATTAATATATATATATATATATATATATATATATATATATATATATATATATATATATATATATATATATATATATATAGTGTCTTATAATATGTTTCTTAAAGTATTTTGCCTCTAAGCAAGTTAAAAAATATATTTCTCACCCACTCTTTCCTGTGGCAGGAGAAAACTCTCGACATGATTAGAGGCAGCCACCTAACACTTAAAAACATATAAGACATAAAATCTACATTTAAAAAAAGGAAACGGATGAAAAGACGATATTGAACTACTTCATCTGTGTATATAGAACCTGTTGTGGTTTGAACTTTTCAAATGCTTTTTCATGGATATTGCAAATGCGAGATCCGCAGCTGATGCATAGTTAATACACCCTAGTCTATGTTAATAATAATAATAATAATAATAATAATAATAATAATAATAATAATAATGAATTAAAATTGATTATTGTACTTACAGTGCGCTTATTTTTAATGTCATGCTTTAACTCTGTTCCTGGTCAAGTTTAGCGTCATGCAATCGTGCTTCTGTTAATCTTGAGAGCAAAATCCTTTTCAAGTGAGAGAATGCCTTCTCGCACGTACAGGTGCAGCCAAACATCGTTAAGCGAGCAAAACTGAGATTGTACATTGTGACTATGTAAGTAGAAGCTCACTGCAGCTGAGCAATTTAGTTTATTTCAAATAAAATTAAAAAAAAAAAAAAACACTAAAAGAAACCGTGTAAATTACAATGACAAATATTTTGGACCGGAGGTCTTAATAAATGTCTTCAGTAACCAGACATTAGAAATCTGTGTACAGCAGAAGGTTTTGCCATTTATGGATTTTACACGATTTCTTAAAGTATGTCTAAATGTGCCACTGTTGAGTGTTATTAAAGTGAAGGAAAAAATAATAATAAAAGAAAAAAAATCAAGCCAAATACCTTTTACGATCAAGTTTTGTGGCGTGTGGCTGTATTCAGACTAAAAGCGTTTTTTTTAAAGCTAAAAATGTATTTTTGCGTGCGTCAGCGATTTCATTGATTAACGAGCGAGCATTTCAGCTTTCAAAAAGTAAATTTTTTTTCCGATCCAACTTTCTCATTAGTCTGAAAGTAAACTTTCTGAGGGCTGCACACCATTCTCGTAAACTCGTGTACCCTATTGTGAAATCAATTCATGTATTTGGCAGTTATTACTAATAAGATGACAATTAAATGAAAATGTATATGTTTTTTTCACATTTTTAGGCACAACTTAAGAGTTCTGCATGTTCTGATCTCAAAGAACGCACAGGAATATACTGATTTATAGATAGGTCTTAATTTTAGTAAGCACCAGCGCCCTCTAGTGCTAAGCTGTGCACTAGGAAACCATGTTATATTCAATGGGATTGCAGATATAGATCCATGTGCAATGTATTTCTGAAATTTACAGCTTATTATACCGAGAGCAGAGCACACTTACCAACTCTACGGCTTTTCTTTATGAAAAGTCAGTATATTTCCACTGTAATGTTTTCCCACGGTATACTATACGTGGTGGCAAGTGTAATATATATATATATATATATATATATATATATATATATATATATATATATATATATATATATATATATATATATATATATATAATCAGGTTTTTTTTCCGTTTTCAGCTTTAAATTACGCAATTTTTTTCCTTGATGTAAAACACATAATCTTATCAAAAACATAGTTCAAAGTTTTGAAATGCGTACCTTCAGATATAATTTATAAATATTGAAAACGCGTATCACAAACTCAACTTAAAGTCAATATGCCAATTAAATCTGGAAGAAAAAAAAAATGCTTAAGTCTTTTAAATTTATTTTTATTTTTTTCACACGTGGCGAGTCAATATTTAGCCGAGACGTTAAATCTGGGTGCTAACAAACAAATCCGTGAGAAAAAAAAATAAAACAAAAAATACATGGAACTTAAAATCTTTATTTTACAATTGGCATCAGCATTTAACTCTGAAATACGCGATCGTTCAGTATTTTAAAGTTAGTTCAGTCGTTGTCGTTTGCAATTAAATCTGAAAAAAAAATCTGGAAAAATAAATCAGATTTTTGCAACAAAAAAAAAAAAAATTTGTCTGGTCCGCCCAGTTTAGATCCAGTGCCCCACCAGTTTCAGATTCTATTGATTCGGTACCGCCAGCTTCCAGTTCTAGCGCTAGAATGCCGGCTGGAATATCTCAGCACTATGTATTTTTAAGCGTAGTTAACTATTGGACAATAAATACCAAACAAAGACACAATTGGTTAATTTTATTTATCCACCAAAACCAGCCAATCGATACTTTCCGTCGACGAAAGCAACCAATCCTGTACCTGCAACTGCCGAGAGCCAATCACAGACGCAGCATCTTTGAACAACGACAAAGCGAGCCGCGGACAGTAATTGCTCAATTTCATGCCTTAGGCACTGTCTACATTATACACAGGGGTTTAAAACCATAACAAGTTTAATCAAACATTTAAATAGATTTACTAATTAAAAATGCATTTTTTTTCTCTTTATATGTATGTTTTTTATTAAAGAAAACAATGGTAGAATTATTTTCTAATAGAGATAATGCCCTCTCGATGATGGCTGTACCGTGTGATACATTTCAACTCTCGTCGCGGTCAATCACACGCGAAGCCATCATCGACGCGCACTACAGCTTGAATTAAAATAAAAATCTATGAGAAAGCATGAATCAATTAAAATTAAAGTAAAGCAAACCACCACAACAATAATAATATTAATAATAATAATAATAATAATAATTATTATTATTATTATTATTATTATTATTATTATTATTATTATTATTATTATTATTATTATTATTTTAAAATGTCTAGTTGCTGCTGGTGTTTGGAAAGAGCGTCTGCTTTTTATATTCAGTATTGAACAGTCAGTTGAAAGGAAGCATTATATGTGCATTCGTGACTTTACAGTAATGAGGCGTGTGTGGGAATCTGTTTCAATCTCTGTGGAGGGCATGCTCACTGTATGATTGTATTCGTTTCAAGTGCTGTTGCTCAGACACCCGGTCGTTGCTAATGCGGAATTAATAATAATTAAAAAAAAAAAAAACTATTAAGGATCGAGCTGTGGTAATTCGTGCTGTGTGGATAGGACATAGTTTTGCAATGTCATGTGATTTTTAAAAAAAATGTATTTATGTGTTTATTGTCATCGCAGTGAAGTAAAACAGTAGAGAATACGAGATAATAATAGATTCGTCTTTTCCAAAAATGAGCCCGCCCTAAATAAGCGGATGCGCCCCGCCCACCCCCTGGCCCCTGCCCCTCAGCGTTCACACAGCCAGCTAAAACCGAAGCTGACATTTAAGCATTTGACGTAGCATTCTATGCGCAGAGTCGAATAAACGGCGTTACATCCCTATCATGTGATAATTGACACCGAAGGCGTGCACCCCTATCACGTGATAATTGACGTCGAAGGCGTGCACCCCTATCACGTGATAATTGACGCCAAAGGCGTACATCCCTATCACGTGATAATTGACACCAAAGGCGTGCACCCTATCACGTGATAATTGACACCGAAGGCGTGCACCCCTATCACGTGATAATTGACACCGACGGCGTGCACCCCTATCACGTGATAACTGCAAAAAAATGAATAAGTATCACGCTGTTGCAAATGATGATTCTCTTAACGATCGGCTCCGTGTAACGTTTATGATAGCTTCAACTAATATATATATATTAAAAATGCTTGTCTTATAGACTGAAGCATTTTTTGTTCCAGATTTAATTGGCATATTGACTTTAAATGCTGAATTTGTGATACGCGGTTTCAATATTTATAAATTATAGATGAAAGTACACATTTTAAAACTTTTAACAGTGGTTTTTTTTTCAAATTTATGTATTAAGTTAAATCTGAGGTAAAAAGTACGTTTTTTTTTTGCTTAACAAGGAAAAATTACGTAATTTAAAGTTGAAATATATATTCCGACCCTATAACATTTTCACCAAGCAGTTCATTCTCAAATTTAACGGACCGATAATCATAATTAAAAACAAAAAAAAAAACCGTTTGCACAGCGGACTGGCTCAGCGAGATTGGAAATACCCAAACGGCAATGAACAGCGAGCAAGCACGATTCGCAGGAACCGGACTTTTGCTGTCCGGTCAGTGGTTCTGACCAGACACTACAAATTCCCTTAAAACTGGATGTCCCGTCCAAAACCGGACAGTTGGCAACCGTGACGCACGAACGCACACACGTTTCGTACGGAAAGAAAAAAATATGACTTGGGTTTGAGTAGCTGTACAGGGAGACGCTGTATTTTAAAATAAGTCGGCTTCCATTTAGATGTACTGCAGTTGGTTTTGTTGGTACAGTACTATATTTTCAACAGAAGTCGTATTTTAATTCAGAACGATATGATTTTGAAAATATCACTTGCCAAAAGTCACGACTGTGGATACGTGGGCTGTAAGACAGTACATACTTTTAAATCCGGTACGTATTGTAGCATTGTGTAAAATTCCCTATTAACGACCCAACAGCAAAATATAATCAGTGTTACCCATGCACAAACGTAAAAGTCAATGCATTTTAACAAACGATTAAAAAAAACAAAACACCAGTTTCCAGAATCAAAACAGTATTCAAAGTCAGTCTTCAAAGTTGCAGAATATAGTGCTCGATAAGGGCCTATTGTCACAGTTCACTTGCAAATGAAAATGCACAAAAGCAACTAAAATTTTTTTTTTTTTTTTAAAAAGGCATCACAGTATCTGAAACTGTTTAATGATTAACTTTTGCATTATCTGTAGCTGCGCTTTGTTTTTGGAAGAATCGCTGTGTAACTGCAGTGCACAGATAAAGACAGACTGATTTGCCATGCCGGAAAAGATAAAGTAAGCTACGGTTAGACACGTCAGTTGTGACATTGAAGAGATGGGCTTTGTATCAGAAAACTGGTGACAGAGTCAGAAATCGCGTGTGACGGGGAAGTGTGTTAATTTGTAACATATATACAATGGAGATTGATTTTATTCTTAATAAAAGGACGGTAAAACGCGAATGACGTTTATCTGAGTGCTGACTGTAATATACTTTACCAGGCTTGAAGCGTGGTGACTGAACTGCTCCCTCCCTCCCTCCCTCACCCCCATAAGAGAAAGGGGCTCCCTCCAGTCCAGGGCAGGCTTGAGGCACGGAGACTGAACTGCTCCCTCCCTCCCTCACCCCCCTAAGAGAAAGGGGGCTTCCTCCAGTCCAGGGCAGGCTTGAGACTGAAGTGTTGTGTTAACTTTTTTTACATTTTGTATATATATATATATACCTGTCGATTCGCAGTTGCTCCTGACAAAATTCGCCTGAGTGGCGGAGTGCACAGCTGTGTTGGGCGACTGGAGGTGTACCACAGTAACGAGTGGGGCGTCGTCTGCGCGAGGAAACCGAACGAAGCAACCGCCAAGGTGGTCTGTCGCCAGCTGCGCTGCGGGAACGTGGAGGAGATGAACGTCGGCTTCAGCTTCGGGCAGGAACCCCCCCACAAGGTGTGGCTGGATGACGTGTCCTGCCGTGGATCCGAGTCCTCCCTGTTTCAGTGCAGCTCCGTCGACTGGGGGGGCCATGAGTGCAACTTAAAAACCGATCACTTTAACGTCAATTGCTCAGGTAACGACTACGAACTGGGAAACGCACAAAGGTAGAAAAGAAACTGAACTGATCGCTGCCTTGTCACCTGAGAGAAAGGGGGCTCCCTCCAGTCCAGGGCAGGCTTGAGGCATGGGACTGAACTGCTCCCTCCCTCCCTCCCTCCCCTAAGAGAAAGGGTGCTCCCTCCAGTCCAGGGCAGGCTTGAGGCATGGAGACTGAACTGCTCCCTCCCTCCCTCACCCCCGAAGAGAAAGGGTGCTCCCTCCAGTCCAGGGCATGCTTGAGGCATGGAGACTGAACTGCTCCCTCCCTCCCTCACCCCCTAAGAGAAAGGGTGCTCCCTCCAGTCCAGGGCATGCTTGAGGCATGGAGACTGAACTGCTCCCTCCCTCCCCACCCCCTAAGAGAAAAGGTGCTCCTCCAGTCCAGGGCATGCTTGAGGCATGGAGACTGAACTGCTCCCTCCCTCCCTCACCCCCTAAGAGAAAGGGTGCTCCCTCCAGTCCAGGGCATGCTTGAGGCACGGAGACTGAACTGCTCCTTCCCTATCTCACCCCCTTAAGAGAAAGGGTGCTCCCTCCAGTCCAGGGCAGGCTTGAGGCATGGAGACTGAACTGCTCCCTCCCTCCCTCACCCCACTAAGAGAAAGGGGGCTCCCTCCAGTCCAGGGCAGGCTTGAGGCACGGAGACTGAACTGCTCCCTCCCTCACCCCCCTAAGAGAAAGGGGGCTCCCTCCAGTCCAGGGCAGGCTTGAGGCACAGAGCTGTAGGTATGGATGTATTTATACTGTTTCTTGTTTCACTACAGAGCATATTAAGGTCTCCCTGGCAGATGGAGCAGATCGGTGTGCTGGCAGAGTCGAGATAGCCTACCAGGGGAGGAATGGCACGATCTGCCCCAGAAATTGGGGTAAGAGCCAGGGGTGTTGCTAGAATGCGTGGATGTTTGAGGATTCTGTCGTCAAGGTTAAATCTGCATTTTATTCCAACATACAAATCAATCATTATTTTAGAAGCTAAAACCATGCCATCTTCTGTGGAAGTTGCTGTCTTGCATAGTCGCATAAGAACATAAGAACTTAGTAAAATGTATGAATGAGAGGAGGCCATTCGGCCCATCCAAGCTCATCCGGTTGCGAGTAGCTGATTTATCTCAAAACTTTTGTCAAGTCGGGTCTTGAAAGATCCCAGTAACTCAGCCTCAATAACATGACTGGGTCGTCGTTCATTTCAGTTTGCAGCAGCCGATGAGGGGAATGTAAATGAGAATCTGTTCTCAATTGACTCATCTGGAACAATAAAGGTTTTGATTGAATGATTCACTAGGTAGCCCATTCCATACCCCCACCGCTGTCTGTGTGAAGAGTCAGTAGAAGCCCTTATCCAGGGCGACTTACAATTGTTACAAGATATACACATTATACATTATTTCACATTATACAGATATCACATTCTTTTTTACATACAGTTACCCATTTATACAGTTGGGTTTTTACAGGAGCAATCTAGGCAAAGTACCTTGCTCAAGGGTACAGCAGCAGTGTCCCCCACCTGGGATTGAACCCACGACCCTCCGGGCAAGAGTCCAGAGCCCTAACGACTACTCCACCCTGCTGCCCCTAGCATCTAGCACACCCAAGAAATGACCCGTTTCCTTCACAGGAATGCAGAGACGGGGGTTTTTAAAGCAAGTCTTCTAAGACCTACAGGACTGTAGTTGTTTGAACGAACGCTTTTTGGACAGCAGGCTCAAGTTAGTCGATTGTTTGATGGACTTTGGGAAGGCTTTTGTCTTGATGTCGTTGTTGTATGTGCTGGGATTTAGTCAAGAAGACCAGGATTTCAGCTGATGTCTTTCTCTGGTTATGTGCGTCCCTAGGTCAGCGTGAAGCTGATCTCGTCTGCAGAGAGGTTGGCTGTGGGGAGGCGTTGAGTTTCGGGAGGGGGGCTGTGTTCGGCCCGGGAGCTGGACCGGTCTGGATCAACGATCTGAGCTGCACCGTCCACGACAAAAAGATCTGGGAGTGTGGCAGAATGACGAACCGCACGTGCAAGGATGAAGAAAAAGCTGCCAGCGTGGTGTGTGCGGGTGAGAAACCCAAGATCTGCTCTCAGAATCGCTGCCATTTTGCACCTTCCACTTTAACTTTTATTAATGTATTAATGATTTGTTATATCTTTTTTTTATCTCAATCTGGGTTCTAAACTGGGGGCACTGGATGTAAACTGGGGGCACTGGATCTAAACTGGGGCACGACCCCTAAGGCCCCCTTGCCGCCAGCCCTGACTTCCAGTCTGCAGTACCAGATTCCATGTTTTAGATCATTTTGTGAGCTACAATTATGTTAAAATGATTACCACAGTAAACTTGCATGGTAATTACTCCCATTGTTATACAGTACAATGCATATGACGTAGTTTACCATGGTTGTTTTTAATATTCTTTACAATACCTCTCTGTGCTTTACAATGCTTCCCTGTGCTTTACCAGACCTCTCTGTGCTTTACAATGCTTCCCTATGCTTTACCATCCCTCTCTGTGCTTTACAATGCTTCCATAGGTTTTACATGACCTCTCTGTGCTTTACAATGCTTCCCTGTGCTTTACCAGACCTCTCTGTGCTTTACAATGCTTCCCTGTGCTTTACCAGACCTCTCTGTGCTTTACAATGCTTCCCTATGCTTTACCAGACCTCTCTGTGCTTTACAATGCTTCCCTATGCTTTACCAGACCTCTCTGTGCTTTACAATGCTTCCCTATGCTTTACCATACCTCACTATTCTTTACAAATGATTACCTATGCTTTGCCATGCTTTCACTTTCAGTACACTTTGCAATGCTTTTACTCTGGGGAGTAAATCGCTGTTTAAGCAGGTCTGACAGTATACACACATCTTGACTGCTTGTATTAACAGACCACATTGAAGTGAGACTGGCTGGCAGTGAAGATGCCTGCTCAGGGACGCTGGAAGTTAGGAAGGGGAAAGATTTGTTATCGACTTGTCCGCCTGAGATTGACTGGATCGACCCTGACAAGATCTGCAAGAAACTGCGCTGTGGAAACGCCACCTCTTCTGGACCAATCAACTGCACTGGCTCAAATCTGACGTGCTCAGGTACAGCAGTGTGCAATCACTGACGATATTGGCCACTGTTGTTTTTATTTAGTCTGCACTAGCGCTGTTAAGTGTTTGTAGCTATTGAGGATATGCGATGAAGACCCAGGGATGGACATACGCATAGCAGCTTCACCCATGCCAGGTTTTACTACAAGCTTGATTCGTGCATAGGAAGCAAGCTCAGGTGTGTCCTTATTAAACCCCTAGTAAAATCAGGAATGGATCAAACGGCTATGCAATGGGAGCCTTATTTCCATCCCTGTAAACTGTGTATATACAACCCATGACATACTTTAGCTCATGTGTTTTCACGACACGCCTTCTTAACGATACCAATTTTTTTTTTATAGATCCAGTTTCATTTAGAATACTGTACCAACCCTAAGTCATTTGGAGGTACTGTACAGTAATCTGTTAGTTTTTTCCCAAGGCTTTATGGAGAATCTGTTTAGAAATCCTCTTTTTAAAACTTCATCTAAGTCAAAATGTTGAGCTTACTTCCATCTTAAGGTTACTGTGGATAGTCGTTTACCGTAGTTCTCTTTTCTCATACATTCTAGCACATACCTTGTCACACAACACCCCCAGGCCTAAGGTCAAGTGGGTCGATGCCTTCGCAACTCCACTTTGCCAAAGTCACCTCCAGCAAACTGATCCCTTGCCGTTTACACTCTGATAATTTACATTTCCTTACAGCGGTAGCTGTTTTGGAACAGCTGTGCGACGGGGTACGCCTGTGTGTGTTTGTGTTGTGTTACTGTTATTCAAATGCACGGTTTGGTGTTTTAAAAACGTATTTTGTCGTTGGTTGTTTTGCAGCATGGATGGGGTTAAAATTCCCCATCCATGCTAAACTCGCGTAGAATGCGACCGTCTCCAGCTTGATTTAATGTATTGCTAACCTGGAGATGGTCACAGGTATAAAAATAAACTGAACTGTGTTTCAGGCAGAGTACATGTCTCATTAGACAGTCACTGCTACGGAACTGTGCGTATCAACCACAGCGGCCAGGAGGGGGCAGTGTGCTCCAATAACTGGGATCTCAAAGCTGGGACGGTGGTTTGTGAGAGTGTGGGCTGCGGTGAGGCCATCTCTGTGTACAGCAGCCAGGGAAGAGGGCCAGTCTTTCTCGACTACCTGCGATGTAATGGCAACGAGAAACATCTGTGGCATTGTGGAGCCCTGCGACCCACTCAGGAGAATTGTCAACATGCTGCTGTGATCTGCAGCGGTGAGCTTTGCGGTTTTTTTTATTTTTCAAATTTAGTTTAATTTAATCTACAGTGGTATTGCTTTGAAGAATAATATTTTACCCTGTCCTCATAATCGGTTACACAAGCCATGGATAGTCAGATGTATGCACAGGACAGTTCACCGTCTGGTATTTAGTACCAGCTGCAAAATACATTCAGATTAT
Organism: Acipenser oxyrinchus oxyrinchus; assembly: GCA_030684275.1. Lineage (NCBI taxonomy): Eukaryota > Metazoa > Chordata > Actinopteri > Acipenseriformes > Acipenseridae > Acipenser > Acipenser oxyrinchus. Next base: position 1,477,110 of record CM060298.1, on the reverse strand, counting down.
TATTTGTTTATTTAGCAGACGCCTTTATCCAAGGCGACTTATAGTGACTAGGGTGTGTGAACTATGCATCAGCTGCAGAGTCACTTACAACAAAGTGTCTCACCTGAAAGACGGAGCACAAGGAGGTTAAGTGACTTGCTCAGGGTCACACAATGAGTCAGTGGTTGAGGTGGGATTTGAACCGGGGACCTCCTGGTTACAAGCCCTTTTCTTTAACCACTGGACCACACAGCCTCCTCTTTTTTGATTTGATTTCTGATATCACTGTCAACTGCCGTGCGCGTCACTGCTCCATGCTCTGTCTTTCCAGACAGCGTGAAGACACGTCTGATGGATGGACAGGATCCCTGTGCAGGGAGAGTGGAGGTCTTCTACCGGGGGGAGTGGGGACGGTGTAACACAGGCTGGGACACCTAAAGACGCCAGCGTTGTGTGTGCGGAGCTGAACTGCGGTGAAGTCCTGTCCTTCCACCAAGCACCCGTCTTCAGAAGCGGCCAAGGAACGATATGGAGAAGCAAAGTGAACTGCATCAGCACCGAGACATCTTTGTGGGATTGTCCGGGAGGCACTGACTGGGGCCAGACCTACTGCTCTCACAACCAAGATGTCGGAGTTGTATGTGTAGGTAAGACTTCGGATCTGTGTGGTTGCTTTAGGTGTGCCCACTTTTTTTATTGTTACGCAGTCAGAATATATTAGTATGAATCTTAACAGCAGTCAAGTAACTTGGTAAGGACATTCATTAACAACCCTTATCGGGATAATTATCTAAGCTCAATATGATAATGTGGGGATATTTGGAAGTAATCATTCACACATCCCATCCACGCATATGTCTTCCACACTTACCTGTACACATGTACTGTGAGTACTACAATATGGATGAAGGTAGTCTAACTTTGTCAAGATTTTTCCCCTAATTTTGTACTTGCATGCAGATGTATCTATTAATTAAATTATTGTGCAATATATGCCCCATAACCTGAAGGAAATACAATATATAATACAGTAAATAAATAGTGTGGAGTAATGGTTAGGGCTCTGGACTCTTGACCGGAGGGTCGTGGGTTTAATCCCAGGTGGGGTGGGACACTGCTGCTGAACCCTTGAGTAAGGAACTTTACCTAGATTGCTCCAGTAAAAAACCCAACTGTATAAATGGGTAATTGTATGTAAAAAATAATGTGATATCTTGTAACAATTGTAAGTCGTCCTGGATAAGGGCGTCGGCTAAGAAATTAATAATAATAATAATAATAATAATAAATAGCTCTTCTCATGGTCTTTAATAACAGAACACAAGAAGCTACAACTGGCAAACGGCACCTCTTGCTCTGGTGCTGTTGAGATATTCAGCCGTGGCAGCTGGATGGGTCTGAGTGGTGCATCTTGGGAGCAGGCTGCAGCCCAGGTGGTGTGCAGGCAGCTGCATTGTGGGAACGCTGTCTCCAAAGAGGTGAAGGTTTTGGGGAGCAAGGAGAGCAGGAAGGTGTGGGGCCATTGGTTCAACTGCTCTTCCACAGAGGACAACGTGTTTCGCTGCCAAGCTGAGAATGTGTTAAAGAGCGATCCTGAAAAGGACGGATTTGCATACGTCAATTGCTCAGGTGAGATGATTCGTTCCCGTTATTAATTTGTTCATTTTTGTGTGGATTTAGTGAAAGGGATCGTGACTCGTTACAGGCAGGCAGGCAGGCGTCAGGCGTTTCAGCTCAGCAAGCAAGAGAGATAGAATCTCGGTGCTGGTCTGCCATGTTTGTATCCTGGTACTTCGGCTGTAGTGTGGAAGGCTGTATTTTCTGATGATCTTACGTTCAGTCAGGAAACGCATGCGATAAGCTTAGACTAGACATCACTACTACATTATACCAATTTTTACACCACATTCTTTGGTCTCGCCTTTCGAGGTGCCCCTGCCCATAAATTAGCTTGCAGATCAGTGGAGAGCCTGGCCGTAGGGAAGCCATGGGCAGGGGGGATCAGGACAGCTGCCCTCCCCCGTTTAGACGAAGCCAAAAAAGCAGGTGGAGGCTGGGGAGGGGGAGGACAAATAAGATACGTGCTGATTTGATCTGGTATTGGAACCACCCAAAATATGCTTGATGTTTCTGTGATTTCACAAAAAGGTTTAAAAGTGAGTTCCCTGCCTGAACCACCACTTTGCTTAATGTTCTCCACCTCCGCTCGTGTCGTCGCGATCGCTGAAGGGTTCCGTGCTGTTCCTGTTTCAGGGAGCGTGTCCGTGAACCTGACCGGCTCCGAGGACCGTTGCGCTGGGCTGGTGGAGGTGTGTTTGGAGGGTTCCTGTGGTTCCGTGTGCGGACGAGACTGGAGCACGAAGGAGTCCGAGGTGGTGTGTCAGGAACTAGGCTGCGGGAAGGTGGTCGAAATGCTGGATGACTTTACAGTCCCGTCTGAAAACACGCGGCCCCTGCTGGATTTTGTGAGATGTACGGGCAATGAGTCCTTTCTGGCCCATTGCAACCTGCTGAAAGTGGGCACCCAACAGTGCCAGAAAAGCAAGGCAAAAGTGATCTGTTCAGGTAAGAACACTGTGTGCAATGGATCTTCTCGTAGTGGCTGATGAGTCATAATACTGACCTTTGACATGTGCTTACCTCTCGACCTAGAGTCGAAGGGTAAGACCACCTTTTTTGAACCCGGATGCTTTGCGGTCCGCGCCCAGCCCTTGCCTTTCCATTCAATTCAATGGGCTGAGATGCCAGTTCAGAAGCATTTGCCCCCACGAGAGGATATCATTCAGTAGGACAGAACTGAATAGTTGTTTTTTTTTGTGTGTGTGTTTCTTGTGTTGTTGTGTTTTTAGGTACTTCACCTGGTGGGCTGTCCATGCATCTATATCTGTGAAACACTGCCTACTTATTTTTCACATACCTCGTCATAGTCGTGCATACCGACAAATCATCTCCTTTATCACCAAACCCCTCACTAATGCGATCCAAGTCATTATTTTATTACTGTAACATCTCAAAAAGCTCTGCAAATGTCTGTGATGTTCTTTGAACGCTGGATGCGGAAGCAGCTATCTTGTTTGTTTATGTCCGTGATATCTCTGTGGTGTCGGGGCTATCAGTATTCATGAGATACGCCCCCCTTTTTTTTTTCGGCTTCTCTCGGTCTCACTCGGCCATTGAATGGTTTTCTCGGCTTTTTCCGGAGAAAAAAAACGACCAGAGACCTGTGTTTTACGTCTTTTTGATGATGTCGGACAGGGTCCAACATCGGACCGGAAAGGGAAAATTGTAATGTCGACCAGGTCAAAGGGTTAAATATAAGGGTGAAATCAATCTAAGACACTGACCGGGTCTTAGATTGATTTCACTCATTAGGATGGCTGTAGACAACCCAGGCACCTGGTCCGGTGGTTGAAGAAAAGGGGCTTGTAACCAGGAGGTCCCCGGTTCAAATCCCACCTCAACCACTGACTCATTGTGTGACCCTGAGCAAGTCACTTAACCTCCTTGTGCTCCGTCTTTCGAGTGAGACGTAGTTGTGTTTACTCTGCAGCTGATGCATAGTTCACACACCCTAGTCTCTGTGAGTCGCCTTGGATAAAGGCGTCTGCTAAATAAACACATAATAATAATAATAACTGCAGTTCTGCATAAGGCTCACGGCGCATCCACTGTTCATCCCTTTGTAGACAGCATCAAGCCCCGCTTGGTCGGTGACGAAGGTCACTGTGCGGGGACAGTGGAGGCCTACCACTCTGGGAGGTGGTGGTCGGTGTGTGACCAGAACTGGAGCAAGGAGGCTGGGGACGTGGTGTGCAGAGAGCTGGGGTGTGGGCTGGCCGTGGAGATCCACAGAGGAGCTTACTATGGACCGGGGTCCGGACAAGGCTGGGTGAATGTCAGAGCCTGCCAAGGGAGTGAGGATTCCTTCTCTCAGTGCATCTCTCCTGGTAAGGGGCAGCAGTGCGCGGGGCAAGCTGGTGTCCGCTGTTCAGGTAAGATTGGGGTCAGTTACTTTTAAAAAGGAATGCATTGCTGTTACAAGGGTTAGGGTTAGGGTTAGGGCAGTAGTAGTGTTCTTTTCTATCCTCTTGCCTAAAGATTTTTTTTTAGTTCCTTTCTCTGTTTTTTTGTAGTCATTTCCATCAGACCAGATTCTTTTTATCCTTATACCCAGTCCTTTAGGAATAGCTCTTTTAGTATAGATAGGATGTGTAGATGACATATGTAGGTACTGATGCATATAGGTACATGATGTGTGTATTTATCTATCTATCTATCTATCTGTCTATATATATATATATATATATATATATATATATATATATATATATATATAGTAGATCTACTATATATATATAGTAGATGCCGTTTATTAGCAACCCTGATAAAAAAAAACTTTAGTTTATTAACAACATTTTCCCAGGAACCAATCCCGTCCCGTAGACTTTAATGAAATTAATGAAATGTTAATGAAATTCTGCTACTAGCAACTGCACGCTGCTTAGGGGAGAGAGGAGAGAAAGAGAGACAGAGAGAGAGGGAGGAGAGAGATAGAGAGGGGGAGAGAGAGAGAGAAAGAGAGAGGGAGAGAGAGCGAAGGGGAGAGGGGAGAGAGAGAGAGAGAGAGAGAAGGGGAGAGAAGGAGGAGAGAGATAGAGAGGGGGAGAGAGAGAGAGAAAGAGAGAGGGATAGAGGAGAGAGAGCGAAGGGGAGAGGGGAGAGAGAGAGACAGAGAGAGAGAGAAGGAGAGAGAGAGAGGCTGTGTGGTCCAGTGGTTAAAGAAAAAGTGCTTGTAACCAGGAGGTCCCCGGTTCAAACCCCACCTCAGCCACTGACTCATTGTGTGACCCTGAGCAAGTCACTTAACTTCCTTGTGCTCCGTCTTTCGGGTGAGACGTAATTGTAAGTGACTCTGCAACTGATGCATAGTTCACACACCCTAGTCTCTGTAAGTCGCCTTGGATAAAGGCGTCTGCTAAGTAAACAAATAATAATAAATAATAAAAAGAGAGAGAAGGGGAGAGAGAGAAGGGGAGAGACAGTGAGAGAAAGAGAGAGAGAGAGAGAGAGAAGGGCGAGAGAGAGAGAGAGAGAGGAACAAGAGATCAGCATATCACTCGCTATGTAATAAATGACATCACAAGCACATATATACATACTGTGAAACAGACCTCTGAGTGTTTTGCTTGTATTGTAACAGAACACAGGGAGATCAGACTCCAGGGCCCGGAGGCCTGCTCTGGGAGAGTGATACTCCACTACAACGACTCCTGGAGCCCAATGTGCAGCGACCAGTGGGGGCAGAGCCAGGCAGACCAGCTGTGCCAGCACCTGCGCTGCGGGAAAACAAAGTCAGTGCACAACGACACCACCCTGCAGAGATACAGCAAGTGGTTACGGCTCAAACCATGTACAGAGAGCAATCCCTGGGACTGTCCCCTGGAGCCAGCAAACTGCACGGGGAAGACTGCTCAAGTCATCTGCACCGGTAACGAAACACAGTGTTCCTTTACCCCCACCGAAGTTCTACAGCTGTGGACAAAGTTTTGCATCACCTAGAAAAGGTGTAATTAATGTACTATGCCCTGTATTTCACTGTATCTAATGGTGCACTATGAAAGGCGCTATATAATTATTTATTATTATTTGTTTATTTAGCTGACGCCTTTATCCAAGGCGACTTACAGAGACTTGGGCGTGTGAACTATGCATCAGCTGCAGAGTCACTTACAATTACGTCTCACCCGAAAGACGGAGCACAAGGAAGTTAAGTGACTTGCTCAGGGTCACACAATGAGTCAGTGGCTGAGGTGGGATTTGAACCGGGGACCTCCTGGTTACAAGCCCTTTGTAATTGTTTTCAGCTCTTAAACACCTGCAGAGTTCAAGTTACTTATAAAATGTTATAGCTAACTTGAAATCTTGGGAGGAGCTTCAAATAAAAGCTCTTAAAGGGGCAGGCTATGCATTAGGCAGATGTTCATTACAATTTGACACATAACTGGGTTCATCAGACCTCCTCCTTCCTGCTGTGTGGAGTAGTGTTTAGTGCTCTGGACTCTTGACCGGAGGGTCGTGGGTTCAATCCCAGGTGGGGGACACTGCTGCTGTACCCTTGAGCAAGGTACTTTACCTAGATTGCTCCAGTAAAAACCCAGCTGTATAAATGGGTAATTGTATGTAAAAATAATGTGATATCTTGTAACACTTGTAAGTCGCCCTGGATAAGGGCGTCTGCTAATAAATAATAATAATAATAATAATAATAACAATCATGGCCAATTTGTCGCGTGCAAACATTTTACAGAGAGGGGCAATTCAGGCTATGCATTAGATAGAGGTTCATTACATAGGTCATCAGCCCTTGAAACACACAGCACTAACTCTCCCCCTCCTCTTCCTCCTTCTCCTCCTCCTCTTCCTCCAGACACAGTCAAGGCCACGCTGAGTGAAAAATGCTCGGGCCAAGTTCGTCTCGCTCGCAACGGCCAGCACGAGAGAGTGTGCGGCGGGAACTGGGGTATGACGCAGGCCAGGGTGCTGTGCAGGGAGCTGAACTGCGGCACCGCCCTGTGGACAGTTTGGGACTCGCGGCACCAGGACAACAACATGCTGGATGCCACGGTGGACCACGTGCGCTGCAACGGGGGGGAGTCTCTGCTGTGGAAGTGCAGAGCTCTGAGCATTCCACCCAAAACGTGCAGTGCAGCGAATGACATCACCGTGGTTTGCGCAGGTCAGATTTTTCCGGCCGCAAGGCATAGAACTGAAAAGGAAGCAAGACAGCCAGCTGGCTCGATGCGATGTTAACACTTTCCATCCGATCTCTAATTACTGTGTGTTTGCATTGTGCTTGCACAAAATCGCAATGTTATTACGCATAGTTACAACGTACGTTAATTGGTATATTTTATTTGCATGATATAGCCCTATCCCTGACTCTAACCCTAACTCTTTTCTGATTCACTTGTACATGAAGTACACTGTAACTATGCATAAAAACATTATAATAATGTGTAAGGACACATGTATTTACTAAGTAACTACTATGTAAATACACAGCAATTTAAAGACATTTGAATTGTGACTGTGCCAATTTGTTTGATGTGATTTCTAATGGTGTTCTAATGTTTGTGGTGTTCAGGGCTTGAAGGCTTCCATAATCAAGTTGAGAGTGTATTTCTCAGACAATCTTTGTCGAAAGTGTTCAAAAGAAAAGACGCTCAGCTTGATTTAAAGGTAGCCACCCTAACTAAAAAAATCAGATGAAAAGCTGATATTAAACGATGTAATGTGTTTATATCAAACCTTATACTGTTTAAACTTTTACCTACATTTTCACAGACCCTGATTAGCACTAATCTGGGACCACCGAATGGTACTTTAGAAAAGGTGGTCCCAGATTAGTGCTGGTTTGTCGAATCACCCCTTAGAATGCCTTGTCGTTGAGTGTGGCATCACTCGGGTTCTAATGGGGGCGTGACTTTACCGTTACCGGGGTTCTTTCAGCTGGTTTCAAAGCGAGGCTGTCGGAGCACTGCGGAGGCCGGCTGCAGGTGAACCTCCGAGGAACCTGGGAAGATGCTTGCCCTGTGAACTCTAAAGGGGGAGACCTGGTCTGTAAGGAGCTGGGCTGCGGAACTATGGCAAAGACCCAGATGCCAACTGTCCTCACCAGCAATGTCTCCTTAAGGCCGTATTTGAACTGTACAGAGAAATCCAAGGAGCTGTGGCAGTGTGTGACTCAGAATACATGCAGGCTACAGGAACATACCTTTGTGTACTGTTCAGGTAAGGGTCCTCGACTTCTACAAACCTTGAATGTTAGGCGTCCTAAGGAGTGCCTGTTTTTTTTTCGTTTTTTTTTTTTCAAGCTATGGCACAAAACGTAGAACGTTCCCTTAGATTTATTGTGTAAAGGGGTTTTTATTCTTTATTACAAAAAAAAGTAGTGGTGGTCCAGTGGTTAAAGAAAAGGACTTGTAACCAGGAGGTCCCCGGTTCAAATCCCAGCTCAGCCACTGACTCATTGTGTGACCCTGAGCAAGTCACTTAACCTCCTTGTGCTCCGTCTTTCGAGTGAGACGTAGTTGTAAGTGACTCTGCAGCTGATGCATAGCTCACACACCCTAGTCTCTGTAAGTCGCCTTGGATAAAGGCGTCTGCTAAATCTGCTAAAGGGAAGTTACTGGGTAGCTAGCTATGTGAGGCTCTGTGTAGGGGACCTGGATGGTTATCCAATCAGTGAATGTTTAATTAAGCAAATTAAAAGCAACGAGAATCTATTTTAATTGTTGGATCTCAAGTTATAGGGATTTGAAAGGGCAGCAGTGTGGAGTAGTGGTTAGGGCTCTGGACTCTTGACCGGAGGGTCGTGGGTTCAATCCCAGGTGGGGGGACACTGCTGCTGTACCCTTGAGCAAGGTACTTTACCTAGATTGCTCCAGTAAAAAAAAACCCAACTGTATAAATGGATAATTGTATGTAAAAAAATAATGTGATACCTTGTAACAATTGTAAGTTGTCTTGGATAAGAGCGACTGCTAAGAAATAAATAATAAAAGACTTTTGAGTTCTCTTTCTTTACAGAATACAGAGCTCCATTCAATCCTCTGCCCTTGATTTTGGCCTTCGTGGTGATTTTGGCTGTGCTGATCTTGGTCTATCCTTTGGTCCGACTCTACAAATGTGCTGTGGTTAAAAGTAAGAGGTTTCCACTAATAGTCTTGTGGTGGACTTCCATCGAATACCCTTCTAAAAGCTGACCATAGTAAAGCAATTGCAAAGTGTAATAAACCATGGTCAACTGTAGTAAAAACACAGATTGACTGTGATAAAAATCTCATATCAGGTTTGCTCTGAGCACAGCCTAGCATGTGAAGTTTCATAGACTCCACAAGGTGCTGGAAGGTGTCTGAAGTGATCTATTCAATCATTTTTATTTCCCTCAAATTGAGAGAACATTGTTTCAGTTTAAGGGAAGATTTGTGAAGTCACCATCGTCAAACCATTTGCCTATAATTCTGGCACAGTGGACGGGTTGAGTCAGTAGTGTACTGGTAAATACAAAAGTGGGTAAACGCTCCTGTTTGGTGGAGTTGAACAGATAGATCTGACTGAGAGCTCTCATCTGTCAGTCTCGCGCACAGCAACACAACACGGACGCTCACTGTTAAAATATCTTGTCTTTAACCTAGTATTTGCACATCACAGGAGAGTAGAAATGAGTAAACTCTGTATCCCGTATATGAGAAGTGGGTAAAGGCTGTATTGCCCAAATTAAAAGTGGGTAAACGCCATTTACCTGGGTATACCCTCGACTATGCCACTGGGTTGAGTGGGTCCCTTATCGAATATTATCCAATGTCAAGTTTCCAGAATCTTAAAACTACCTTAGGGGATGGTTTATGGTAAAACATTTATAAACCATCTCATCCTAGCCTTCGATCGAACACGATTGTGGGACTCTTAAAAAGTCTAAGCCTTTAAAAAGTCCTTTCTTCCTTCAGTAAATACGATGAAGAGAGCGTCGATGGTGTCTGACAGTATCTCTGACTACGAGGAAATCAACGCCAGTGATGATGAGCAGCCGGGCACGGAGCTGAAACGATTGGGTGAGGAACACAATGCCTACCTCGTTGATTTGTCTGCAGGACACAAAAAGAGGTTTTATGATTGAGCTGCTTTTATGTTTCCCTCTCTCTGCGCAGTTGGCGATCCAGTGCGACTTACAATTGTTACAAGATATCACATTATTTTTTTACATACAATTACCCATTTATACAGTTGGGTTTTTTTACTGGAGCAATCTAGGTAAAGTACCTTGCTCAAGGGTACAGCAGCAGTGTCCCCCCACCTGGGACTGAACCCACGACCCTCCGGTCAAGAGTCCAGAGCCCTAACCACTACTCCACACTGCTGCCACTTATCTTATTGACAATAACAGAGACCAGCTGGTTTATACAATCTTAACATCGCAGGTTTCCATCTGCCATTGGGACTGACCTCAAAGCTGTTTGAGATCTGACCCGTCCATTATACACTGGCTGTCAATTGTAGTGCCACAGTCCCCTTTATCAGAAGCAGGCAGGCAGAACTATATTCATCCTACTATGAAGCTGCTGTGATCTGCTTAGTGGTTGTGGAAGCTGGCTATGAGCTTCCTTCAGTGAAGTACACTGAGATTATAGTGGCTTGACCTGAAAGGCATTTCCATCAGTTGCAAATTCAGATCAAACCGATTTCAACTGGGACTCTGTCTGTCTGCCCCCGTTTTATATATCGCACACACAAGAGACCGTGACAGTACTGTAAACAGTGACGATCTTGTAAAAGTTAGGGAGCTCTCTCTTGCCAGAGCTCAGAAATGAAACCGTGATTTTGAACTGCAGTAAAAAGCTTCGAAATGAAGCCCTTATCCCTTTGTTGTTTCATAGCTTCGTCCGAGAGGCGTGAGAGATCCGACGAGGAGGATTCCCAAGATCAGGACTCGGACTCTGACTCCTCCTTTACGGGTGAGTTTATTTATACAGACGAGCCAATTAGAAGTGTAACAGTGGAGAATAGGGGGTGTGGCTATTCTCTGAGTGACAGACGGAAGGCCGAGACAGAGGTTGCTGTTGACACACCCCCACAGACGCGCAGGTTTACAAACACACACACACACATACAGGAGCCTATGTGACGCTACCAGCAATGGGAGTTCGCTACTCCGCTAATACAAGGGAGATCCTGCTTACACACCTGTCTGCGTATCCTGGTTGGGATCTACTATCTCAAAACTAACTCCCTGTCCCGCGGGAAGTTCACCCTGGATATACACACGGTTGTCGCAAGAGTTTATTGCTTTGTTTCCTGACACCCAGTCCTTTGACAGCACAGACGGTTGATATCTCGTAGCAGCAGTGCTCGGAGTCATTCAGCGCTGAAGGATCCCAGGGTGTCAGCTTCAACAACATTACTGGGGAGTTGGTTCCAGACCCTCACAATTCTCTGTGTAAAAAAGTGCCTCCTATTTTCTGTTCTGAATGCCCCTTTATCTAATCTCCATTTGTGACCCCTGGTTTCTTTTTTCAGGTCAAAAAAGTCCCCTGGGTCGACATTATCTATACCTTTTAGGATTTTGAATGCTTGAATCTGATCAACGCGTCGTCTTCTTTGTTCAAGACTGCATAGATTCAATTCTTTTAGCCTGTCTGCATACGACATGCCTTTTAAACCCGGGATAATTCTGGTCGCTCTTCTTTGCACTCTTTCTAGGGCAGCAATATCCTTTTTGTAACGAGGTGACCAGAACTGAACACAATATTCTAGATGAGGTCTTACTAATGCATTGTAAAGTTTTAACATTACTTCCCTTGATTTAAACTCACAATATATCCAAGCATCTTGTTGGCATTTTTTTATAGCTTCCCCCACATTGTCTAGATGAAGACACTTCTGAGTCAACATAAACTCCTAGGTCTTTTTCATAGATTCCTCCTTCACTTTCAGTGCCTCCCATATGATATTTATAATGCACATTTTAAAAACACACATAATCAATCAGAAAACAGAAAACATCAACAGCTTACCAGGCCCAGTTGTCATTCAGAAATGTGTCGACCCTGTCTCTCTGTCACTATGTCTTGCTTTTTCCATACAGCTGGAGAAGCACGTATTGAGTTACAGTGACACATGGTTTGGGCATTAGCACAAGCTTTTGAGAACATCTAGAGTATATCTGAGAGTGTAAAGGCAGCTTTCTGTCTGTCTGTAGGTCCAATTTTCATTGTGCGTACCGTGTATATACAGCCATGGCTAAAGTTTTGCATCCCCCTTATAGAATGAACACATTTTGCTTCATAAAGTTCAATGAAAGCTGCTGAATAATGTTCCCTTATTAACATATTGAATTCCACACCCTCTATATAGAATGAACTCCCTCAGCTTCATAGAGTCCAATGAAAGCTGCTGAATAATGTTCCCTTGTTAACATATTGAATTGCACACCGCATTGTAGTTTTCTATATACTTTACGATTTTTTTATTTTATTTTTTACTTTAATTACTTTTTTTAATTAAATCTCAATCTTAAAGTTCTAGGTGAAGTGAAACTTTTGACCACAGCTGTACTGCCACGTTTTAAGCTCCTGCTAAGTTTGTGGCTGGCTTACCTTATTGTTTTCAGGTGAAGATGTAAATGGTGACGTGGATGTGGATGTGGAGAAGGGACTGGCGCGCCTCAACTCTCACAAGGAGGATGTTTATGATGACGTGTCTGTCAGCCTGGACGAAGCGAACCCAGACAACTTGCAGTGGGAGCGAAGAGACCAAGGTAAGGACAGATCACCACGGGTATCTCCAGAACAGGGCTTCCCAAAACCGTTCCAATGATTCAGTGGCTGAGGTGGGATTTGAACCGGGGACCTCCTGATTATAAGCCCTTTTCTTTAACCACTGGACCACACAGCCTCCTTAATTCATCACTGTTTTGTTAGATCTTTACCTTGTATATTATTATACCTAGTGTGCAGCTCTGGCCAAAGGTTTTGCATCACATTTTGCTTGATCCTCGGGACCCCCCAGTGTCTTCAGCTTTCCATTCCATCTGAGCTCTCAATTACTTAACTAAAACCCTTCATTTAAATTGTTCTCAGCTCCAAGTCACTTCTAAAATGTTAAGGTTAACTTTTTAAGAGCTGAGAACACATTAAGCACGTTCTTAGTTCAATTAAGGGTCTAGTTAAGTAATTGAGAGCTCAGTTGGAATGAAAACCAGCAGACACAGGGGTCCTCCAGGACCAGGGTTAGGAAGCCCTGCTCTAGAGGTCTGCAGATATTTGAAATACAACGCTATAGATAACCTGATGCAGGTACGTGCCGTTGCTGTGAATCGCGTGATTGCAGCAAGTGAGAACTACAGATGCGAGGATGCAGAAGCAACGTTTTCACCTAAACCTGCCAAAGTATAATCATACAGTAGAAAACCAAAGGAACGTCCTGCAGAAGAAAAGGATGGCGATGATAAAACATCTGGTGTTCGTAAAAGGTTAATAAACTTTGGTAAGCGCTGCTCCAGTTAAACACTGTTTTAAGAGCTATTTTTTTAGCTGTCAAGTTTTGCAACACAAGGAAATTGTACTGCCACGCTCCGAATCAATGCTCAGGATCCCAGTGATTCAGCATCTGCAATGTGGCTTGGTAACCCATTCCATACCCTCACTGCCCTCTGGGTAAAAATAAGCCTATCCTACCCTCTCACGTCTGCATTCCAACTATGTCCTCTGTAACTCTCAGTCCTGTTTCACCTAAAAAAAAAAATAGCAGTAGAAAATCTGAGACTGGTCCTTACCTTATTACATGGGGTCTGTCCAATAGAGGGGTACCCCCCACCCCCAGACCTGGATACCCAGGTCAACTATGATGACGTGGAGGAGCTTTGGAGTCAGGACACTCCTTCGGAGCACATCGAGTGGGGACCTGGGACAGACAGCAGGGGGCGAAAGTGAGACGATAGATGGGACAGGGGATCCAGACTGTTGAAGACTGACGCAGGTAAGTTTTTTAATTATTATTATTATTATTATTTGTTTATTTAGCAGACGCCTTTATCCAAGGCGACTTACAGAGACTAGGGTGTGTGAACTATGCATCAGCTGCAGAGTCACTTACAACTACGCCTCACCCGAAAGACGGAGCACAAGGAGGTGAAGTGACTTGCTCAGGGTCACACAATGAGTCAGTGGCTGAGGTGGATCAGCCACAGGGTCTTTATATGAATTTCTATCAAGTGTACAGCAGTGTACTGCCAGTGAAGCAAATGTGATCCAAAGTGGCAGTACACTAGATGGCGCTGGCTCATGAATATAGCCGACTTTACATAAATCAGTAACATGCAACTAGAAAGAAGGAGCAGCTTCTGAACTCGCGTTACATCACCTCAGCCAAGACTTTATAATAATACTTTGCCACAAGACTTTGAGTGGGAGAAAACACTGTATCATTTACCATAGTAAAAGCATAGCCAAGTGTACTATCGCATCAATATCAGGGTCTAGTGCTGTATATTATAAAGACATTTCAGAGGGCTGGATCGCATCAATATCAGGGTCTAGTGCTATATATTATAAAGACATTTCAGAGGGCTGGATCGCATCAATATCAGGGTCTAGTGCTGTATATTATAAAGACATTTCAGAGGGCTGGATCGCATCAATATCAGTGTCTAGTGTTATATATTATAAAGACATTTCAGAGGGCTGGATCGCATCAATATCAGGGTCTAGTGCTATATATTATAAAGACATTTCAGAGGACTGGATCGCATCAATATCAGGGTCTAGTGCTATATATTATAAAGACATTTCAGAGGGCTGGATCGCATCAATATCAGGGTCTAACGCTATGTATTATAAAGACATTTCAGAGGGCTGTATCGCATCAATATCAGGGTCTAAAGGATAGTTGTATTTTGCATACACAAATGCACTGATGCTTGGTGCCTGCTGTTTATTTTTCAGTGGCTATGAAAACATTGGAAGACAATGACAGCAAAGAGACTGTGAAGTGCTTGTAAGATACTGGAACGAAAAAAAAAAAACAGGCAGAATTGTTTCATATTTTTAAATGAAGGATTTACAATCAATCTGCATCTTATCAGCATAAGCTGGGCCCTAAAATTGTTGGGCTCAAAATCATTTGTGTTATTCGCTTTTCTTTTTTGTTTATTTCCTGTGCTGAAGGTCAAGCTGAAAGTAAAATTTGTACCATTCATTTTTAATAACCATGCGCAAATATACCTAAGTGAATAGAAAAAAACTGCCTGGTAATAATTGCTGTGTGCATTAACGATTCAAATAATTGCGTGCATCATCAAGACGTTTATTTTAGTGGCCCGAAAATTTCACTTGTTCATATATTTAAATGTAGCAACTTTTATTTTAGCGCCTTTTTTTTTTCACCTGCAAATGTGTTGTTTTTTTTTTATGACGTGCTTTTGCAATGCACACTGTAGCTTCAAATTGCAATGCTTGTTTTGTGAAAATATTTGAAATGACAAAACAGTGGACATACTGCAGCAACTTTGAATTGTATTTCACCAGTCAATAAATACCGGTATGTTAACTGCACTTTTTGATTCTTCAGCATGACTGTGTGCTGTGCTCTATCTTTTATTTTAAGCATGCCCAATTGTAAACGTAATCTACCTACCTAATGTTAATAATGCCTGTAATTAATTAATTATTAATCCCAGGCACCCTGATCATGTGGCACAAGATGGGGCTGTTCACTGTGGCTTGAAAAGCCAGCACAGTGGCGACCAGGGCAACATAACCCTAAACAGCTCTGGTCTTGTGCATCTGATCCACAAACAACCCCACCCAAAAAAAAAAAAAGAGATCTGAAAGGTCCTTGTGCCTTTGATGTCACCGTTTCTCTTATTTTGTAAAGATTTTGTGTGAAAATGTTTGTTTACTGAACCGAGGTAGGTCTGTCATACAGCGCAGCAGCAGCAACATTCCAAAACACTCGCATCCAAAACACTCGCATCCTAATATGGTCATCTACCGGAAATACACAAGTAGGACCTCGTTTTAAAGGTCCGAATCTCCTCTTTCCAATGACGTATCGCAAGCAGGGCTGTCTCTCACAGTGCCTGAGTAAACATGCAAGTAATAGTACAATTAAGAGCAAGATAAATACAATGACTTTGGTTCTAGCAAGTACAAGTATGACAAAATACGATTCAGTAACGGAGCAGATAACAGTGTCAGTGATAGTTACATCAGGATATAATTAAATACAAAATACTCCAGATTAAATAACACTTGACAGATTACAGTGCTCTAAAGTACAGGATTAAATGCAAAAGAAAATAGGGGGCAGATAAGAGCAAGTAAAGCGCATTTAAGGAAAGTAAACATCACTTTCCTGACTGATTCATGAAACAAACATGGACTGCAGACCTCGGCTCATAGTGGGAAACTAAACCCCCACTATTATCTATAATAATAATAATAATAATAATAATAATAATAATAATAATAACGGGAAGAAATATATTTTGGAATGTGGCATGCATTGCTGAAGGACTGCATATGACATTTAAGTGAGTGTAAAATAATTGTGTATAGTTTTCCCATTATATTTTAGTAGCCTAAAATATAATACCTTTGCATTTAAACTTTGTATTGCATGGAAATATCATAGGTTTTTTTTTTTTTTTTTTTAAACAACACTGTTTTAGTTATGCAAATAAAATGGAAAATTACAATTGGAGTTACAGGAGTCTAAAAATGTAAAAATGTAGAAACGCCATTGTTAACATTTAGGAGTCCTAAGGTCATTTTAACATGGTACAATAATACAGGTAATGATAGAAGTGGAGACAGACTTAGGACAGAGGGAAGGAGACACACAGAGAGTGGGGAGGGGATGGAATGGGTTACCTAGTCATGTTGCTGAAGGAGACACTTCTTCACACAGAGAGTGGTGAGGGGATGGAATGGGTTACCTAGTCATGTTGCTGAAGGAGACACTTCTTCACACAGAGTGGGGAGGGGATGGAATGGGTTACCTAGTCATGTTGTTGAAGGAGACACTTCTTCACACAGAGTGGGGAGGGGATGGAATGGGTTACCTAGTCATGTTGTTGAAGGAGACTCTTCTTCACACAGAGAGTGGGGAGGGGATGGAATGGGTTACCTAGTCATGTTGTTGAAGGAGACACTTCTTCACACAGAGAGTGGTGAGGGGATGGAATGGGTTACCTAGTCATGTTGCTGAAGGAGACACTTCTTCACACAGAGTGGGGAGGGGATGGAATGGGTTACCTAGTCATGTTGTTGAAGGAGACTCTTCTTCACACAGAGAGTGGGGAGGGGATGGAATGGGTTACCTAGTCATGTTGCTGAAGGAGACACTTCTTCACACAGAGAGTGGTGAGGGGATGGAATGGGTTATCTAGTCATGTTGTTGAAGGAGACACTTCCTCACACAGAGAGTGGTGAGTGGATGGAATGGGTTACCTAGTCATGTTGCTAAAGGAGACTCTTCTTCACACAGAGAGTGGTGAGTGGATGGAATGGGTTACCTAGTCATGTTGTTGAAGGAGACACTTCTTCACACAGAGAGTGGTGAGGGGATGGAATGGGTTACCTAGTCATGTTGCTGAAGGAGACACTTCTTCACACAGAGTGGGGAGGGGATGGAATGGGTTACCTAGTCATGTTGTTGAAGGAGACTCTTCTTCACACAGAGAGTGGGGAGGGGATGGAATGGGTTACCTAGTCATGTTGTTGAAGGAGACACTTCTTCACACAGAGAGTGGTGAGGGGATGGAATGGGTTACCTAGGCATGTTGTTGAAGGAGACACTTCTTCACACAGAGAGTGGTGAGGGGATGGAATGGGTTACTTAGTCATGTTGTTGAAGGAGACTCTTCTTCACACAGAGAGTGGGGAGGGGATGGAATGGGTTACCTAGTCATGTTGCTGAAGGAGACACTTCTTCACACAGAGAGTGGTGAGGGGATGGAATGGGTTATCTAGTCATGTTGTTGAAGGAGACACTTCCTCACACAGAGAGTGGTGAGTGGATGGAATGGGTTACCTAGTCATGTTGCTAAAGGAGACTCTTCTTCACACAGAGAGTGGTGAGGGGATGGAATGGGTTACCTAGTCATGTTGTTGAAGGAGACTCTTCTTCACACAGAGAGTGGTGAGGGGATGGAATGGGTTATCTAGTCATGTTGTTGAAGGAGACACTTCTTCACACAGAGAGTGGTGAGGGGATGGAATGGGTTACCTAGGCATGTTGTTGAAGGAGACACTTCTTCACACAGAGAGTGGTGAGGGGATGGAATGGGTTACCTAGTCATGTTGTTGAGGCAGAATCACTGTGATCATGTAAGACTTGACAAAGTTTTGAGATCAATCGGCTACTAGGAACCAGTTAGCTTAGATGGGCCGGTTGGTTCGGAAATGTTCTTATGTTCTTGTAAAATCAGAAGTAGTCTAAACACTCCCAGGTCTCTTCAATAACCACCAGCCTGCAACACCCCCTTCTCAGCACTCCAGAACCCCAGAACAACACTTCCAGAACCTTTGGAATCTATGGAGAGGGCTTTGGTTGTTGTATTTCAAGCTGTATTTCTACAACTGTAGTTTGATTTACAACACAAAAAGCACTTTTGCCAGCTCCAGCACACCTCCACTCATAGCAAACCGGTAAGAAACGTGATTCATTTATTTCTTTGAAAGACACCCCTTTTATGGAAGAGTGTAAAATTGCATGGGTGTTATTTGAAGGTTTAATAAAAAAATAAAAAATAAAACATTTGAATTTTACTTTCTGCTCCCCTTTTAAGGTTCGATTTATGATTTATCAGCCGATACTGTGCTAAGACTGAGCTGTGTGTGTCTCTGTCATAGACATTTTTCCTTTGCATATCAACCATCACGTCCCTCCAGTTTTCACAATGCTCCTGCACTGTTATGTGAATTGTGTGTGTGTATACGGTGAGAGAGAGAGAGAGAGAGAGAGAGAGAGAGAGAGAGAGAGAGAGAGAGAGAGACTTTCATAAACTGGTAAGGTCCATATCTAGTAAACACTCAACAATTCTAAATTTACAATAAATTCAATGACTAGAAGTCTTTCTCAGTGTCTTCAAAGACATTGAAGACACTGTCACTGATTTTTTTTCTTTTAGTATTTCTTAAGCTGAAAGAGTTCAAACCAAATCGCCCCTTTAATGATACAATGCCTTCACTGTAGCTTGAATATGTTTCACGTGGATAAGACCAGGCCTTTAAATAAAATTCACCTTTGCATGCACTTCGGGCTTGTGTATTTTGTTTGCGTGAGAGTTCCTTGCATACAGCATAGGAGCTTAGTGGATATGTAACGTGTTGTGTGATCCGTCCCCCTATAAGGAATATGCAGATATCTGAGTCCTGTATATCAATGGCCACTCTAGAGACTCTCCTGTAACCCACAGTACATTCACTGGGCCTCAATTGAAATATCAAATAACAACATGGATTTTGTTTATGATTGGGTTTGACACCTCGCTTGTAATAGATAGGCAGCCTCATGGCAGCTCCGCAATCAATCTCCATGCTGTTGTTTTGTACTCGTTTCCAATGTGTTGCTAGCTGCGGACAGGCCTGCTGTCTCCTCCTGTTCCACTGTGAGAAAGTTCTCTATTTGCCTGCCATAACAACACAGGTGCCAGATCTCCCGGCCGTCGCCTTTGAGTTCCGCTCCGTTTGACACAAGGTCACACGTCACCTGGGGAATTTGCGTGTGTTTCTGCAGAGGATGAGCCCGTATTGATTTTCACATGCAAAGAACTGTCAGGTTCTAATAAAAACAGGAGAGCATGCAACTGCAAGAGGCTGATTTTTTAAAAAAAACAAAAACTGAAACGTAATTGCAAGCACTGCGGTCGATAAATAAAGTCTTCCAAGGTTATTTTCATTGGGGGTTCCTTTTCACATTTACAGGTTTATGGCATTTGCAAAATCTTCTTAAAATGTATTGATGTAAAAAAACATTTTGGTTTGAACCAAGCAAAACACGAGTTTCGACACATAGTGCGTCTTCCTCAGGTGTAGCTATACAGCAATTGCTAATTGGGAAATAGCTTTAACGTGTGTGTGTGTGTGTGTGTGTGTGTGTGTGTGTGTGTGTGTGTGTGTGTGTGTGTGTGTGTGTGTGTGTGTGTGTGTGTGTGTGTGTGTGTGTGTGTGTGTGTGTGTGTGTGTGTGTGTAAAAAATATGGCAGCAGTGTGGAGTATTGGTAGGGCTCTGGACTCTTGAGCGGAGGGTCGTGGGTTCAATCCCAGGTGGGGGACACTGCTGCTGTACCCTTGAGCAAGGTACTTTACCTAGATTGCTCCAGTAAAACCCCAACTTTATAAATGGGTAATTTATTAGTATGTAAAAATAATGTGTACACAATAATGTCATTGTGTGTAAAAATAATGCGATATCTGTATAATGTGATATCTTGTAACAATTGTAAGTCGCCCTGGATAAGGGCATCTGCGAAGAAATAAATAATAATAATAATAATAGATGATTAATCCAATAATTAAAAAATATACATAGACACATCACTGTGTAAAGTTACAGATCACACTGTTCACCATCACATAACATTTTTTAGAATTATCTTACACCCCTGGCTTTGAGCTTGTCTGGACAACCCAAAGGGTCGGTGTCGTGCCGAATTCTGCCCCATTCCTGAATATGCGCATGCGTCAGTGCTTCGTTCCCTTGCTTCCTGTTCTGCGATTATGCCTACCCTTCGTTGATATACGTGCTTTGAAATATGAGGTATATCTAGCCTGAAACGACGCGTGTAATTAATAACTATGTATTTAGAGACTAACATCATCTAAACGTCTATCGAAATCATCTAAATGCTTCGTCTTTTTCCATACACTGCGTGGGTAATACTAGTACAGTGGTAAACCGTAGTCTTAATATCACTGGAATATAACCTAATTGCGAATAGCAGTATGATAAGTTTGTAATTCAAACAATGTCAGTGTATTAGTAAATGCTTCATGCAAGTTTTAGTAAACCAAAAAGTGAGCAAGAATTATGCAAGCGAGGCACGGTTTGACATAATAAATATAACGATGAAACACGGCACGTATAACTGCAGTGTTCAAAAATGAAAGACATAAGGGAAAAAAATATTTTTTTATGGATAATGCAGAAAAGGTTTAAATGATTCAAAAATATATATTGCGGGATGTTTCGGTCAAAAGACCCTCTTCACCTGTGTAGAAAGAAATGCGTGTGTGTGAGAGTGTGTTTATGATGTCTAAAATGTACCTTTAATTTGGAAACCACCCGAAAGGTCACAGTAAACCACGGCGATGAGTAAATTAATCACCCTTTAAAGAGGCTGAGTTCGGCACTGCCAGTCGATTTTACAAACAATCATGGGACATTAGGCACATTGCACTCCAGGGGTTTGATCGCCTCTGTGCACATGTACAGTTGGTGGGGCTGGCAGAGTTGAAAGTTCATATTGGCACATCATGATGTGAATGCAACAAGGAGTTGGCATCTGGTTCAAAGACGAACGTTTTACCGTTCAACTGGAACGACCTCTGTGTAATTGAGAGGCAAGTCGTATGCTGATGTCAGCCGCTGGGAGGTGGGGGGTTCATTTACACACTTTGCTGGTCGCGTTCCCTTTGGGACTAATTTGAAAGTGGTGCTATGCTGAGTGAAAGCATCGTCGAGTCCTATCTTTGGATCACGCTGGGAGGTCTGCTAATTGCAGAAGTGGGCGGAGGGTTCACGTGGAGTTGGGAAACAGCATTAAACGTATGAGGATCTGTGTCCTGAAGAAATGGGGGAGGCTGCATTTCAATACGAAGGCAAGAACCAAACCACATGTACCGCATTCCCACACACGGGGAACATCTACTGACATGGATATATATATATATATATATATATATATATATATATATATATATATATATATATATATATATATATATATATATATTGGTGTACAAAAATAATAAAATTAACATCATTTTTGTTATTAATTTCTTAGCAGACGCCCTTATCCAGGGCGACTTACAATTGTTACAAGAGATCACATTATTTTTACATACAATTACCCATTTATACAGTTGGGTTTTTTACTGGAGCAATCTAGGTAAAGTACCTTGCTCAAGGGTACAGCAGACCAAAGTAACGTACGTGCCGCTTTTCTGCAATACCAACAGAGAATGAAAAAAGGTTTTTACAGGAGAAAGTTAAAAAAAAAATTGACCCATATAGGAAAATTAGAAACAACAATTAAGCAACCGGTTTAACAAAAGCGCACAAAAAAACGCCTACCTGAAATGTAGTCACATTTAAAAATACACACACACACACACACACATATATATATATATATATATATATATATATATATATATATATATATATATATTTTATTTTTGTACCGTGTTTTCTATGACAGCTGTGGCCAAAAGTTTTGTATCATCTAAAAACTAATTCATCTTCATAAAGTCGAATGAAACCTGCTGAATAATGTTAAATTAATAACCTAAGAAATTACACACGTACCGCTTTGTGGTTTTCCAGATACTTAACAGAAAAAAACTGACGACAAATGTGACATTTCGAAATACTGAACTAGTATTATGGCTTCCGGTTGGGTTTTGTATTTTGTTTTGTATTTGTTTGTTTGTTTGTTTGTTTTGTTTACATTAAGCTACTAACAACCAAACGAGCAAGATGGGCCGAATAGGGCCTCCTCTCGTTTGGAAACTTTCTTATGTTAAATAAATGATGTTCATATTTTTTAAAAAGGTGTCTCAATACTAAAATTCTAGGTGTTGCAAACATTTTTTTTTTCTTCCAATAACTGTACGTTTTACTAGCAACTGTAAATACTTGAACACGTTTTTTTTATAATTAAAATATTGAATAGGCCTACGTGCGCACTTTTGTGCGGTGGCAATAATAAATTCGCATGGTCACCAACATTATCATTGCAAATTATCATCTGCTAAATAACCAAATAATCATTGAGTTAATCAGTGTTAATTGATCACCGTGGGTCGGGAAAGAAATTAATGAGTGATATTATTAACACGATATAATAAATTATAGAGTGTAGAACTAACTTGAATGCTAGTTATTTTAAAGTGGTATGTATGTTCTTTAGACCTGTTGTTAAATTAAAAAAAAAAAAACAGTTTAAAAGATTAAGATCCCCATTCTATATGTATTTATTTATTGGGTGGAGAGACGTTTTCTAAATTAATAATATTAACACACTGACAGAAGAAATATCTTGTTATTCAAAGGGTTGTTTTTTTTTTTAAGATCATGATAAATTCAGTAGTTTGTTATTCACAAAACTGTTGGTTTTTTAGGCTGTTGTCTAGGCGTGCTTTGTGCAGTCAAAACACAGCCCACATTTTTCTATGCAATACAGAAGATATACCATAAATGGCCATGGAGTAAGCCCCCCTCAGTAGGATTGAATACTTAAAAAAAAAAAAAAAAAAATTTATGCTAGATCAACACTTGCTGTATATATATATATAAAAGAACACTCAATCACAATTCAAATCTTAAGATAATAACTTTATTAAAACTCCCACAATAAAACAAGGCTTGTACATAGAAGCTTTAATAATTCCAGCTGAGTTATCCCCAGTTTTATGTAGTGAAAGTAAATGGGTTACATGCCAGGCATAGAACTGTGGTTTCAAGTGTCCTCCTGCAAGCTGCAGTATTTTTCAAGTACAGTCATATATATTTCTAACCCCATAAACCACCTTTGTGTTCTCTGTTATGTCACAAGATACTTAGTTCTCCGAATTGTCGTTTGCTCTTTTTAATAAAATGGAATAATAATAATAATAATAATAATAATAATAATAATAATAATAATAATAATTTTTAGATAGATTTATGAATTCCAAAAATTAAATGTCAGAGTTGTTTTAGTTCTGGTTTGAGGTAGCCTCGGGGTGTGTGTGTGTGTGTGTGTGTGTGTGTGTGTGAAAAGTTCCTTTCTGATAACGTAGATTTGGAATATGTAACAGTTGTGAACTCTTAGAAGGTTATGTCACCGTACAGCTGTTTATTAACCTCAAAATCTGCAGACAGACGATTTGCATTCGGATGATTTGCATGGCTGGAGAAGCAGGCTTTGTCAGTCTGCTTGCTTAAAGTCGTTGCAGCTAGAGACATCACACTTTGTAAACAGTTCTTTGGCGTGCCTTGTGTTTAAATGGCATTGGAATCTGAAGCTTGCTTTTGTAAGATACCCTGCTTTGCAATGTTGTTGATCATTGCTGCTTATGTAATTTTTTTGGTGATGGATTTATACCCTCTCTGCTTATTCTAAATATAAACTGCGTTGAAGGATGTTTGTTTGAAGCCCTCAGGACGATCTTGTAAAAAAGAAATTAAAACGCAAGCATTTAGCAGAGCTTCTAATCTTGTATGAACCAATAATAATAATAATAATAATAATAATAATAATAATAGTGAACGAAGAACAAACACTATCTATATAAGGAATAAAGTACATTATAAGGCTGTAATTCTATCAAGCTGTTCTGGTGACTCTAGAAATCCACACAAATCCATTACAGCCTTATATGGACCAGTAGGATTTACTTAATCTGTTACAATTAGGGCTTCTAGTTTTTGGTTTTTATTTTCCATCTCTCTCCCTCCCTTTAAACCTTTCATTAATAGTTGTTAAGCCTTAACTGAAAACCAGATTGTTTAAATTAGTGACGCACTGCTAGAAACTTAACGCAGTGGAAATTAATAAGCTGAGTTCAGCGATTAGAGCCAGAACGAAATGCAGGTTCACATAGAATCAGGTGAGATCAATGCATGTCGTTTGTGAACTCAATCAAGATACGAGGGTAAAAAGAAACAACTTCCTTTGGTAATTAGTGTTTGATTAAGAAAGCGAATCGGCCCAAAATATCTTTAAAGGGACATCACGTGATCAAAAATAAAACCAGAAAACTGGAAGCCCTAGTTATAATTAGCTGTAAATGATTTAATTTAGGACTTTGAAAATGTCTCACACAACTGTAAACAATAAACAACATTTACTACTGATTTTAATAATAATAATAATAATAATAATAATAATAATAATAATAATAATAATAATAATAATAATAATAAATAAATGGTCCAAAAAATCTAAGAAAGTATCAGTAAATGTAAATAATAATTGACACATTTCTGTAAACAGAATAAAACATTTCAGCCACTGAGTTACCTTAATTAACTGACTAATTAAAACTGATAAATTCAACAATGAAATGAAAAAAAAAAAGTAGATCGAAAACGAATCTGGATGATTGCACACTTTTAAATTTTTTTTTTTTTTTTTTTTTTTAAACAATGTCTTTTAATTGACAGTTGGGAATGTTCTACAAAGCTAGCAAAGAGAGCAGACCCCTTGTAATCTAACGGTCGCTAACGGAATGCATGGCCATGGTATCGGATGTGCCAAGGCTACTGGAGCTGTCGAGCTGGATGCTGAGGTTGGCTTTCTGTGCCAGTTTCTGACAGTACTCGAAGTTGGACTTCTTCACCCATTCCGGGGTGTTCCTCTCTGGCTTGACAAGAATGGTGTAGGATTTTCTCAAGAACAGAAACGCCAGGGAGCTGTAGGCCGAGAGGAGAATGGCACAGGCGGTGACGGTGGCAGCCATTTCGCCCTCGCTGGGTTCCAGTACCGGGACGGCGGACGACCAGATGGCATAGAAAGCCATGGTGGAGAAGGAAATGCCCTGGGAGTCGTTGAAATTGGACGGCAGAGAGTGGCCCTTGATGGCGCCCAAGAGGGTGCACAGGGCCAAGAAGCAGAGGTGCCCAATGACAAAGTAGGTCGGGACCCGAGAAGGATGGTAGCACTCGATGAGGATCTGAGCTTCCACTTTGGGGAACACGTACCTGGAATAAGGGGGGCTGAACAGGAGCCAGAAGAGGCAGATCAGGAGTTGTGCCGAGTTCCCAAGGAGAAGGATGATGAGGTGGAGTCTTGTTTGGAGCTTGGTGGGTCGGCCGGCAGGGTTGGCAAAGGCGCACAAGATCCGGGTGGTCTTGGCCAGGATGCTGGTGAAGAAGAGGCAGAAGCCAAGGGCAAACAGGGGCAGGCGGGCCCGGCATTTCCAGTCGGTGGGTCGGCCGATATAGAGGAACGTGCTGAGGAACGAGGAGAGCAAACCCCCAGCACTGCAGTAGAAGATGAAGCCCCCTGCTGTTTTGACAATGGGGGTGTCCCAGTGCCGAAGGTAGACTGTGAAGAGGCCAACGGTCATGGCAGCCCCAGTTGAAGCCAGTATAGCCAGGGCAATCCCCATTGGTTTGGACCAGTGCAAGTAGACGTAAGTCTTTTCCCAACATGAGCTGCTTCTTTGGAGAGACCACTGGTTTGATGAGCATGGCCAGCAAACATCAGAGGCTGTGAAGAGATACAGTATAGGGTGAAACACTCAAATCTTTAAAAAAAGGCAGTAGTTTTTTTCTTTTGCGTTGCCCGCAATCCTCTTTAGTGAGTTACTCCAATATCAAGTTTTTTTTTGTGTCTCTAGATGTGCCTTTAACTGGCTTTGAGCTGCTTTTGTGCTGGCACTGAACAGCCTTTTTAATGCCATTGAAATCATGTGACAGTGGGACCTTGCCAGTGAGGCTGGCAGGGTTGAAAGGTCACTTTGTCACGTGATTCGAAAGTAATGTGAAAGGCTCTTCAGTGCCGGCATTTTGTTTCTGTAGGTCGAATCCAAGTAAAGGCAGGAGTTAGAGAAAAATGAGAACTGAATAATGGAGCCACCCAACCCAGAACCCCTCACTGTGAACACCAGCAAGGGAAATGTAAAAAATAAACTACAATTAAAAAAAAAAAAAAAAAACCCATTCAAATTGCATTTAAAGCAGCAAACTAATTAGCAAACTTAACAGAGGAAGAGATCATCAGGTATAGTTTTCAGATGATGTGCTGCACATTGTCACAACTTCCACTTGGGGGCGCTGTTTTGCCTCTTGGGCGTTGAAACTGCTGAAGGATGTAAAAGTGGGCCACAGCGGATGCAATCTGTGTTTTTTTTTTTTTGTTTTTTCTGTAAATGTAACTTCAAAGACTTTCCATGGGATTTAAAAAAAATAATAAATTTGAAATGCAAATTTTAACCAAATGCAATTTAGATCACGAAAAATGACATCATCATAAGTCACATTATGTGCAACAGGGCAGCAGTGTGGAGTAGTGGTTAGGGCTCTGAACTCTTGACTGTATAAATGGGTAATTGTATGTAAAAAAAATAATGTGATATCTTGTAACAATTGTAAGTCACCCTGGATAAGGGCGTCTGCTAAGAAATAAATAAATAAATAATGTGTAAGAAGTCTTAAATACAGCGCCGCCCAGATTCTGCTGCAGATTCTTCTGCAACCAAAACTGCAGAAGCGTTTCTATATGTAAAAAATATAAATGTGATGACACAAAAGCTCAAAGCGAAACTCTTTTTCCAGTTGCACTCATGTTAAAGCCAGGTATCCAAGCTCAGCAGTGCAGACCAGCATCAGATTATTATTTTTTCTGCTTTTCATATTGCCGAGCATTGCCAGCGCAGGGGCTGTTGACTCACCTGTTCCATTGCTGTAGGTTCCCGGCTCACAGTCCTGGCACTCATAGCAGCAGTTTCGGGGGAGGTATGGATGGGTCTTCCTCGCCTGTCCCAGAGAGCAGGTCCGAATACAGTGAGACTGCGGAACCTTGGACCCAGAGAAGCAGAGATACTGTAAACTGCATAAGTCCTGCATTAAAGGCAATTAAAGGCCCCAACCCATTGACTCTCATCAGCACCACACATCAAAACGAAATAGTGAGACAAGCAGTATTAACCGTTATGCCTGTGATGCCTAGATTTTGGATTGTGAAGCAGCTAACGCAATGACACGCATTCACATTGCATTAATAGTAACAAATAAGGTACACCCTAGTCTCACTCTCTTGTGACATGTCCCCCCGAAAAACCATTGAAGAAAGGAAAGCCTTATTATGTACAGTTTTAGGTCTACACTTTTTCCTGTTTCTGTAGTGTGAAATGCTGGTAAAGCTACATCATGTGAAAAGAGGCTTTGCTTGTGGTTTTGCATGTGGATTTACAGGGTGTTGTTCTGTGGCGGTTCACACTTAATTTATGTGGTTAATGCACCTTGTTCGCAAAGTCTACTTTGAAGTTTTTCGATTACGTTTTGTGTGCATGAAACTCTTCTAGCCTGTGAAATAACAAAACCACAAGCGTTTTAAAATGTTTTAGTCCCCCCTTTTTCTTGTGGTGAAGGACTTTTTTTTTTTTTAAATACTTTCAAATTCATAATACACAGACATTATAGTTAAAAGTAAACCAAATCATATTCTGTTTTTTAATTTTTTTTAAAAAATGTTTTATTTTACTCCAGTGCTCCAGCTGGAATCAAACAGTGACCTACAGAACAGGAAGTAATAAGGTACCAGGAGACAAGAGTATATTTCTTCATTTATTCTTGAAAAACTGCAGTATTATATTTATCATATATTTAACACGTTGAAAATGATATTTTAAGGACAAATGTCTATAAGATTTGAATCTTCCCATGGCCAAAACTAAAATACTTGGAAAAGCTGTCAAAGTTGCATTTAATTTAATTTAATTTAATTTAATTTAATTTTTAATATGAGCGTCATCTTTAAACTGTAGCATCTAGCAGAATTGATCACATCTCACCATATACTAAAAAACATTCAAGCGACACTTGTGTGCGTCCCAGCACTGTTAAAAGGACCACACAGTGAACGGATGCACCCATACCTGTGCCGCTGGCTTCACTGCCTGCAAGCCCTGTGAGATGTTAAAAGGAATCAGCTTCAGCTTTCTGTCAGCGGTGTGCCAGTACAGCCCTTCAAACGGGCTGGGGTTTGGTGGAGCCACTGGCATGTGGTGTTCTTTGAGCAAGGCTTTAAACTGGTGGAAGAAGACGACAAGATTATTATTATTATTATTATTATTATTATTATTATTATTATTATTATTATTATTATTATTATTATTATTTATTTCTTAGCAGACGCCCTTATCCAGGACGACTTACAATTGTTACAAGATATCACATTATTTTTACATACAATTACCCATTTATACAGTTGGGTTTTTACTGGAGCAATCTAGGTAAAGTACCTTGCTCAAGGGTACAGCAGCAGTGTCCCCCCACCTGGGATTGAACCCACGACCCTCCGGTCAAGAGTCCAGAGCCCTAACCCTTAAAAGGTTATTCACGTGTTTATGATTAATTCAAAGATCATTGCGTATTTTTTTTTTGTTTTTTTTTTCCGAACGTGTGAGGTATTTTCAATGTCGGCTGTTTTTGAAAGGTAAATTAAATAAACTAGAACCAAACAAAAAAGCTGCTGATTTCACCAGCCTATACCATGATAAGCCACAGCTGTAGGGCATTGTTCAGCACTGGAATTGCACCAACCTCCTAGTCCTGATTACTTTAGGGGGGGTTTGCTATTGGCATTCTAGTAAAATCCAGCTGTGGCTTATCCCAGCAGAGTATATATTGATTAAATCTACAGCTGTGGCCAAAAGGTTTGCATCACATAGAATTTTAGGATTGAGACATAATTTAAAATATATATTTTAGCTCAAAGAGCCTGCTGCCCAACGTTTCAATATGTTTCACATATCTTTCTCAAGGGAGCCTGTGTTTGAATCAAAACATTGGAGGTATTT
The DNA here is from genome assembly GCA_030684275.1 of Acipenser oxyrinchus oxyrinchus. NCBI lineage: Eukaryota > Metazoa > Chordata > Actinopteri > Acipenseriformes > Acipenseridae > Acipenser > Acipenser oxyrinchus. Next base: position 1,447,837 of record CM060298.1, on the reverse strand, counting down.
ATAGGTTTATTATATAATAATCTTTATTTTTATATAGCGCCTTTCATAGTGGACCACCATCACAAAGCGCTTTACAAAATACGAGACTAGGGTGTGTGAACTACGCATCAGCTGCAGAGTCACTTACAACAGCGTCTACCCAAAAGACGGAGCACAAGTGACTAGCTCAGGGTCACACAAAATGAGTCAGTGGCTGAGGTGGGATTTGAACCTGGGACCTCCTGGTTACAAGCCCGTTTCTTTAACCACTGGACCACACAGCCTCCCGATATATAAAAATTATTTAGATATTTTATTTAACATCATGTATTAAAAATAAAAAAAAACTTATATTGCAAAAGTCTAAACAGTAGTACAGTATTTCATGTTAGATTTTGATATGTCACATTTTTCATTTTTGTCAGTTTTAAGTATATGGGGAAAGCTCCAAAGCGGTTTGTAATTCAATATGTTAACGTCACATTATTCAGCAGGTTTCATTGGACTTCATGAAGCAATATTAGTTAAGTCTATAGAGTGATACAAAACTTTTGGCCATGGCTGTACTCCCCTGAACACTAGTGGTGCAATCAGCAAGCTAATCGATTGACCATTCGATACCTGTGACATGCGATCCTCTCTGGCAATCTTTGTGCAGAACGTGATGTTCGCTGAGCAGAACTCTTCCGCTGCCTGGATGATCTTGCTGAGAGCGTAGTACAGCTGGAAATTGGTGTCTTCGTTTGCCCACAGGGAGAGTTGGCTATCGCAGAGTCTTGGGGGCAGAGTAGGGACGCAGGCTTCTCTCTCGGGCACTCCAAGGAACACTTTGGTGAGGTTGAAAGGAACCGAACCTTTGAAATCGTTTTCTGGGTTAATGGTATTCATCCTGTTGTCACAGAGGCACAGTTTTTTAAAGGCAAATTCCTGCGCGCTGCCATCCGGAGTTTGTTCCACCAAACCCAGTACGTACTTCTCAAATCCGGGCAGGAGCCGAGCACGTTTGTGCAGGGAGACGATCCCCTCCAGCTCTGGTCTAAATTCTTGGAAATTGTAAGACGCGTAGATCCAGGTACAGCACACGACCAGCTGCTTGGCGTTCAGCAAACCCTTCTCAAACTCTTTGGCCAGGTTAGGGATTTTGTCCACTCTGTCAAATATAACAGTGACCTAAGACAGAAGTTAAATGTTAGGGAGTCTTTTTAAAAGGTTTGCTTTCATGATTAGACTACCGAAGGACAGGGGTCTAAAAACATGGTCATTTTGCCTACAAATGTAGGCCAAAAATGAAATATTTACTATGGGATTCGTTTCAGCTGAATATTGCCACATTCACATTTATCCAAAGTCAGTCTTCAAAATTGCAGAATCTAGTGCTTGATAAGGCCCTAATGTCACAGTTCACTTGCAAATGAAAATGCACAAAAGCAACTAAAAATGCATCACAGTATCTAAAACTGTTTAATGATTAACTTTTTACATAATCGTAGCTTGTCTCGTTCATTTTCTTTTTGCTGCATTTTCGTCATGTGAAATTGGAGGAAGTGCTCTGTGTAACTGCACAATCAAGACATACGTGGTATGGGAGAAAAAAAAAACTGGGCTGTGACAGATAAACACGTACGTTGTAACATTGAACATTGTCGGAAATCGTGTGTGACGGGGAAGTGCATTAATATGTTACATATGTACAATGGGGATTGATTCTATTCTTAGTGCAAGGACGGTAAAACGCGACTGACATGTATCTGGGTAACGGATATCCGAGTGCGGACTGTGCTTCTTAAATACACAGAAAATTCTGTCGCCAGCCTTTTTGTGCAAGAGCCCAGCTGAAAAGACACTTAGAGCAAGTGGTTTGCAAAGAGCCAGACGTTACAGCAAACCCTATATGTGGTAAAACAGACCCCAGAAATAGAAACTCCCAACACGAGCAGAGTAGCTGGGAAAAAAAAAAACTACGAGAGACATATTTGGTCATTCGAAGAGTCTGGATAGTTAGGTGAACCAGTGGTTAAAGTCCAGGGCTTGTAACCAGAAAGTCACGGGTTCAAATCCCACCCCTACCACTGACCGACTGACTCGCTGTGTGTGACCCTGAGCAAGTCGTAACTCTGCATATAATGCGCAGTTCACAGCCTGCCTCTGTAAAGCGCTTTCTGATGGTGGTCCACTATGAAAGGCGCTATATAAAAATAGATAGGTTGGTGACCCCCTACTGCAGACTGCAGTACATCATCAAATTACCCCGGAGGTGAGGTTGCCAATCCTGTATGCTAATTGTTTTCGGCTCCTGGGGCAGCTACAGGAGATATAGTTGAGCTCGATGCATATTTCTTCTTTGTCTCTCTCGGCCAGACTGTTAGCTAAATCCAAGATCTCAGGAACCTGCAGGTCAAGCTCATGATAGATGCTGATTAAATTCCAGTTTGAGGATCTCATGAGCTCCAGCAAAGCCAGCGTCCCTCCCTGAGTGCCGAACTCCACTGTTCCCTTGTAGAAGAGGAAGACTTTTTCCCTGGAAAACCAGATCTGAAATGATATGGGCAACGCAACAGGTATAATGTGTTCACAGATACATTTATACAATACGTGAAAGTTTAGCTTTTACCATAGAAACCGTATTGTAACGTTCTAACGAAAAGTAAACAAACTTGAGATGAGAAAAACACAAATAAGGTGAAAATCTTCCATTACCGTTGGCATATCTCCTGTGAAATCTGGAAGAATTCTCTCAGAGCCATCACCAAAGATCATGGCTATAATAGGTTGTTCTCCATCCATGTGTTTGCGTATTGCCTCCAGCCCTTGCGTTACCTGACAATCATAAGATGTATTGCAGGCTGAAATGATTTTATATCCCACTTTCAGACCCTCTGTAACTTCTCTGTTGTCCAATAAAAACCTGGGCAGTTGTGCCTGGACATACTGTTGGATACTGAAACGACAAGAAGAAAAAAAAGAGTATAAATTGGCACTGATTCATAGTCCAGGTTCTGTTTTTTTTTTTTTTTTTATGCTGGGACAAACTTGGATTTTTCATGTTAGAAAATGATTTTTGGAAAACAAAAGGATAATTCATACCATAATACAGCTGTGGCCAAAAGTTTAGCATCGCCTAGAATTTATATGAACATAATTTAGATCTTTTACTTAACTTCATGTAATCAAAGAAACTACAAAATGATATTGCAGGTGTCTACCGGAAGCCATCATAGTAGTACAGTATTTCATGTGACATTTTTCAATTTCTGAAAACTACACAGTGGTGTGTAATTCAATATGTTAACAAGGTAACATTATTCAGCAGGTTTCATTCGACTTTATGAAGCAAAATGAGTTCATTCTATAGGGTGATGCAAAACTTTTGGCCACAGCTGTTCAGTTTAAAACATCTGCCTGGAGTAGAACAAAAACTATTAAGTAAAATATTGAGTAAGAATTAAGTGTAGTTTTCTGCTGTGCATTACACTTTGAGTTACTGTTTTCAGCTCTGCTACCCAGCTGTATTTTATGATTCAAGTTCCATAACCAACTGTTACCCCAGTAGTTTACATCTGTTGAATGTCCAGTTTCTTTAAATCACTCCCAGAGTAGTAGTGATACAACCTACATCCCCCTTTGTCAAGTTTCCCAAATTTATCAAAGAAAAAAAGTGCAGTAACTGTTACTTACTTAAAGTTTGTAATATAACAGATTCCAAAGATTGCAAAAATATACACATCCCCTTCTTCCTCCAATATTCCTTGGCATTCACCAGCCCCGTTTTCACAAAAAAACATTTTAGGAGCTAGGAAAAGTCCCACGACAACCCATCCTGTAAGAGTGGACCTCATTTTGAAGACCTGCTTTCAAGGCCCTGTGTCGTACAGCAGTCAAGCAGCCTGCAGAATACAGCATGTATCTACGACTGTAAACATTGCAACATGCAAAACATCACATTTTACTATTCATAAATAAACAACAACCACTGGCAGGCGGGTTTTGATAGCGATCAAGCGAGAAGCAGATATGAAATAGCAGAAACAATTTTATTATTATTATTATTATTATTATTATTATTATTATTATTATTATTATTTCAGAGAGGCAAATCTCATTACAAAACGAAGGTCTGGGGAAATTGTTCACGTCTGTTGATAACTAAAGAAACGCTTTTCATCAGACCAGATTCTGATGCTCACCTGATGTGTGTTTCTCTGGCATTGCAAATTTACTCGGCACCTCTTAACGTTAGTTCTGTGGGGAGCTGAGATTTTCAATAACACAGATACGACAGGCTGACAAACACCCCAAGCAACCTTCCAGCACCTTGTATAGTCTATACCACATCCTGTCAATGATGTGATCAGATCAATATAGTTGCCAAACCCAATAATAGCTACAGGACCTAATAATGTGGCCATGGAGTATTGATAAAAAACAATATGTGCTCCACAAGCTCATTTGCCTAATGAAACTGAAGTAGACGTAGGGTCTACAGCTAGAATTTTAGGACTGAGGCATAAAAACAAAACAAAAAAATCTATATGAACATAATTTAGATCTTTTATTTAACATCATGTAGTCAAAGAAGCTACAAAACGATATCGCAAAAGTCTACCAGAAAGCTCACCAGCAAAGTAGGCCTAATATGATAGGGAGCTGAGGCCAGGGAGAGTTCCACGTTGTCCCTTGAGTGGAAGTGAGAGGAGTTGCGGCTGAAAGTAAGTGTAGCATAAAAATAAATTAATGCGTTATATTCACTCCCATTAGCTACATCGGTCTCAGATGTGCAGTTTTGAAAGAAACACATGTTATATTTTCATTTCACATGGTATCTGGAGCTACTTCAGGTTGAAGGAAGCTCTCAATTTCTATGCCTTAATTCTCGGGTTGTCATTTCACCTAAACAGCATCTTGTGGGTCAAAGCTTGCTATTGGCTGAAAGCATGTCAGTAAATATGGAAAGCAGCTAATTGGTTATTGACAGGAAAAAAGCCAGTGGGGCTAATTTCAGTTTTTTTTTTGTTTTTGTTTTTTTTTTAATGACGAGTAATCGGTGGAACCACTCCAGTTCCTAACATCAATACATTTCTTTTAATGGGCACTTGAAACAACCAATGACAGCAGAGATTTCTGTTCAGCCGTCCATTCAGAGAAGAGGGATGCAGTTACAGGGCGTGGCAGTGTGGAATCTCGCAGAATCTTCGCTTCCCAAACTGAGCACGGGTGTCAGTGTTTGAAAGCTGTTCCATTTAAACGCAAGTTTGAAAAAAAAAAATGCATTTGCTTAACCATTTTACTGAAAATAATATACCCCCATATCCTCATATAAATACCGTTGTGTATGTTTACGCGTTCAACAACACTAATAAAGTGACCTAGTGTTTTGGGTTTTTGGTTTTGAATCCCCAGGGCGGCAATACGGTGGTAGGCGATTGAAATAAATAGAGAATGCGTGATGATTTTTTAAAAATTGTCATAACCGTCAGTCCAGGCTCCCACTTAAACATTCAGAAACTGTTGTTGTGGTCTCTGGCACGGCCATCCCAGTTGTGTGAACTGTCGAAGGAGGAGGTGGAGCTGGACGGCGACTCGGATGACGACCCCTAACTTTGGTGCACGCACCAAACCATTTCTGCTGGTATTCGCGTGAGAACCTAATGATAAAGGTTATGTGAACCCCGGTGTATAATTTTATGTGAAACTGTATAAGGCAGTTCCATTTTATTTTGATTTTTTTAGACTAGGCTGTTTACACCACCAGACATGGAATGTATTATTATTTGTTTATTTAGCAGACGCCTTTATCCAAGGCGACTTACAGAGACTAGGGTGTGTGAACTGTGCATCAGCTGCAGAGTCACTTACAACTACGTCTCACCCGAAAGACGGAGCACAAGGAGGTGAAGTGACTTGCTCAGGGTCACACAGTGAGTCAGTGGCTGAGGTGGGATTTGAACCGGGGACCTCCTGGTTACAAGCTCTTTTCTTTAACCACTGGACCACTACCAATGACAAGCCTTTAAGGGTGTTGTTTACCTCCCAGAGCTCCGGAGTCTCTTCCGAACCTTCCATTTACAAGTCGGCCCGAGGTCAGGATGAAAACACGCCCCCTGGTGGACTGGGCATCTGATCAGCCCCGAGGGCCCTGGAACTCTGAAATCGATCCCCCGCAGAACCACAGGCAGCAACGACAAATTGCTCTGTATCCCGTTTCGCCTCTAGACATCCTCGCGAACACAGAGCATAGAAAGCTTGGCTAGGGGCCCAGGCATCTTGGAGCTCACACCAACTATTCCTAAACAAACATACCCCCCGCGTCTTTCGACAGCCTACCAGCTGCATCACATGCCACAAGATTAATGACCTCGAGGAGAGTGAGTGGGGGGAGGAAAAGTGGGCGAAGAGAGGTGCGCCTGTAATTGAGATGTTACACTTCAAGTGGGACGCGAGATGAAAGGAGCTCTGACAGCTTTGTCATGGGATTTATTTATTTATGTATTTATTTATTTATTTGTCAGGCCCTACAGAGGTCTCAGTATAGCACTAGTGGCAGATTTGGTGTAATAATTACTAGTCCTTTACTCCAAAAATAAAGTCAACTGCCTTGACCTTTTCATGAGTGTAACATTTTAAAAGTTGCACAAAATATTTTTCTTATTTTTCTTTTCAAGCTACCATTTTATGTTATTTTGTGTTTTCTGTACTGTGCCCCAAACTCCCTCATAGCTGCACCTTACCAGAAAAGTCAGGAACCAGCTTTTAAGGCATAATTGCAGTTAAGAAATATAATAACCAAGTTTACTCAACAGCGGTACCATAATGAACATAAATACATAACAATGATGCCAAATGAGTTCAGATGAACCCCTCTGTCTCTCTTCAGTAGGATTGCATCTTGTAGAGATAGCAACTGTGCACCGAAGATTTACTAAGGATGAGATTCATGGCAAACGAAGAAAATGTATTGCAGGCATACAGGCAGTACAGACATTTTAAATGAATATTAAAATACAAATTTAGTTATTATTATTATTATTATTATTATTATTATTATTATTATTATTATTATTATTATTAATGAGTCTGCAGTGTGAAAAAAAGCGGGCGGCTGACGGCACAAGCTTCGGAGGACAGCGTGTGTTCATCTTCGCCGCTCCCGAGTCAGCGCAGGGGTGGTAGCGGTGAAGCTGAGCCTAAAAATAATTGGCCATTCCAAATTGGGAGAAAATAATAAAAATAATTGGCAACGACTACATTTTTAAAAAAATAAATGGGGATGGAAAAGGCTGGAGGTAACTAGCAGGCTCAAAGCCAGATAGAGGGTGATTTAGAGAAAAAATGGTAATAACTCCAACAGACCCCAGAAAGGACCCAAGAAAAAGTTATCATATTGTTTCAATTCTACTGTTCTTTTAGTGTAAGCCAATTTGCTGTGCAAGTTGTCTGACTGTGATGAAATGGTTTGAGGTTTCGTTAGTTAGCCGATCATTTCCTTACAAGCTGGACAACTGTTTTCGCCCTTAATTATCTTGAGCCTGATTGCGTGATAATATGAGGATAATATGACTAGGGGAATTATCTCCCTGGCTCAATCACTGCTTTTATTTTTGTTTTTACGGTTGCTAGTATTTTCCTGCCTATGATGTGATCACATTTGCATGTGATCTGTTTAGAGTTACCTGCCAAAAACTTTGCTTCACATATATATATATTTTTTTTTACTGTGTAGATTTATACAATAGTTTTTAAACCTGTTGTATAAAGGTTGGCACGTCTTCTGAAGCTGTGTTGGATTGCACTTTGTTCTGCGTTGCTCGACAGGAGAAATCGCGATGCTGTTGATGTGCATGCCGAAGACGATGTGCCAGAGCGTGCTTTTTTAGCGTGGCTGCAGGACAAGCATGATGATATGCGGCAGAACAGGAGCGAGATTTACCATAATCCCTTTGCAGGTTTTCTTCTGCCCAGTTGTCAATAACACAGGGTTCGTTTAAGTTGTTACATGGTGTGTGGTGGTTCTCATTGGTAGAGCTGACTCTGATGAAGAACATTGGAACATTCCATTTTTATCTGCTCCAGTTTGAATGTAACCTCTGGTCAACCCGTTTACCAATCACGGACCGGCTTCCATCCCAGCTGTCAAGCCAATCGCCTCTCTTCATCCTGATTTTAGAATGGCTACCGGACCTTTGGGGTGAAATATCCCCCAGGCGTTTTTTTTTTTTTTCCTGTTCAAACCCTGCCGGAGCACGAAAGCCAATGAACCTGTGGGCCCCCCCAACCAAGCTCTGCCCCTCTAGCGGAGGAGCCACTGAAAGCCTCCTGTTACCCTCTTTTACAAGGTTAGCATCTCGGGGATCAAGCTGTCCACTGGGCATTCAGTACTCTTTCAAAATCACAAAGTGTTGATGCCATGTTGCCAGGCCACGGATATGACATCCAGCCCCTCGAGTTCTCACCTGTCTCCAGATAAGAACTTGAGCCTTAAATTGGCTTCCCGAAGCACAGCAATTCAGTTTCACAAAGTACAGACGCAGTGTTCACCCCCAAGGCACTCTAAATATAAACGCTGATCAGAGGCAGCGACTCCCCCCCCCCCCCTCAATATATACCCTGCGGTCCCTCCATTTGTGCAGAATGGACATAGTTTGGATAAGTGTCTCCCAGTTCTTGGGTTACACAGCTGCTGAGATTGCTGCTTAATGTTTTTGCACATTAGACCCTTGATATTGCATTGCCTCAACGTGGCTGAACTTTTACAAAGCTATCAGTAAGAAAATAAAGCTCTTGGGCACTTGAGTATGGCATCCTAATGCTGATATTGAAGGACCACAGCTGTGATGTTGCAAACACAGCTTGTAATCAATCCCATGTCTGCATTGAACCTGGGATCTGTACCAAGCGCTATTAAATACATTGAAATGGTAGTAGTACATTAATCTCGGTGTATGAACGATAAACAGTACCGATAACTGGACTTTTCTGCGTCCTGTAACTGAACGTTAATTTGGTCCCTGAGACCAATCAAAGGGCCAGCTGTCTGTTTGGACCTTACTACTGTTGTGTTTGTAAGCAGATGATTTAAGAGATGGTAAACATAATAGTTAATAATATAATTTTATTGATTTTTAATTCAAAGAAAAAACAACCAGCAAATGTTACAAGAAGAATATACAAAATACATTTTCAGCTAGGCCTATATCCAAGAGGCCCTTTTTTTTGAAGCAAATGCAGATTTTTAGAGAGGAGTAAATAATCATTTCAGCTGCTCAGAACCATTTAACAGCTTTGTTGTTTTTTGCTTGCTTTTTATATTGTTTTACTTGCTTTTTGCCTTGTTTTGTTTAAAAAAAAAAAAAAAGGTCCCAATGGAGCAGTCCATTCACTGCTTAAAATCACCTAGGATATCTCTGCAGTTTTCAATGACCCTTCCTTACTGCAGATCCTTTTGCATTGGACTTCCATAGTGAGACGCCGTCCTGCACACACTGAATCCCTTCCCATGGCAACCCTCAGTCGTGGTTTCCTCTTCCTTCCGGTTCTCTGCTACAGGAAGCTTCACCCACTCCTCATCCAGGTAAGCCAGCACCTCAGTGACCGGGTAGCGATCCTGGGCTCTTACTGCCAGCAGCTTCTTAAACATGGCAAGCGCGCTGTCGCTGAAGCGTTTCCACTGGGAGGGCACCTCCCACTCTCCCGGCTCCCCTTGGCACCACTCGGCAAACTCTTGGTAGAAACGGTCGTTGGGGGCGCAGCGTTCCCACGGGAAGTAGCCGGTTAGGAGACAGAAAAGGACCACGGCGAAGGCCCAGGTGTCCAGGCTGGGTTCCACGCTGAGGATCGTTCTTGACTTGCTGTCGCGGTCGGAGGCGACTCCCACGGCACACAGCTCTGGCGACATGTATGGCAGAGTACCGGAGATGAGCTGGATCTGCGAGCCCCTCTTCTGAGCCAGCCCAAAGTCGGCCAGCTTCACCCGACAGCAGGCCCGGTCCAGCAGAAGGATGTTTTCGGGTTTGATGTCCCGGTGGACCAGCCCCTTGCTGTGGATGAACTCCAGAGCGCTGGCGATCTGCTGGGCACAGCGCTTGGCCGCAGTCTCTGGGATGCCCACCTGCCACAGTTTAAAGTTACACAGGTGAGCATTAAAAAGTAAGTACTATCAAAAAGAACTTGAGCCTTAAATTGGCTTCCTGAAAAACACAGCAATTCAATTTCACAAAGTTACGACGCAGTGTTCCCCAGCTACTGATCTGAACTGTCTCCTTTATGGTATATGCAGCAGTGTGGAGTAGTGGTTAGGGCTCTGGACTCTGACGGAGGTCGTGGGTTCAATCCCAGGTGGGGGGGACACTGCTGCTGTTCCCTTGAGCAAGGTACTTTACCTAGATTGCTCCAGTAAAAAACACAACTGTATAAATGGGTAATTGTATGTAAAAATAATGTGATATCTTGTAACAATTGTAAGTCGCCCTGGATAAGGCCGTCTGCTAAGAAATAAATAATAATATGCAATATAATGACTAAAACACAGTGTTTTTTAACTGATCCTAAGAGAACCAAACCCTCCCCCTAACACTCACTCGAGGCTCGATGACAGCAAAGAGGTCTTTTCCGAGGACCAGCTCTTGAGCGAATGCGTAGTGTTCCTCAGACTGGAAGGCGATGCCGAACAGCCCCACGATGCAGGGGTGACTGGACACGCGCAGAGAGATGCAGTACTCACGCAGGAAACCCTGCAGCTTGGTCGAGGTCTTGGGCATCACCTTCAGGGCCATTAGAGTGCCTGCAACGCAATTATTATTATTATTATTATTTATTTCTTAGCCGACGCCCTTATCCAGGGCGACTTACAATTGTTACAAGATATCACATTATTTTTACATACAATTACCCATTTATAGAGTTGGGTTTTTTACTGGAGCAATCTAGGTAAAGTACCTTGCTCAAGGGTACAGCAGCAGCGTCCCCCACCTGGGATTGAACCCACGACCCTCCGGTCAAGAGTCCAGAGCCCTAACCACTACTCCACACTGCTACCCAATCCATGTGAAGAGTTATCGGGCGCGCCAACTGAGGCTTTTAAAATATCTTCTATTTGTTTGACCAACATCACCGGTCCCCCCACTTCTAGTGTTAGTTCTTTGCTTCTTATTTTTAAATATCTAATTCAGTAGTATATTGCAGGATATACCTTGAAATTTGGAATCCCTGTAGAAGTAAGTGGGGGCTGCCAATTCCACTGTGTGCAGGAGTTAGGGATTTGTGTGTGTGTGTGTGTGTGTGCGTGTGTGTGCGTGTGTGTGTGCGTGCTGTAATATTTGAATGTGCATACCCTGTTATCCACCCAGGTCACATGTGAAAATCAGGTGTTTCATGTAGATGAAATGAATCTATCGAATGATTTCCTGCATCTGGTTACAGAAAGTTGGAAGGGTGCTGAGATGCAGCACAGGACAGGAAGAGTTACCGTTGCCTTTGAGATTCCTCCACGTTCGAGATCGAAGTGTAAAATACAACAAGAAAAAGGGGACCAGCGATGGAAAGAGGTAAGAGAGTTGGATCTGAAAACCTTTCCTAGCACCCCTTTAATAGGAAAAAGTATCTGGCTGTGTTGCCTGTTTAGTTTGTAATCTGAAAGACTCCTCCAATTACTAATTTGTTTCAATATGCTATATAACGCATTGAAATGAAATATTGTAAAATATTTTTATTATTATTATTACATTTCTGGAAAGACGTTTTGTAAGTCAATATGGACATTTCATGCACGTCTACAGCTTAGAAGTACTGGTCTCTTAAGGATTAATGGGAGTTCCTATTTTTTTTAAATTCTTTTTTTTGTATTTAAAATGCCAGGGAGGTCTCAATTCTTTCAATGGCTTTTTAATTTTTTACAGTTTGTAGGGTATAATCATTGTTAGTGGTTATGGGTTTGCTGAGATAGTGCCTTGTGATAATTTTTTTTATCTAAATCTGCCCCAATCGTGTGACAACTTGAACAGACACATGAATTTGAATAGACAAGCTCAACACCAGGTAAAGGCAGGTTTAAAGAAAAAAATAGAATACCTCCATACTGGAAGAACATACCAGCGCCTCCTCAAGACAAACCTGTTCAGACAGCATCTGTAAACCTCACAACTCTCCACTATACTGGACTATATGGCACCCTATTGTACCAGTACTTGCATCAGCTTGTACCTGCACTGAACCGCTCCACACCTCGCTGTGTTCAACTACTGCTCTCAATTATAACTACTTACTGTATCTTGTGCTTAATTTTACTCTTCAAGTTAACTGTATTCACATGTTTTGTCATTTCTCTTGCTTGAAAACGTTCTTATCCATTTATTGTACTCACTAATTGCTCTTAATAGAATTTACTTTTTTAAGCAAATGTTTTTACTAGAAGATTAACTGCTCTTAGTCTAAATCGCTGTCAAACGTAATTATTTACTGTATTTTCTCTTATATAATTTTGCTCCTATTTACTACTGACTGTATTGTATTTTATAACTGCTCTTGTCTGTAATGTGATAATTACGAAATAATAATAATAATAATAATAATACTAATAATAATAATAATAATAATAATAGTAGTAGTACTACTACTACTACTACTAATACTAATAATAATAATAATAATAATAATAATAATAATAATAATAATACTAACATAACCATGTCTCTATCAGATAACAAGGAAATATAAAAACCTCAATTAAAATGACATTTTAAAATGTAGGTGGTTCCTCTTTAATGAAGCTGGTTCGTAGCCCAGGTACCTCTGCAGCGATGGGTGACCAGCAACACTTTCCCATACTTCCCTCTCCCGATCTCCTTGATGACGTTGAAGTGTTCTCTGATCTCCAGGCTGCTCAGGCTCTGAGCCATCAGCAGCATCAGCTCCTCGATTGGGTCCCCGTCAGCCAGCGGGATCGGATTCATGGTGACGCGGACAGGGGGTCTCTCTCCTCTCCCTGTGCACACGAGCAGAGCAACGTCTCTCAGTCAGATAGCGAGTCGCTCCCCCCCATACAGGTTTACTATACAGCGAGTTAAATATCCCGGATAACTGAGGTATTCTGCTTATTGTTTTAGGTGCAGTCACCACATCCTGAAGTTTAAAGCAGGGCTGTGGTCTCAGTAAAGCTCTCGAAACACGTTGAAGCTCTAATTTGGGGCACCAGAGTGTAACAACTGGAACTGCCCAATGCACATATTGCCTTAATGCAGCAACTCACATGGATTGGAGAAAATATAACTCTATGTGTTCTATGCAGCTAATCCAAACAGCAAGAACTAAAGATGCAAAAAGTCAGCTAAATCATGAGAAGGGCATAACCATTTAGGGGTATCCATTACGCTGAACAGAAAGTACATAGTAATAAGAATAATAATAATAATGATGCAAGGAATACAATAATGTCATGACTGTCCAAGGCCATATCTAGTACAACCCGGATAAAGCATTGAGTAATTGATACATTCAAAAGTAATACAACATTGTTTTATATATATATATATATATAGAGAGAGAGAGAGCGCTTTAAAAAAAACACCATCTGGAACAATAAATATATTTATTGAGAAACATATAATGTGATGATAAAAAATAATTCATGCACATCTTCTCATAAACAGTATAAAAACTGTGAATAGTGGACCCAGCACAAGACCGTGAAGCCTTGTCTCGTCTGTGATTTCTCTGGTTTATATGCAGTAGTTTGTTGCAGGGCTGTGTTCTCTTACCTCTCTGTCTCTCTCTCTCTTTCTGTGCTTGCTGCGCTGCAGTAGGAGTAGCTGGTGTTTAGCTTGAGTCCAGCTGTTTGCTTCGCCAGCACTAGAGGCTCAGCTGCAAGACTTTCTTCAAAAGCTGATTAGACCCTATGCTGTGCAAAGGGCACTGCGCTCCTCTTTATATGGAATGGGTATCAACTGCCCTCTGCAGATTAATCCCCCCCCTGGACACACACACACACACACACACACACACACACACACAAGCACACAACAAACACACGCCCACACGAACATGCGCTGAAAGATATATACTCACACTGACACACACACACACACGCATGCTAACACATCCTGTGAAGTATTTTAATTTCAGATTTTTAGATTTTAATTTCAAAGCAAATGCAACCCTCGGGTCTAATGGATTTAATCAAGTATTTTAAACACAGACAGCAAACAAAATCCCAGACAATGTGAACATAAATACAGGGCAAAGAATCGTGATGGGTTTTCAGTGTGAAACGTGACACACTGTCAGAATTAAAACATTACACAGTTAGTCTCGGGTATGACCTCCCTGAGCATGCACACAATCCTGGCAGCGTTGATGCACAGACCTGATCAGCCCTCTGGATAGACTGCTGTGGGATGTTCAGCCAACCGCAAGACCTCGACAGTGTTTTCCTGAAGTCGTGCGGCTGTAATCGCTGTTTTTGCGTTAATTAAAATCTTTCCGAATGGCTATGTATACAGATTCTTAATCAACTCATTTTGGCAATTTTAACTCAACTGAAATACCAAACACTGAGCACCTGGCGTTTTTATGAAACCACATGACTTCAGCTCAGTGTTTACAAAATGATCTCGCAAAAGTCTACCAGAAGCCATAATAGTAGTACAGTAGTATTGCATGTTAGATTTCGATTATGACAGATTTCTGTTTGTTTTTTTTTGTTAAGTATATGGAAAACTACAAAGAGGTGTGTAATTCAATATGTTGATATTATTCAGCAGGTTTCATTCAACTTTATGAAGCAAAATGAGTTCATTCTGTAGGGGGATGCAAACCTTTTGGCCAGAGCTGAGCAAGTTCAGTGGAGCCACAATTCAGAACAGCTGAGTGAAAATTATAATGGATTTGTGCAATTGTGATATTCTCTGCATCAGGCTTGGCTAAGAACCATCAAATTTAACCCAGTCGTCAGATCTGACAAACCGACAGTGCCACCCAACAGAACCTTTGGAAATCAGTGTGCTAGTTTGTGGGTTTATATTCGACGACGACAGCTGCATAAATTGACAGTTCTTCCTGCATAACAGAGGTCGAGTCCTTTTTTCTCAGAGTGCCTGGGTTCAAACTGGCGTAAACGATGTCCTCCTCTTCTCGTGTCTGCGACATCTCTGTGTTCTGCAATATTCTGGATAAGGGCGTCTGCTAAGAAATAAATGATAATCTGTATCAGATCATACCGTGGCACCCAGAGTCATTCACACAATTCAGGCACAAAGCTTTTTTTTTTCAGACTTGTTATTTTCGATATTTCCAATTGTATTCACTCAAGCTGTAGTCTTCTGCATTTAGTACCACTTATTGTGTATCAGTTAAAGAAATCAAAGCGAACTCAAAGGTGTATCAGTTAAAGAAATCAGAGAAAACTCAAAGGTGTATCAGTTAAAGAAATCAAAGAGAACTCAAAGGTGTATCAGTTAAAGAAATCAAAGGGAACTCAAAGGTGTATCAGTTAAAGAAATCAAAGAGAACTCAAAGGTGTATCAGTTAAAGAAATCAAAGAGAACTCAAAGGTGTGTCAGTTAAAGAAATCAAAGAGAACTCAAAGGTGTATCAGTTAAAGAAATCAAAGAACTCAAAGGTGTATCAGTTAAAGAAATCAAAGAGAACTCAAAGGTGTGTCAGTTAAAGAAATCAAAGCGAACTCAAAGGTTCCATGTGGTGGATTATTACTGCACTTGATTCTTCTGTTTTTATGTACAGGGTCAATATAGCGTGAGTGAAGTTAGAATGAGGTGATAGTTTGACATCACACATGGAAGAATGTATTTAAAAAGGTTACAAAAGTGGTAGCTTGACTTAAGAGACTTACCCTGCTGGTAGGCCCTCGTTTGACTCTGCGGACACACAGAACTGTAGCACACACAAGAAGCATCAGCATTGCAGCTGAGCTGACCCCGATAGCGATCCACGTGATGCGCTCTGTTTCTAAAACACAATCAGCAAGAACTGGATAAATAACATTGGCTTTCAAACATGTGCGAGACTTTCGTGTGGTTTATAAATGACTCGATCTTTAGTTATCAAAGAAGATGACATCATCCAGGTCCACTTGCTTTTGATCACATTATGCAATGAAGGCTCTGAAGCCCCTTGGACAATAAACGCTTTTTAATTGAGGAGCGCAGCTGGCTCAAAAGTAATTCATTACACCTTAAAGGGCAGGAGACAATCATAGCCACCATGATTTTGCAGGTTTTGTCAAATAGTACAGCAGCGTTCTGTTTTCTAGTCATTTCGTGTAAGGATTCATGTATAAAACATCTATAGGATGTTTTTAAAGGTTTTTCCAGTATTGAAAGTTTATTACAATCATATTTTAAAGACACACTAGAAATGTAATAATTTATGTCATGTTATATATACTATAATAGGTGGGCTGCAATTAATTACAAGGTTATAATTGCTTAGAGGGTTTCTGTTTACATCATAAACCACAAATTCACGAGAACCCCCAGATGCAGCTATAACCGAAAGTAATTCACTTCAGCCCCATTTGAACTTTTTTTTTTTAATAATATATGGATTCCACAACTTTTGTTAAAACAAAGTTTTTAAATTTTAAAACACAGTAAAACATCACTAATTAATCATTGTCTATTATAATTATTAAACTTTTTTTTTTTTGCATAAAAACGACAGCAGTTTAAAAAGGGGTTCTGATCATTCCAAGAAAAATTGTTGGGAAGTCCTCCGGATGAGACTTAAAACCAAGCTCCTATTGGAAGTGACTCTGCAGCAGCAGCAGCAGCAGCAGTTGTTGATGATGCAGAGTTCACCCCCCTAGTCTCTGTAAGCCACTTTGGATAAAAACGTCTGCTAAATGACTCATAATAAGAATAATTTAGCGATATGTTATCACATCACATTACCTTCTGTTACTTCAGGGACACGCTTACTAAATGGTGAAATGAAACGCTTTCCTAAAAATAGGACTTCATACCAACAGGTACAGTAAGCCCCTGCTGTAAGCTTTATATCAGTAAACGTGACTTTGTTAACAGATGCTGCTGCGTTCTTCATCTCAGTATGATTCGATTCACCCTGGATGTGCAAATAGAACGTCATGTTTCTGTAATCCCTGGCTGATGAACAAGTCATGTCATTTCTTCCAGCTGGGTTTAACAGTGTTTCCAATAAGATTGCTGGCTTAGGGAGGTCTGGAATACAGAGCAAAACATACCATTGTCACTTCAGCTGTTAAAAGTGGTAACCAGTGTGTTATTTAAAAACTCCTCTCAATAGAACGACATGTTTAAAACATGAAAATACAGACAGTTTTGTAACACGGGCAGCAGCGTGGAGTAGTGGTTAGGGCTCTGGACTCTTGACCGGAGGGTCGTGGGTTCAATCCCAGGTGGGGGGGACACTGCTGCTGAACCTTTAAGCAAGGTACTTTACCTAGATTGCTCCAGTAAAAACCCAGCTGTATAAATGGGGAATTGTATGTAAAAAATAATGTGGTATCTTGTAACAATTGTAAGTCGCCCTGGATAAGGGCATCTGCAAAGAAATAAATAATAATGGGGTTTATTCAACTGATCCAAACAGTGTCACTCTCAGCCAATTAAAACCCCAGTTTTCAGTGCATCCCAGTACATATTTTTTTGCCTTTTAGTGGTGTCTCCAACCGACACAATTTATATTGCATATAATAATAATAATAATAATAATAATAATAATAATAATAATAACAATAAAGACCCAGGGTGCAGTGTGTATATAATAAATATCAAAGCAATGGAGATACTGTAGAAAAATATATTGTAAAGCTAGTTACAGCACAGGGGAATGCAGTGAATACCAGGGGAGGGGTTAAAACATCGATTGGAGTTTGGTTATGCTTTAAACAATAATGACAGATTCAAGCTCAGTTGGTTTGCAATGCCTGGTGAAATATTGCCAGAGCAATCTATGCACAACATTGCTTACCAAGCACAGTTATATTCACAGGAGCAGATTGTTCAGTAAGCACCCATCCGGTCTGTGAATGGGTGAAGTAGCGACACAAGTACTCCCCCTGCTGTTTCTCTTCTATCTTAGTTAGGGTGAAGGTGAAGCTGTTGTCTCCTACAGGTACGCTGTGCTCCTGCACATCCTCCTGGCCCCGGGAGAGAATAAACCAGCCAGGGCTCTGATATGAGCTGCTGAGGCTGCACTGCATTGTCACATCCGCTCCTCTCACAGATACAGAGCTGCTCACAGACAGAGCAGGAGGAGCTAGGAGAGGAACGCAACACAGATGGTGAGGAGGAGTTATTGTTTTTTTTTTATTTTTTATAATAATCTCAATTAGTAGTCAATTAAAATACGTTTTTTTTTTTATTCAGTGGTCGAGCGCTCAAGTATGGAGCAAAACGAAAGTGGCAAAATTAAAAACAAAACTAGCTCAAATGTACCTGTTATTGTCACTTGCACAGAAGCGCTGGCGTTTGAAGACTGTCCGTTTGTGGAAACCCTGCACGTGTAGTTTCCGCTGTTGCTTGTCTCTGTTTTGATGTGAAATGTGTCGCTGTGAGTCTCGTTCACTTTCTCTTTATTTTTAAACAGCACAAAGGTGTCATTGCTGTTCTTTTCTCCAGCCCAGTTACACTGAACAAAAAGTTCACCTGATTTCGCAGGATTCACTATTATATTAGGTTTGTTTGAGGAATCTGGAAAAAAAAAAAAAAAGGAAAATTCACGTTTATTTCTCAAATCAATATATACAAATAAAACAAAAAGTAAAGATTTATCGGCTTCCAACTCTGAGAGTAAGTTAATACGAACTTTTTTAAAAAATCCTCTTTTTTCAAGAAACTCCAAATTAGGTTTCCTGATTTTAACTGTTGTATTTGGAAGTATACAGTACAGCGCAATTATCAACTATTTTAATTCATGATTAAATTGACTTTTAGCTAAAAATGTATTCAAATTGATTTAAAAAAAAAAGTTTTCCGACCCCTCTGTATAGAATGAACTCCCTCAGCTTCATAGAGTCCAATGAAAGCTGCTGAATAATGTTCCCTTGTTAACATATTGAATTCCACACCCTCTATATAGAATGAACTCCCTCAGCTTCATAGAGTCCAATGAAAGCTGCTGAATAATGTTCCCTTGTTAACATATTGAATTCCACCCCCTCTATATAGAATGAACTCCCTCAGCTTCATAGAGTCCAATGAAAGCTGCTGAATAATGTTCCTTGTTAACATATTGAATTCCACCCCCTCTATATAGAATGAACTCCCTCAGCTTCATAGAGTCCAATGAAAGCTGCTGAATAATGTTCCCTTGTTAACATATTGAATTCCACACACCCTCTATATAGAATGAACTCCCTCAGCTTCATAGAGTCCAATGAAAGCTGCTGAATAATGTTCCCTTGTTAACATATTGAATTCCACACCATCTATATAGAATGAACTCCCTCAGCTTCATAGAGTCCAATGAAAGCTGCTGAATAATGTTCCCTTGTTAACATATTGAATCACACACCCTCCATATAGAATGAACTCACTCAGCTTCATAGAGTCCAATGAAAGCTGCTGAATAATGTTCCCTTGTTAACATATTGAATCACACACCCTCTATATAGAATGAACTCACTCAGCTTCATAGAGTCCAATGAATGGAGGCCACATTCTGTTCTCAGGTCTGTAAAAAAACAACGCAGCTTGCATACTTACAGATTTAAAGATCTGGCGTGCACAGATTTTTTTTTTTTTAAATGTTGAATTAGCTAAAGTGTTTCATGCATTTGTGCTAAATGGTGCATTAAAAAAATGTGTTTTTAATTTGTCCATATTGCTGCCTCTGTGTCTTTATACAGGCTGTGGTGACACATTTGTAGATGTGCTGTTTGCTATTTGCTTTGCAGTTAAATACTTGCTGAAGCTGAAAGTGAAAGAAATCTAACCTCATAGGAAAAATGTATACATTGAGAAAGCAGCTGTTTGGTTTCATGACAGGAACAAAAATAGATACTTTTGAGATAATGCAAACAACTAAACACGATAAATCCAGATTTCCGATTACTTCTCAACAAGTAATCTGATTACTTACCAGCGAGTAATCGGATTACTTTCTTGTAAATTCTACATCTCTGGTTACTAATTATTTTAGAAGGGATAAGCTAAATTCTGCATGAAAAGTAACATGTCACTATGATATAGGGGCAGCAGTGTGGAGTAGCGGTTAGGGCTCTGGACTCTTGACCGGAGGGTCGTGGGTTCAGTCCCAGGTGGGGGACACTGCTGCTGTACCCTTGAGCAAGGTACTTTACCTAGATTGCTCCAGTAAAAACCCAACTGTATAAATGGGTAATTATATGTAAAAATAATGTGATATCTTGTAGCAATTGTAAGTCACCCTGGATAAGGGCGTCTGCTAAGAAATAAATAATAATAATAGTAATTAGTTTCCTTACTCAAAACAAAACAGCACTAACTAAAATTTCTGAAAAGTACTTTTTTTTTACCATACCAATTTACATTCCAATTAAATGTATATTGCATCCTTCTTGTGCAAGCAATATACAGCAAATCGCTTACTCGTGAAAGAAAATAGTTAAGCTAAGATTTACTAAGGCCAGAGCATTCATATGTCTGGGATCATCCCAAATCATTGTCATAGTTTTTTGTTTTTACCAAAATGAGATCATCTTTAATTGTCTTTTGCCTATTGCTTAGTAAATTCTCAGAGGTTAGCCTAATTAAAATTGGAAATATAGCAATATCCCTTCACACATTTTGCTGTATCAAGATGCCAACTGTATGTATACTTCATGCAGTTTTCAGCAAGAGCAGGTGTTAACCGCAATGCAAGTAGCATGCAACACATCTAAAAATGCGTCCGTCGCCCCAGCCTGAAAGGCTGGTCTCACGCCACGTATATATATATATATATATATATATATTTAGACAACCCTAAAACCACTGACAACCAAATACTAAAAGTGAAAAAAATGCGTCTTTAAATATGTAAGTATGAAAGCTGCGTTGTGTTTGTTAGTTCTGTTCTGTTTGTTAGTTCTGTTCTGAGACCTGAGTCTTCTGTTTCTCCTTTTTTAAGAACATAAGAAGAACATAAGAAAGTTTCCAAACGAGAGGAGGCCTCATTCAGCCCATCTTGCTCGTTTGGTTGTTAGTTGCTTATTGATCCCAGAATCTCATCAAGTAGCTTCTTGAAGGATCCCAGGGTGTCAGCTTTAACAACATTACTGGGGAGTTGGTTCCAGACCCTCACAATTCTCTGTGTAAAAAAGTGCCTCCTATTTTCTGTTCTGAATGCCCCTTTATCTAATCTCCATTTGTGACCCCTGGTCCTTGTTTCTTTTTTCAGGTCGAAAAAGCCCCCTGGGTCAACATTGTCTATACCTTTTAGAATCTTGAATGCTTGAATCAGATCGCCGCGTCGTCTTCTTTGTTCAAGACTGCATAGATTTAGTTATTTTAGCCTGTCTGCATACGACATGCCTTTTAAACCCGGGATAATTCTGATTGCTCTTCTTTGCTATGGCGAAAATGAATAGACTTTTGCGATATCATTTTTGTTGTTTCTTTGATTACATGATGTTAAATAAAATATCAAAATTATGTTTATGTAGTTTTAAATAATAATAATTCTTAATCTTAAAATTTTGGTGATGCTAAACTTTTGGCCACAGCTGTAAAGACAATACATGCGCACATCAATAAACCCAATTACCTTGAGACCACATTAACAAAAAATTCAAAACACATTAACGATCTTTTTTTTAGCAGTCTCCTGCTTAGCAATGATCTTGTCCAATCAAGAGCATGCATTAGTTTTTGCAAAGACCTGAGCTCCACCCCCCCATATTAACTTTTTTGCTTTGCAACACAGTAGTCCAATCAAAAGCATGCACTTGCCGTTGCAGAAATATAGGCTTTTTTTCAACTACCAGTATGCTGTGCATGACAAACAAGTTGTACATTTAAATTTTTGAAATGTATTTACATTGTTTTTTTTTTGTGGTTTATTTTCAAAATTGCCTATATGAATCACTAGCATTGTTTTTTTATTTTGGACATTCATATTTTGCCCAATTCTTCATTAACTGTGCCCTTTGCCCAGTTAATTTGTGCCGTATCACACTGAATCCCAGGTACTGTACCTATATTTTTGTTCCAAAAAACGACTCTATAAAGAGAACATGTACAATACAAACCTGCTTTTCTGTTCCATGGCTTGAATGACAGAAAGGTACTTTTAACAATATTCCAATCGTTTTCTATGAGTAAGAAAATGACTAGTTTTCTTTTTATACCCTAAACTGCAAAATGGCAAAAACCCAATCACCCTAATTCATCAGATCAGTCGCTCCGTCGCTGTTAATATTTAAGATTACGAAGGTTACGTTAAAACGCGGTTAGGCAAAGGTCAGCATGCAGCTACCGATAACAACAAGGCAGGAAACTCGGAAGAAGAGGTAGTAGTTATTTTTTTTTTGTTTTGTTTTTTACAAGTCTGTTTCAAAGCTCTTTTCAAAACGGCCGCTGGGGTTTGAGATCTAGTCCTCTAAGTCACTGGCAGTGACTTCATCATATTTAGGGTACCACTGAACTTGTGAGGGATTGCTTATTAAAGTATTTAGAATATTTTTTAGAGGAGATGATTATCTGTTCAGGCACACCAAAATATTTACTAAGTAAGGGGTCTGAGTGAGGAAATATGGGCACTACAATCCACACCCCTAGTGTTGCTGTAGCCATAATGCGTGTTGATACTGTATATTATATTATATATATATATATATTATTATGACTGAGTTGGTAGAACGTATACACTCTGTACAGAAGTGTAAAGTATTAATATAAAAAATTAAACCTAGGTTCTTTTAAAATTATACCAGTGTGCAAATATCATGTAATACAATGACTAAGGAGTCGACAAAGTTTTAAAACACTTTTAGTTATAAGTCAAAGTTTTACTACTACAGCTTTAAGGTTACATAGATAGTTGCTACATAGATAGAGAGGAGAGAGAGAGAGAGAGGGGGGAGGGAGAGAGAGAGAGAGAGGAGAGAGGAGGGAGAGAGAGAGAGGGAGGGAGGAGAGAGAGAGGGAGAGGGAGGAGACAGAGAGAGAGGGAGGGAGGAGACAGAGAGAGAGGAGAGGAGGGAGAGAGAGAGAGAGGAGGAGGGAGGAGAGGGAGGGAGACAGAGAGAGGGGGAGGGATGGAGACAGAGAGAGAGGGGAGGGAGGAGAGAGAGGGGAGAGGAGGAGACAGAGAGAGAGGGGGAGGAGGAGACAGAGAGAGAGGGGGAGGGAGGGAGACAGAGAGAGGGGAGGGAGGGAGACAGAGAGAGGGGAGGAGGGAGACAGAGAGAGGGAGAGGAGGAGAGAGAGAGAGGAGGGAGGAGAGAGAGAGAGGGGAGGGAGGAGACAGAGAGAGAGGGGAGAGGGAGGGAGACAGAGAGAGAGGGAGGGAGGGAGACAGAGAGAGAGGGGAGAGGGAGAGACATTTGCCACTTTTTGTCGACATTTACCAGTAAATCTTTGTGATTGGGGCTGATTTTAAAGCATTTCACTCCAAAGAGTACATTAAGCAACAAGTAAATAATTGTAGTCATCACTATGGCACCCTCTTTGGATAAATAAACTGAGTAGGGCTGTATATATATATATATGTGTATATATATATATATATATATATATATATATATATATATATATATATATATATATATATATATATGGAAAAAAGCTTATTTTTTTTACAGCATTTCAAGGTCTAAGAATAGGTATTTCTTGATTTCTTTAAGCAGAAAAAAAAATAGCGTTATCACATTCAAAATTGATAATTTTCTCCAGAGTTATTATAACAAATGTTCCTAAATATTTAAATGTTGGTTGAAGACATTTTAAAGAAAGGACCTCTAAACTAAACCGGCTGCCAGGTTCCTGAATGCAGCGTAAAATGTAGTCCGTCACTATATGTATTTTTAACTGATAAAAAAATATATATATATATATATATATATATATATATATATATATATATATATATATATATATGGATATTTACACTATTCTTTCAAAAATGGGATTTTGCACAGGAAACTACATGTTAAACAGCAATGGGTACGTTTCATGAGAAATCATGAAATCCATGAAAAAATAAATAAATACAACCTTAAATATGAGACCCCCTAGAATTATAGATTGTCACCCCAAAACTATACATTCAATTCAACTTAATGAATGACTTCATTTTTGTTGAAGCGCAGACACTTACATGCATAAAGAATCAATTAAAAATTAATTACTAAAGTAGTAAATTAACTAACGTTCAAAGTTCAACCCAGGCACATTCAATTAAGAGAATATTAAGAGAATATTTAAGTTCCATCCCTTAAACCTGATCAAGCACCTAAATTTTGTAATTTTTTGTTCTATTAAAATGGTTTTTAAATGCATTTTGATTTCTGTAAACCGTCTCTTCAGCTAAAGTTCTGGCTGATGAATGAATTAAGGGAACATCTGCACAGATAGAACCTGCTTACTCTGTGCTATCTTATTATAAAAAACTAGTAAAATCCATTAAATTTAATATGCTAATGCATATACTCACCAACAGACAGCGTAATGGCGAACATCCAAATAATAAAGAGAAACTTCATTTTGTAAAAAAAAATATATATATATATATATATATATGTAATAAAAGTTATAAAGTTTGAGCTGATTGGATTTATTTCAGATAAACTCAGGATATTAATGTGTTCTTGTTCTTCGTAAGGGTTTGTAATCGGTGTATCTCAAAGCAGAACTGTAGAATCGGAAGCTATACATGTCCATCTACTTGACTAGACATCAGGAAGGAAGTTTTTTAATGGTGAGGGAGGACAGCCCACTTGTAAATAATTTGCAGCCTCTTCAGCACTCTTTCTTTCTCGTTTTTGTAACTTTTTCAAATGAGTTTTCTTTTTCACATATAGTGAAGGTAATTAAAGAGTGAACACTTCGAAATGATGCCTTTAGCTTTCTAATTAAGCAACAGAGCCCTGATTAGGTGACATTACCTTTGACCTCATGGTACGCTACAAAACAGGCAGGGTGACAATCAGAGTTTTACTGCAGTTAGAGATTTATTTTCTTGTTAATAATTATTATTTAGTGTGCCTCTTATTTGACCCCTGTTTCCTTTAGAATAAATATGTCTTCCTTCACCACAGCAACTCCCCCCAACAGCTCAATTAAAATTACGATCCCACAGCCAGACCTTGGAAGACAAGGGTCAGAATTTGAAACCGTGAAATATGTTTGAGTTGCTCTCATGAGTCAAATTTGAAAAACACATCATAGATCAGACACTTCCGCACCCCATCATCCTCAACAATATGTAAATATGCGAGTTGTACTCTGAAAATTACGGTACTGTAATTACTGTAGCCCTGGGCCGGTGTTGTTGGTTCGGATGGGCAAACTCTGTTTTGTTCTTGGATCTGCTGGGTAGTGATTCAGTATTTAATTTTCCCATGCTTCGGAATTGACACAAACCATTTCATGGACTTTAATAACTTAGGATTTCATGGACCAGCATCTCCAGTTCTGCCTGGTTAATAAATACCAAGCAACATCAAGACTACAGCAGCAGCTCCTGGTGTCGTTCGCTTGTGTTAATGTTTCATTTTTAATAAAGGCGTAACTTTATTGGAAAATCTTAATGCTGTTTAATTTCCCTGTTTTATTGCATGGGGTTTGCATCGTTCTTGTTGTGGGCTCTGTTGCTCTGAAATGTAGTAATTTAAGCTATTTTAGACCTGATTGTTCCTCTTTTTCATTCCAGCGTTTGTCATCGTATTTCATCTAACCATTCAGCCCTGCGCTTCTCTCAAGCAGAAACTGACAATTGTGCAGCATTGTGGGGTGTTTGTTTTATGACATGGATTATAATATACTAATAATATAATATAATATCTTTATTTTTATATAGCATCTTTCATAGTGGACCACCATCACTGATATAATGTGATATCTCCTCGTTTTTTTCCCCCTGGATACTTTATCAATCTTCCTTAAATCTGCTTTACTTGCTCTTATCTGCCCCCTATTTTACTGCATTTAATCCTGTACTTTAGAGTACTGTAATCTGTCACAAGTGTCATTTAATCTCTAGTATTTTGTATTTAATTATATCCTGATGTAACTATCACTGACACTGTTATCTGCTTCATTATTGAATCGTATTTTGTCATATACTTGTACTTGCTAGAACCGAAGTCGTTGTATTTATCTTGCTCTTAATTGTATTATTACTTGTACTGTGATTCCTGAAATGTATTTGTTTACGATTGTAAGTCGCCCTGGATAAGGGCGTCTGCTAAGAAATTAATAATAATAATAATCACAGAGGCAGGCTGTGAACTGTGTACTGGGAGCTTAATTGAGACAAACTCATTTTACTCTTGGTGTGAGAGCTTGGATTGTTAATGTTTTAGGTGAATTGTGGAACAGTGATTAATATCCTGTGCTCAACCTCAGACAGCTCAAGCGTGCGGCTGGCCAGTGGGAGCGTGCTCTGCTCTGGGATAGTCGAGGTTTATCACGATGGCCGGTGGGGGACAGTGTGTGATGACCGCTGGGATGTGAGCGATGCCCAGGTTGTGTGCAGAGAGCTGTGTTGTGGCAATGCGCTGTCTCCTCCAGGAACAGCTCAGTTTGGACGAGGGACTGGTCCTGTCTGGGTGAACAATACCATTTGTACAGGCTCCGAGTCCTCTATCCTGCAGTGTGTAACTCCTGGTGCTGGAACAAGTCACTGCAATCATGGAGCGGATGCTGGAGTAGTGGTTAGGACTCTTGACCGGAGGGTCGTGGGTTCAATCCCAGGTGGGGGGACACTGCTGCTGTACCCTTGAGCAAGGTACTTTACCAAGATTGCTCCAGTAAAAACTCAACTGTATAAATGGGGAATTGTATGTAAAAAATAATGTGATATCTTGTAACAATTGTTACATGGCGTCTGCTAAGAAATAAATAATAATAATGGAGAGGATGCTGGAGTGGTTTGCTCAGGTCGGAAAACTTTATTTTTTTTATCAGTTTGAATACATTTTTAGCTAGTTTTATACACCTCAGGGTGTAGTTGCTGTAGCTGAAAGGGCACACAGACATACATTTTGAGGGGCATTAGGGCAATTGACAAGGGCACGGATGGCAATTGCCACATTGGCGCCCTTATTTCGAGCCCTGCTGTTGATGCAGTGTAATGGTCATATAGAACAAAAGGGTTTGAGTACTAGCAATTGTGATTTTTGTACTAATTTTGTAATGCTGGGGGAATATATATAGGCTTTTAACATGCTGTTATACATTTCGGATAAACACATGCTTTGCTGTGTCCAATGGTGTTTAAATCAAACCTCGTGTGCAGTTTTTATTTAGTTCTGGCGTATTTTAACAGCTTGAAAAGCAAGTTTTTTTTATGTATTTTAAAATATACTCTTGGGGATCAGTTACAGTAAATCATGTTTTAAATCGATGAAATAAAAACCTGGAAAAAAAATAATGTTGTTACCAGACTAACCAATGAAATTGCAAACCGTGCGTTTTGAAATCCGATGCAGT
This sequence comes from Acipenser oxyrinchus oxyrinchus, assembly GCA_030684275.1. NCBI lineage: Eukaryota > Metazoa > Chordata > Actinopteri > Acipenseriformes > Acipenseridae > Acipenser > Acipenser oxyrinchus. The sequence continues at coordinate 1,420,259 of CM060298.1, read as the reverse complement.
GCACTGTTAACTAAATCCTTCACCTCGAATGGAACTCTCTTGTCCTTTCTGAACCATGCAGTTCTACCAATGTGCAGCAGATGGCGTCTTTTCCCGTTTCTGGGACGATTTGTAGTGTGCATATTCTGTATTGAATTCTGTTTGTACTTTGTATTTGCTTAAAAAATGTTGTCTGCAATACCGAACTCTCCTCTTTCTAAACACCATGCCAGTAACAGTGTGTGGTGTAATCCAGCTAGCTGTATTACAAAAGAATGGGAAATGTCAACTTCCCCATTTGACAGTAAGTTAGGTTCCCTTATCTCTTACAAACAGTTAAACATTGAGCTTTGATGCCAGTGTTTGATTGTTTGTTGGTGCTGATAAACTACTGAAAACAAGAATGGATTTACAAGAAGATAGTTTTGATTTGATTTGACACATTGAAAACCAGCTCCTTTTGAACTTCAGATTGAAAGAAGAACTATTTAAAAAAATAAAATAAAATGATCCCCTCTTCTGTTTTTTGGATGGTTCTCTTTTTGCCTCTTGTCCGTAAGTATTTCATTTTTTCATATATATATATATATATATATATATATATATATATATATATATATATATATATATTCCATTTGTTTTATGTACAATTTCTAAACTTTCAGAAAACTACATTTCTTACCTGAATATATCCTATTGTGTCATTATTTACCAGGGCTTAGAGTTAGTAGTGGGGTTCCGAAAAAGTATAGTGTTACACGTCCCCACTTTTTACACTTATGACTTTAAAGTCTGTTTCAAAGCTCTTTTCAAAATATCTGCTCTAGTGCACTGATAGTGTCAGGATTATTTCCCACATTGTCAAACAGGTCGCACAGCAAGAACGATCCAGGATGTGGTATGGAACAGAAAAGCCAGAGCACTTGTTGTTATGTTATGTTATGCTTTTCTTCCTGCAGTGATTTAGAGGACAGATCTCAAACCCCAGTGCACCAGAGCGGCCATTTTGAAAAGAGCTTTGAAACAGACTTTAAAGTTATAAGTGGTGGTTTCAGAAAAGCCCACTCTGCAGCTGTTGCAACAATCCGATAATCTATAGAAAACCAAAGAGCGATTTCTCATTTCTCAAAACTTCAGGAATTCAGGGTGGAAATGGGGTATTTTAGCGCCTGGATAGTTAGTAAGCCTGGTAAATAAAGTAAGCTTTTTCTTGGTGTTTCATCCCAGACAACTCAAGGGTCAGGCTGGCCAATGGGGGCAGGAGCTGCTCTGGGAGAGTTGAGGTTTATCACGATGGCCAGTGGGGGACAGTGTGTGATGACCGCTGGGATGTGAGCGATGCCCAGGTTGTGTGCAGAGAGCTGAGTTGTGGCAATGCGCTATCTGCTCCAGGAACAGCACAGTTTGGGCGAGGCACTGGGACTATCTGGCTGGATGAGGTAGCTTGTAGAGGAAGCGAGTCATCACTGCTTAACTGTGCATCGCAAGGATGGGGAAGACATAACTGTGAACATGGAGAGGATGCCGGGGTCCTGTGTGCAGGTAAGAAGCGTTGACCCCTTTGTCATTCTCCTGTGGATTGTTCCAGATGTGTTTAATTTCTGTTCTACCTCAGCACTATAAATTGCTGTGCTATAGTCCTGGGAGTCAATTGGAGGTCAGGATTTTAAACCTTGATTAGCACTCCTAGAAACGAGGGGAGGGGAACTTAATAATGACACAGTGATAATGTTGCCAGTGCTGATGAGGTAAGAAATGGACCTCAAAGTGGTTTTGTGATGACTGTGCTACAGCAGTGTTTAAAAGATAACTGTGGGAGAATGTCGCAAACACAGTGCCACCCAGAAAACAGCATTCCCTCTTTTTCTCAGCTTCTTTTAAGAAACCACAGGTCGCTGTGAGTGTCCGAGGTGTCGGGCCAGACGTTGTGAAGCTGAACTGCCTGACGACAGAAACTCTGAGCAACGTCACTTACCTCCTGGTAAAGAACAGCAAGCCGCTGGATGAGAATGGCGATGGCACGTTTTATATCAGGAGCACAAACGCCTCGGATAGCAACGGGAATTACACGTGCAGTATTGTCAGAGAGAAGGAGTTTTCCAGCGACAGCTCTCCTATCTCAATCACGATCACAGGTAGCTCTGAAGGCGGTAGAGATCATTTTACAGGTTTATCATTTGTTTTTAGTTCTGTGGTTTTTCCCTCGCTGGCTTGACAACAATTTTCCGCTTGACGCAAACTTCACTCAAATTAACTCTACTTGCTGTTGGTGCTGCACGAACCGACTGTTCAGTTATTCGGAGCGAGCTCTCTACAGAAATCAGGTGCTGACAATGAGGTGGGGGCTGAAACGAGTGAAGAAACAGCCGCTCGGGTTTTGCGATGATCGCAGCTTCTCTTTGAACTGCGGAGAACAGCGATCCACACAAACCCCAAGCAGCTGTTTCTGCACGCGTTTCACTCTGAACGGTAAAATCAGCACGATCGACACCAGCAAATAATGGTCCTGGAGGGTCGGTGTCCCTTCTGGTTTTTGTTCTAACTGTGCACTGAATTAATTAATTGGACCAATTAAGCTCCTAATAAGCACTTAATTGGTCCAATTAAGTAATTTAAGGTACAGTTGGAACAAAAACCAGACGGGACACCGAAACTCCGGGACCAGGATTGGAGACCCCTGCTTTATAGGGTTTAAAATCTAAAAGTAATATTATATATTTATAGAGTTATGTATCAGTAACTAACCTATGCATACTATTCATATATTTGCATGGAAAATAAATAAATTATATTGTGAACTTGATTTTTAATCAGCTTGCATTTGTCTTCCAACTCTTGCTAAATTTCAGGCGATGTCTTGGGGTTCTGTATCATTTAAGATGAATGGTGAGATTAATGATAATCGGGGTGCCAGTGCTGTTTCTGTGTTTCATGCAAATAATATTGGAACAGTAATTGTCTGTGTTGCGTTCCTCTCCTAGCTCCTCCTGCTCTGTCTGTGAGCAGCTCTGTATCTGTGAGAGGAGCGGTTGTGACATTGCAGTGCAGCCTCAGCAGCTCATATCAGAGCCCTGGCTGGTTTATTCTCTACCAGGGCCAGGAGGATGTGCAGGAGCAGAGCGTACCTGGAGGAGACAAGAGCTTCACCTTCAACTTCACCCGCAACGCAACAGACGGACAGCAGGGGGAGTACTCGTGCCGCTATTACACACATGCACAGACCGGATGGGTGCTGACAGAACACTCGGCTCCTGTGACTATCACAGAACATTTACCAGTCATCATAAGTAAGTCACACTGTGCTGCTTGTGTTGTTCATACGAGGTGATACATTTGAGCACTGGTTAGCCTAGGCAAGCACTCCTTTCAGAAACAGCAGTGATAAAGCTGTTGCTAGTGCTAAAATAGATGGGTTTATGTCCTTGATTAGCTATAAAGAGGGCAGTGATAAGAATCTTAGTGCTAACAAGAGGTCATTTATAGGCTGTTGCATTGGAACATAAAGTTTACAAACGAGAGGAGGCCATTCGGCCCATCTTGCTCGTTTGGTTGTTAGTAGCTTATTGATCCCAGAATCTCATCAAGCAGCTTCTTGAAGGATCCCAGGGTGTCAGCTTCAACAACATTACTGGGGAGTTGGTTCCAGACCCTCACAATCTCTTTGTAAAAAAGTGCCTCCTATTTTCTGTTCTGAATGCCCCCTTTATCTAATCTCCATTTGTGACCCCTGGTCCTTGTTTCTTTTTTCAGTTCGAAAAAGTCCCCTGGGTCGACATTGTCTATACCTTTTAGGATTTTGAATGCTTGAATCAGATTGCCGCGTAGTCTTCTTTGTTCAAGACTGAACAGACTCAATTCTTTTAGCCTGTCTGCATACGACATGCCTTTTAAACCCGGGATAATTCTGGTCGCTCTTCTTTGCACTCTTTCTAGAGCAGCAATATCCTTTTGTAACGAGGTGACCAGAACTGAACACAGTATTCTAGGTGAGGTCTTACTAATGCAATGTACAATTTTAACATGACTTCCCTTGATTTAAATTCAACACTTTTCACAACATATCCGAGCATCCTGTGACACTGCAGGTGGACGTCTTGCTTCTGTTCTGTTTTATTGGGTTCACAGGCACATGTCAAGGGACAGAACTGAAACCAGTAAAATCTATTCGAGGGTTAACTGTGAGGATACCTTTTAACTGGACTCTCTTTCTGAGCCAGGTTCCTGTACACGGGTTGCTATTGGGACTGGCTCAGCAGCAGGGCTGAGCATTTTAGTGTGTGTAGCAGCTCTGTGTGTCTGGAAGATCATACAAGGTAAGCAAGAAACCTCGCCCACACTACCTTTCGAAAACCTTCACATTGGAAAAGCTTAGCAAAGTATAAGCAGAGTGAAATTACTGTGGCAAACCTTTAGAAAGTGCATTACTTTACACTGTCTGCATTCTGCCAATGTTTAATTTCTTAGCTGTTTACTAACTATTCCAGCAAAGAAAAGATCATTCTGAAAAGACTCCTTTGGGCAGAATTTCTGAAATGAGACGGGGAAGCATATCAGCGTGGCGTGCATTTTAATACCCAATGCTTCTTGATTTCAGTGTACTGCGCAACACTAATATGCTTCCCCAACTGAAATTTTTTTTTTTTTTTGTTCCATCAGGAAGAAAGGAACCAAACAGGTAAGGATATATGTTTGGGAGGTGCTGTTTCGTTTTTACGATAAATTCAAACCAACTTTAGCCTGTGTCTAACAAAGCCTGTAAGATAGCCCCTTTTCTGTTACAGCATTAATTTGATGTATGAACGGTATGCATGCATTTTTCCCATAGGAGTAGCCTTGACCTGTATCCACAAAATCAGCCTGACCACATCTGTAAGTATCCCTTTCACTGTGTCCTAAGCTGAAGCAAGGCTCCTTGACTCATCTGTCTGCTTAAACTGCATACGTAGGTTATGAAGAAAACTTCACTTCACTAGTTTTGTTGTGCTCTGTCTCTCAGATGAGCTGGATCCAATGCCTGCTGTAAAAGTACCGGTAAGTGAACTACATTTTCAAAACACTGGTAGAAATGTTTGCAAAATTACTTTTAGTATTACCAAGAACTTGATCATCTTGTTAATTTTGTTACAAGATATCACATTATTTTTACATACAATTCCCCATTTATACAGTTGGGTTTTTTACTGGAGCAATCTAGGTAAAGTACCTTGCTCAAGGGTACAGCAGCAGTGCCCCCCCATCTGGGATTGAACCCACGACCCTCCGGTCAAGAGCCCTAACCACTACTCCACACTGCTGCCCCTAGTGGTGATTTCACCTCTCTGTGATGATATTTACAGATATCTGAACCTAATTTGACCTGTGATGAAATTCCGACTGTTATGTGACTAATACAATTCTTACAAAATAAAAAGTTTGCTAAAAAATAAAATAAAAAAAATAAAATTCCCTCACTGTGGTTAGTGATGCTTATATTTCATGTTTCCCCCCCCACACACACACATAGGATACAGAGGTGTCTCAACAGATGAATGAAGTTGACGTCTCTTACGCCAGTCTGGACTTTCTGCGGCAGAACCGTGCGACTGTGAATCAGGAAAGAGAATCCTGTGTTTATGCTGACGTCATAGGGGGCCACTAGGGAGTTTACACAGCGTTTGAAATTCGGGTTGGGGTCTGATTTATTAAGCGAGGGCTGCAGGTTTGATTAGGGCATGTCTTATATATTATCGACTAATACTTTGCAATGTATCACTTTCTCGTGGCTTCTTAATTCAGTTCACTTGCAATGCCTGATTGGGTACGACTAATTGAATTCATGATAGTTTTACCTACCTGAATATAAATAGCTCACATCGCATGCAAACTGTCCTTTCTTTCTTTCTTTCTTTCTTTCTTTCTTTCTTTCTTTCTTTCTTTCTTGCCCTCTTGCCTGCCTGCCTGCCTGCATACAGTGTGCCGGTTTACAACGAGCCTGAGTGAATTGCGAGTTTTTAGCCTGTCAGTAGCTAATAGTGAAGTAAGAGATTGCTATACAGATTTATCTGTCTCCGATGTTCCCTCCCCTGCACAGATAACATGTCCTATGTTTTGTGTTTTTACAGTGGGCAGTGTTTTGTTTGTATTGTTATCTTCGCTGTACGCCTGCTTAAAGAACCGTACCCTTGCTAGTACGCACTAAACACTTTCTAGAGTACAATATTGCAGTTTGCACATTCGGTGATTTAAAATGACTATTTTGATCAATCTTAGTTATTAATGGAAACTCTGCAGTGGATCGCTTAGGTATTGAATAATGAGCTGTCAAATAAAATCATTCTCATTGGTTTCATATGGATTTGTTGTCTGTGTTTTTCTTGGTGACGCTGTGCCCCGTATTTATCTATACTATTGTTCTGTGCTTATCGCACTGTCTGTATCCCTTCTGAGCGAGCGGGTGTTGCACATGTAACTATCATTGTTACACTCGATCACACTTTAAAATGCGTTATTCCTAAATTAAACGAAGACATCTGCGAATCACACTAACAAGTCGCCCAAATTAACAAGTCGCTTCGAAAGACGGTGGTCTTCCTTGTGTAAATCTGTATTTTACCTAAAATTTAAAGCGTGTGCAGATTTCTGATTCACCAGTACTGAAGACATCCGAGGTCTTGTCTTTTACATATTATATGCATTTCACAAAGACCCGGATTTAACTATATATATATATATAGACCCGGATATAACTATATATATATATATATAGTCTCTGTAAGTCACCTTGGAAAAAAGCGTCTGCTAAATAAACAAATTATATATATATATATATATATATATATATATATATATATATATATATATATATATATATATATATATATATATATATATATATATATATTAGCTCAAAGAGCCAGCTGCCCAACGTTTCGATATGTTGCACATATCTTTCTCAAGGGAGCCTGTGTTTGAATCAAAACATTGGAGGTATTTATAGGTTTTTGACGGCATGACAACTACTACTATATATATATAACAATACAGAAACTACACTTCCCACAATCCCCGAGGTGCAACCTTGTGACGTCACAGTAACGGGTGGAGCTACAGCAGGGACATGCCCGAGCTTGCTGTGTCCACAGTGTTCAGGCAGTAAGATCGAATGTGTTGGGAGTCGAATCTGGAATCCCTGGGTGCTGTAAGAATTCTAGAATCCAGGTAAGCGCTGCTTTGCATCAATTTACAGGGAAGAAAAGAAATATCCCGAATAACATTATTAAGAAACCGAGAACCGTTTGCGATTATTATTATTATTATTATTATTATTATTATTATTATTATTATTATTATTATTTATTTCTTAGCAGATTAGTATGCAATTCTGGTTAACTCAGGATTTTACTTATAAAGTGTTGTTTAAACTTAGCGTGAAACTCACGAGACTGCACGTTGCTATAGTTGAAGCAGTGATGTCATAATCAACTCTCATAAAGAAAACGCTTTTCGCATTAATCCGTTTTTTATTGTTATTTTACAGTACGTCGTACATTTAGTTACATCATGCTTTATCATTGTGTACAACTTGAGGTTTTCACTTAGCATTGTAAAGCACAGAGAGGTCTGGTAAAGCATAGGGAAGCATTGTAAAGCACAGAGAGGTCTGGTAAAGCATAGGGAAGCATTGTAAAGCACAGAGAGGTCTGGTAAAGCATAAGGAAGCATTGTAAAGCACAGAGAGGTCTGGTAAAGCATAGGGAAGCATTGTAAAGCACAGAGAGGTCTGGTAAAGCACAGGGAAGCATTGTAAAGCACAGAGAGGTCTGGTAAAGCATAGGGAAGCATTGTAAAGCACAGAGAGGTCTGGTAAAGCATAGGGAAGCATTGTAAAGCACAGAGAGGTCTGGTAAAGCACAGGGAAGCATTGTAAAGCACAGAGAGGTCTGGTAAAGCATAGGGAAGCATTGTAAAGCACAGAGAGGTCTGGTAAAGCATAGGGAAGCATTGTAAAGCACAGAGAGGTCTGGTAAAGCATAGGGAAGCATTGTAAAGCACAGAGAGGTCTGGTAAAGCACAGGGAAGCATTGTAAAGCACAGAGAGGTCTGGTAAAGCATAGGGAAGCATTGTAAAGCACAGAGAGGTCTGGTAAAGCATAGGGAAGCATTGTAAAGCACAGAGAGGTCTGGTAAAGCATAGGGAAGCATTGTAAAGCACAGAGAGGTTTGGTAAAGCATAGGGAAGCATTGTAAAGCACAGAGAGGTCTGGTAAAGCACAGGGAAGCATTGTAAAGCACAGAGAGGTCTGGTAAAGCATAGGGAAGCATTGTAAAGCACAGAGAGGTCTGGTAAAGCATAGGGAAGCATTGTAAAGCACAGAGAGGTCTGGTAAAGCATAGGGAAGCATTGTAAAGCACAGAGAGGGATGGTAAAGCACAAGGAAGCATTGTAAAGCACAGAGAGGTGTGGTAAAGCATAGGGAGGCATTGTAAAGCACAGAGAGGCGTGGTGTACCAGGGTAAACTAGTTAATGCAGAGTATAACCACGCAAATGCAAATGTATCTGAGCAAAATTTGATATTACCTGTAAGACGACAAAGAGAAAAAATAAAGCAGTCTGACAAACAAAAGCTGGGCAGATAGTGTTGAATTGTAATGCTAATGTGAGCAACCATGGCATTCATTCTCAAAGACGCCTAATCTAATCACAACTAACACCTCAGCTTTCAAAGGCAGATTCCACCGCTGTGAAATCCACAGGAAACCAGATTTCAAGTTAGAGAAGCATCCAATCAAAGACCATGCTGAATACAGCCGTACCAAACAGTGTTCAAACACTTAACAAAGGTTTCACGATGCAAAGTTGCGTACAATAGGGTTGAAGTTCCCAGTATTAAATACATAATACCTAAAAAAAAAAAAAGTATAATGGAATTAACTGAACAAATTAATTATATTTCGGATATTACTGGTACACTTATAATGTTAATGTTGTGCTGAAGATATTTTTGTAAAAAATATATATATTTATTAAAAACCATGGTTATCTAGATATGATCGACATTAATTATTAATTATTTAAATTTTTTTTGTTTTCAATGTCCTTAATATTAGATCTATAGTTTCTATATATATTTTTTTTTTTAATTGCAGTTCCACCAACTGCCACCAGATGTCAGCACCCTTCCAAACCTTTGTCTTCCTGGACCTGGAAGCAACAGGGCTCAGAGACGACCGTCCGCGAGTGACAGAACTCTGCCTGGCTGCCGTCCATCGCTTCTCCCTGGAGCACCCCCCCAGAGGGGGCAGAGAAAGGCCGCAGCTCCCCCGAGTTATGGACAAGCTCTGCCTCTGCACCGACCCACACAAACTGGTCTGTCAACGCGCGCTGGAGCTGAGCGGCCTGAGCAACGAGAACCTGACCGAAAACTGCAAGCCCGGCTTCGACGAGGCGGCAGTGTCCCTCGTCAATGGCTTCCTGCAGAGACAGGCCCCTCCGGTGTGCCTGGTGGCCCACAACGGCTTCCGCTATGACTTTCCTCTCCTGGGACGGAGCTCCCTGCGTCAGGATTCGGATCTCCTCCCGTGTGTTCTGTGCCGATTCCTACAGAGCCCTCCGAGAGATCCTCTGGGACCCCCACTCCCCACAGAACCACAGGGGCTACAGCTTAGCCACACTGTACAGGCGTTTCTATCGGAACTACCCCCCCTTGTCTCACTGCGCCGAAGGAGACGTGAGCACCCTCATAGCGGTGTTTCTCAGCCAGGCCAAGGATCTGCTAGTCTGGGCTGATCTCAACGCCTGCCCCTGGGAAAGTACCCCCCCTATGTACAACCCCAGCCCCCGAAAACCACTGAGGACGCCCCAAGAAACTCAGAATGGAGGTACACCCAAAAGACAGATGAAGGTGGCGAGATCGAGCCAGGCTTTAGGGTTGGGCTAGCTCTATAGAAACGCACAGGCAGGCTGTCGCTTATCAGTCATGCACAGTTATCCAGGAATTTTATAATGAAATGTAAACCAAAGTCGTTGTTTTTATTTGTCCTATCACTGTTGATGCAATGTAAAGGTCATATTGAACTAAATAATTATGACTTTTTTTTTACTGATTTTTGTAATAGTGGATGGATATATAGGCTTTTAACATACTGTTATACATGTCGGATAAGCACGTGCTTTGCTGTGTCCAAATCTAACCTTGTGTAGTTTTTATTCAATTGTAGTGTATTTTAACAGCTTGAAAAGCAAGTTTTTATGTATTTTTCAAAATAAACTATTGGGGATCAGTTACAGTAAATCATGTTTTTAAATCGATGAAATAAAAATCTGAAAACAAACGTATATTTATTTTTTTTAATAAACAAGAACACAATTTATATTAAAAAAGGTATTATTTACACATTTGAAACTCAATTTCTTAACTTTTTTTTTCAGATTACAATAAAAAAAATCTATCTATATATATAGAGAGAGAGAGTAGAGCATACATATTAGTATGCAGCAGCACCATCTAGTGCACAACTAGTGTATTACCAGCAAAACTTGATTAAAAAGTGGGAGATTACTCGATGGATTTCTAGGTTGATCTAGCCTATGTTGCAGATGTCTATGGTACGCAGTTTGAACTGACTAGCAACTCCTGAACTGAGTCAAAGCATCTTAACACATTATTATTATTATTATTATTATTATTATTATTAATAATAATAATAATAATAATAATAATAATAATAATAATAATAATAATAATAATAATAAAAATAAATAGAATACGTTTATAATTGGTTTCTAAAACCCAAATGTTTTGATTAGCTGTGGTCTACCTATTCGTCTGTGGCGCTTGAAGATGTAAATATACCTTATTTAAAAACTGCTTAGGGTTAATTTCCGCAGTTATGATAAATGTAAAATAATAATAATTGTCTTTTTACTAGTATTTATTAGTATTTATATTTATATTATGCACGGCGCAGCGATTTAAATATCGAGTTCTTTCTGGAATGGTAACAGTTCTGAGAACTTTGTAAAATTCCACTGGATACAAACTTTGGACCAATGGGGCGTGGAGATATGACCCACGAGACAGCCGCAGCTATATCCCTGAAGAGTTTCCAGAGGAAGTTGCTGATATTTATTTTTTTCACGTTCGTCCTCAGTGCAGGTCAACAGGTAAGTCTATAAATTATTATTTAATTGTGTTTGGGGTTATTGCTGAAGCATTGTGGCTTAGGTTTGCCGATTTTACATTGTAAAATTCTTTTGTGTTTATTTGTTTTGTTTTAAAGAAGGAAAAATCTAATTAATCTTCCAAAAAGTGCATGTGTTAAAAGTCAAAGTGTTCAAGGCTTAAACCCACGTGAAGACCGGCTTATACACAAAGCAAAAAGCGTCGAAAATAAATACACACCAAGAAATGATACAGCGTCAAGATTCTGTATTCAAAAAATAATTATAATTTATATGGCGCAGTAATGCTGTTACATTTAGCAGCATATTACATATCGACACTGTTTTCTCTAAAACCAGTAAAAAAAATTAGATAACCATCGCTCCGCCTAAATTGCCCTTATCTACCGCCTCCACGCTTCAGTACCACGGGGAGCGAACAGCGGCCGGTGCGTCTGTCTGCGTCAGATAAGCTGCGGGGCACAGCTCGTGCAGAATTTATTTTATTTTATTTATTTATTTATTTCATAGCAGACGCCCTTATCCAGGGCGACTTACAATTGTTACAAGATATCACATTATTTTTTTTACATACAATTCCCCATTTATACAGTTGGGTTTTTACTGGAGCAATCTAGGTAAAGTACCTTGCTCAAGGGTACAGCAGCAGTGTCCCCCACCTGGGATTGAACCCACGACCCTCCGGTCAAGAGTCCAGAGCCCCTAACCACTACTCCACACTGCTGCCCCGTATTTGGACGGGATAATGTATTTGGACGCACCCAGACCACTTTCATCTTTTAAACGCAGCTTTTCCCTAAAGAGTTTAGGTCACCCAAATTGAAAGCATCTTCTACGATGGACCGACTGTAGTTTCCGATGCACAATCAATAACGCCGCTATGTGTGTGTTAACTTATACAATGCAGTGAACCCCGCTTTGTTTACATGAGTATTTCACATGTATGCACAGTGTAATATACTTTATGAAACGCGTTGGATTGATTAGCGCTAACATGCCATATGCAGTACAGTATTTCAAGTTCCGTCCTTCAGTCTCAACACTTCTTGTGTGTTTCAGTAGTTGTTATGTTGGCAGGTTATTGCTGGATAAAGTCCTTTGTTTAGTGTCGCAGGTTTTGCATTTTTTTTGGAGGTTTAATTCAAATGCAGTGTATCCGAATTTCCACTGCTGTTGTCTATATATTTAAAAAAAAAAAACAAACACATTGATAATAGGTCATTATTAAAACCCATCACGTATTTAATACAAACAACGTGTGATTTGAGGCTGTTTAACCATAATTTCTGTGTTACAGTAACTGATAAAACTAGCTGTGTGTGTGTGTGTGTGTGTGTGTGTGTGTGTGTTTTCAATACATACAAGTTTGTGCACAATATAGATATCTAATCACGGTTATTATTACTTTTTTTTTTAGAATTAAATGTGTCATGATTTTATTTATGAAAACCAATAACAATATATATATATATATATATATATATATATATATATATATATATATATATATATATATATATATATATATATATATATATATATAGATAGATAGATAGATAGATAGATAGATAGATAGATAGATAGATAGATAACACAATTGATCACAATATAACAATATATAAAGCTCTGTTTAGTGGTACTGCTGCTGAAATTAAACTAACATGTTTGGAATTGAATTTACTAAGTTTCTTCTATTACTTCTAAGTTGTTGAGTGTTTTTTATAGTTCTGGGTGAAATGCAGTATCTCCACAATGCCTTGTACAGCCTCCTCTTTTGAATTGTGCCCCACACTCTAAAATTGCTTCTCCACACTGCCTGTGTGCCTCGCTCCTCTCTTGGCAGTGAAAAACGGCTCGAGTCATGGCGTCTTTCTTTCATCGCTGTCCGTTCCTGACCAGCGCGTCCAAGCCCTTCCTGAAGAGAGCTGGACGCTCGCTCTTCAACCTCGCTGACCGCTGTCCCGTCATGCTGTCCCACGGTCTGGTCACTACCGCCGCCAACCACCAGGGGGCGCCAGAGACTACCCCGGCCCGTAAGAACAAAATGTGCTTGTTCTTCTCATACCAGTTCCTCAGCACCACTCTGTATCAGATAGATATCATCTGTCATTAAAACCCCTTAAATAAAGCATAGCACTCACTGTCAAAGGCGGGACATGTATAAAATACTCAAATAAGAGCAGGTTCCGCTGCTGCTGCTGCTGCTGGTTCTAAATCTTGGTTTTGCCCTACAGGAGCTCAGGCTGCCGCAGAGACCATCTCGTCCAACTGTCCCTTCGTCAAGAAGGAGATCGGCGCGGTCCAGGTCAGGGCTGAGGTCCAGGAGGATGTGCGGCGCAGCCGGCCACCAGGGGGCGCGAGTCCCTCGCCAGCGCCCGTCACTCACCGCATCCAAGACAACATGGGCACAGGTACTGCTGCTGCTGCTTCTCTCAGTGCTAGATCTTCCAAGAGATTCTCTTCCACGTGTTTCAAGGTGAACAGGTGTTCCACATCTCCCTTGACGAGGTAAAGTGTGGAGTAGTGGTTAGGGCTCTGGACTCTTGACCGGAGGGTCGTGGGTTCAATCCCAGGTGGGGGACACTGCTGCTGTACCCTTGAGCAAGGTACTTTACCTAGATTGCTCCAGTAAAAACCCAACTGTATAAATGGGGAATTGTATGTAAAAATAATGTGATATCTTGTAACAATTGTAAGTCGCCCTGGATAAGGGCGTCTGCTAAGAAATAAATAATAATAATAATAATAATAATAATAATAAAGACGCTGAGAAAACCTGCAGGATTGGGGACCCCTGAGTTCGGTACTAATTAAAATGGAATAATTCTCTCCTGATCACGTCAGTTCTGCATCTACATTGCTGCTAGGTCCCAAGTTATATTAAAAGGGGTTGCTTTAAAAAAAATAAAAAAATAAAAACCTGTTCCCTTCTTTTTTTTCCTGCAGACCAGCCCAGCTTCGATTACGACACGTTCTTTGACTCGAAGATCGCCGAGAAGAAACGGGACCACACCTACCGCGTGTTCAAGACGGTGAACCGATCCGCGGACGCCTTCCCCTTCGCCGAAGATCACTCCCAGCCTTCCGGCCACACCAAGCAGGTGTCGGTCTGGTGCAGCAACGACTACCTGGGCATGAGCTGTCACCCCCGGGTCCTGCATGCCATTCAGTACGTGTCTAACCACCTGCATGCCTGTATTATTATTATTATTATGTGTTTATTTAGCAGACGCCTTTATCCAAGGCGACTTACAGGGACTAGGGTGTGTGAACTATGCATCAGCTGCAGAGTCACTTACAACTACGTCTCACCCGAAAGACGGAGCACAAGGAGGTGAAGTGACTTGCTCAGGGTCACACAGTGAGTCAGTGGCTGAGGTGGGATTTGAACCGGGGACCTCCTGGTTACAAGCCCTTGTCTTTAACCACTGGACCACACCGCCTCCCAGTTAATGCAATTGAAATGCTGTCACTTACAATTACGTCTCACCCGAAAGACGGTTACTGCAATTGAAATGCTTTTAACTTTATAACAAAGTTGCCGCAGCGAGACGTGTTAGTTATGTATGCACAGCATTTAGAGATCCTTGTTATTTTGAGTACAGTTCCCCTTTTAATAATTACAGTTGACCCCGTCTCTTACAGCGCATGTGTTAATTGAAGACACTGTTTTGTCGGTCAGTTAAATTGGCTTCAGTGAAAGCAGTTCGATCACGACAATTATTATGACGTCTCTAAAATATACATTCCAATTCCAGTCCCTTCGAATTGGAACGGGAACAGTAATTGGGGATTGATTTTAAACAGGAATTGACCCCATCGAAATAGTTGCTTGTTCCACCATTGTAACAAACAGAACCACCACACACTGCCAGAGCACAGTAAACGTGATGCTCGCCTTGTCCCTGCAGGAATACTCTGGATCGGTACGGAGCGGGAGCCGGGGGCACCAGGAATATTTCTGGCACCAGTAAAT
This sequence comes from Acipenser oxyrinchus oxyrinchus, assembly GCA_030684275.1. Classification (NCBI taxonomy): domain Eukaryota; kingdom Metazoa; phylum Chordata; class Actinopteri; order Acipenseriformes; family Acipenseridae; genus Acipenser; species Acipenser oxyrinchus. The sequence continues at coordinate 1,405,142 of CM060298.1, read as the reverse complement.
TCCACGTGGATCTGGAGCAGGAGTTAGCCAGCCTCCACCACAAGGATGGCGCCCTGGTTTTCTCCTCCTGCTTCGTGGCAAACGACTCCACCCTCTTCTCTCTGGCTAAGATGCTTCCAGGTAAGACCAGGGTTATTATTATTATTATTATTATTATTATTATTATTATTATTAGCAGTTCGATAGCAGCAATTATTATTACGTCTCTAAAATATACATTCCAATTCCACTTACATATGTGGAAGCGATCAGGATTTCTCAAATTGACAGCGCACGCAGACATACAAACTCCAAGCTTACTCTTAGATTATCCTCACAATTTTGTATGTTTTTGTAAAAACGCTTTAACCAAAAAAAATCATAGAACGATGCACAGGCCCGCTTTTTTCTTGCAACAGGAACACAAATGATCCTGTTGATTTAAACCACAAACCCCCCTGATGTTTCCTCCCAGGCTGTGAGATCTATTCGGATGCCGGGAACCACGCCTCCATGATCCAGGGAATTCGTAACAGCCGCGTTCCGAGACGCATCTTCCGACACAACGACCCGGGACACCTGGAAGAGCTGCTGAGCAAGTCCGACCCGAAGACTCCCAAGATCGTCGCGTTCGAAACGGTTCACTCTATGGACGGTGAGTTCATCCAAAATCCAATCACCGCGGTGGGTGTCATGAGAAATCCGACAGACTGCAGAAAAAAACACGGCAGCAATCTGACTTTCTTCAGTTCTCTCCTGCTGCCCATTGCGGTGATATTAAAAAAAGTTGACTGTAATTCATTGCACAGATTTCTCTGTAACTTTAGTGACTAAGTTAGTCCGGGGGAAATGAGCAAAAAATCGCATTCCCTATGCTATACCTGGTCTGTCCTTTATTTTACAACCCAGAATTGCATCTCCAAACCGTTGATTGCAAGTACTGGTACAGAGTTGAATATAGGCAAGCTATCCCTATTTCTGTTTCTTCTTAGATCATAAGTTACAAGGCTTCCTAAGGGTGGTTTTATACTTTCAGTATTTCAGTGTGCAGCTGTAGCCAAAGGTTTTGCATCACCCTGTATAATTAACAAATGCTGCTTCACAAGGTCGAACGAAACCTTAACGCTTTTGACGTTAAATAGAATATCTAAACCCTGTTCATTTGTACTGCCGTGCTGCGGGAGTTAATCGCCATTGATTGGTCCTCGGTTGTAAAGGTGAGGGAAGGACGGCTTTTCCTGATTTTTGAAATTAATGAATGCGTTTATTTAATACCTGTCGATTTGATTTTTTTTAAGGCAATCGCGAGCACGGGTTTCAGCGCACCGCTAACGGATACTGAAATTAATTTTCTGCAGCTGCTGTTGTTATTTGTACCCATCTGGTGAAGTGGTATTGTCACTTGTTTGTCTTTCCAGGTGCAATCTGCCCTCTGGAGGAGCTGTGTGACGTGTCTCATCGCCACGGCGCCTGACCTTTGTGGGACGAGGTCCACGCAGTGGGCTGTATGGAGCTCAAGGGGCGTGTGGGGACAGAGACTCCATCATGCACAAGATTGACATCATCTCCGGAACCCTGGGTACGCCTGCAGTTCATGTCTTAAACAGTGGAGGGCGCATGTCTTCAGTTGTGCCGACAGCTATGGAAAAGGTGTTGCACCCCCCTACAGAATGAACTCATTTTGCTTCGTAAAGTCGAATGAAACCTGCTGAATAATGTTAACTTGTTGAATTCCACACCGCTTTGGAGTTTTCAACGCAAATCGACACAAATTATAAAAATTACATTGGCTCCCGTGTGGCGCATCCGGTAAAGAGGCTGTGTGGTCCAGTGGTTAAAGAAAAGAGCTTGTAACCAGGAGGTCCCCGGTTCAAATCCCACCTCAGCCACAGACTCATTGTGTGACCCTGAGCAAGTCACTTCACCTCCTTGTGCTCCGTCTTTCGGGTGAGACGTAATTGCAAGTGACTCTGCAGCTGATGCATAGTTCACACACCCTAGTCTCTGTAAGTCGCCTTGGATAAAGGCGTCTGCTAAATAAACTCATAATAATAATAAAGGCGTTCCGCGTGGAGTGCAGGATGCCCCCTATAGCCTGGAGGTCGCCGGTTCGAGTCCAGGCTATTCCACTGCCGTCCGTGGACGAGAGCTCCCAGTGTCCTCAGTTGGAGATCTTAAAGGTTCTGGGAGTGTGGTCCACACCCAGCGCCACTCTCGCTATCTAAAGAACCAGCAGGTCCTTTTCAGGGAAGACTGGTCCTTATCTCCATCTACCAGGGCCTTGTCATGCCCTGGTCCCATCGCACCCACCATTTACAAACCCGCTCATCTGCAGCTGTGGCCAAACTTTTTGCATCACCTACAATTTTAGGATTGATTAAAAAAAACAAAAACTATATGAACATAATTTAGATATTTTATTTAACATCATGTAATCAAGGAAACTACAAAATGATATTGCAAAAATCTACCGGAAGCCATAATTGTAGTACAGTAGTATTTCATGTTAGATTTTGAAATCTCATTTAAAATGTGTCAGTTTTTCGATAAGTCTCTGGGGAAAACTCCAAAGCGGTGCGTAATTCAATATGCTAACAAGGGAACATTATTCAGCAGCTTTCATTGGACTCTATGAAGCTGAGGGAGTTCATTCTATATAGAGGGTGTGTGATTCAATATGTTAACAAGGGAACATTATTCAGCAGCTTTCATTGGACTCTATGAAGCTGAGTGAGTTCATTCTATATAGAGGGTGTGTGATTCAATATGTTAACAAGGGAACATTATTCAGCAGCTTTCATTGGACTCTATGAAGCTGAGGGAGTTCATTCTATATAGAGGGTGTGTGATTCAATATGTTAACAAGGGAACATTATTCAGCAGCTTTCATTGGACTCTATGAAGCTGAGGGAGTTCATTCTATATAGAGGGTGTGGAATTCAATATGTTAACAAGGGAACATTATTCAGCAGCTTTCATTGGACTCTATGAAGCTGAGGGAGTTCATTCGTGCGTGCGTGCGTGCGTGCGTGCGTGCGTGCGTGTGTGTGTGTGTGTCTCCCTCAGGCAAGGCGTTTGGTTGTGTGGGGGGTTATATTGCCAGTACTGCCGCCCTGGTGGACACGGTGCGCTCCTTCGCTGCCGGCTTCATCTTCACCACGTCCCTACCTCCCATGGTCCTCGCCGGGGCCCTGGAGTCCGTGCGGGTGCTGAAGAGCCAGGAGGGACGGAACCTGCGGAGGGCCCACCAGAGGAACGTGAAGCACATGAGGCAGCTGCTGCTGGACGAGGGGCTGCCCGTCATCAACTGCCCCAGCCACATCATCCCCATCCGGGTAAGAGCCGAGCTGAGTGCCCCCCGTATAAATCGTTCCTTCTTATATCCCGTCGTATTCTAGTCGTATTTGCACTTACTGTAAACTGTCTGTCGGACAGGTGAGCGACGCAGAGAAGAACTCTCGGATCTGTGATCTTCTGCTGGAGAAGCATGGCATCTACGTGCAGGCTATCAACTACCCCACCGTGCCTCGAGGGGAGGAGCTACTGCGCCTAGCCCCCACCCCTCACCACACCCCACCAATGATGGACTACTTTGTGGGTGAGTGGGCGGGGCTTTCTTACAGCTAGAGAAACGGAGTTATCTAGAGGTCCTGTCGCATTCCTTTATTTACTGTGACTAATCGATACGTGCTTGAACTGCGTCTGTCACTGGGATTAAACCAGTTTGAAATCAGATTCTTCATTTCCATCAGCAACAGATCTGAGATCAAGTCCCTTTTCAATCGGCTGTCTGTCTGTCGGGTTTTTAAATATCCGACTGTAGAAATATCCAACTGGGCAGCAGTGTGGAGTAGTGGTTAGGGCTCTGGACTCTTGACCGGAGGGTCGTGGGTTCAATCCCAGGTGGGGGGGACACTGCTGCTGTACCCTTGAGCAAGGTACTTTACCTAGATTCCTCCAGTAAAAACCCAACTGTGCAAATGGGTAATTGTATGTAAAAAATAATGTGATATCTTGTAACAATTGTAAGTCGCCCTGGATAAGGGCGTCTGCTAAGAAATTAATAATAATAATATCAACAGGAAGGCTGTGAATATATTCTGCTTTCAGGGAAATGTTGGAGGTTGGTGAATGAACTGGAGAATAGAGTTTTTACACACAGGTGATTTTTGACTTTGGCTGTGTGATTGCAGGTGGAACCGGCTGCAGCCCCAGTTTGATACTGGGAACGAGTTTTGCACACTGGGTTCGATGTGCTCATCACTGGTTCTTGTTTTTTTTCTCTTGTAGGTAAACTGGTTGAAGTCTGGAAGGAGGTGGGGATCCCCCTGAACCCCCAATCGCAGACCACATGCAACTTCTGCAGCCGACCTTTGCACTTTGAACTCATGAGCGAGTGGGGAGCCAGTATTTCGAAACATGGGCCCCCAGTACATCACCTAGAATCTTAGGATTTAGACATAATTTAAAATATAAGACTGCTATTAGCGACAGGGGGAAGTCACAGGCACTCTGGAGGTAACAAATCTTCCTGAGGGGTGTTTAATTTTCTACTATGAGTCGATAGTCTGCTGTAGATATTCAATATATGAATCAAGTCAAGAAAATAAGTGAGGCAAGTCTGGATAATAAATATGACTTTGTATATTTTGTTTAAGTATAGCTGATACAGCATAAGTAAATAAGTAACAGGAAATGTTTTTGAGGTTCAGAGTTAGCAGATTTTTTTTCTCTGTCTGGTTTGCCGACCGCTGCATAATCCAGTTTTTAAGAAATAAGTGACAGTGGCGTTTTAATCGCCATTTTAGTGTTTGGAGCAGCTGTCTTTTTGTAGGGTGTTTTGTAATTCATTTTCTGTTAACTCGTAGAATCGGTGTTCAGCCATTTTCTCTTGCTGTGAGGAGTGGAGATGAAAGGCGTTCCTTTGAAAAGGGGCGGGACTGACAGTGTTGTGAACCAATCACAATCACATGTCAGAGGGAGACTAGTGCCCGGTGGTGTAAGGATGTCAGGGCAATAGTTCAATCTGTTTTTCCTCCTATGATGAGGTTTTAACCAATCACAGGCCAGGATTTACAAACACTGATTAATATATTTATTATTATTATTATTATTATTATTATTATTATTATTATTATTAATTTCTTAGCAGACGCCCTTATCCAGGGCGACTTACAATTGTTACAAGATATCACATTATTTTTTACATACAATTACCCATTTATACAGTTGGGTTTTTACTGGAGCAATCTAGGTAAAGTACCTTGCTTAAGGGTACAGGAGCAGTGCCCCCACCTGGGATTGAACCCACGACCCTCCGGTCAAGAGTCCAGAGCCCTAACCACTACTCCCTTATATAAAATGCTTATGCGAGTAAAGTTAAGTACGATAGATGGATAAGAACGATTTCAAATAAGAGCAATTACAAAAAAACATGTATACAAATACCTATAAGAGTAAAATTAAGCACAAGATACAGGAAGTAGTTATAATTGAGAGCAGTAGTTGAACACAGCGAGGTCTGGATCAGTTCAGTGCAGATACAAGCTGATGCAAGTACTGGTACAACGGGGTGCCATATAGTCCAGTATAGTGGAGAGTTGTGAGGTTTACAGATGTTTTTTTTTATATATATAATATATTATTTCGTTTTTTTTTTTAATTTAACATCATGTAATCTAAGAAACTACAAAATGATTTTGCAAAAGTCTACCTGAAGCCATACTAATTGTACAGTATTTCATGTTAGATTTTGAAATGTCACATTTTTCAGTTGTTGTCGGTTTTGTCATTAAGTATATGGGAAAACTACGAAGCGGTGTGCGATTCAACCTGTAACCTGTACACTGGAATCAAGCTTGTAATAAAACCTGGAATGAGTGAAACTGCTATGCAGCAGGAGTCTTATTTCCATCCCTGCAAAGAGACCTCATCGAGGCTGTGTGGTCCAAATAATAATAATACCACCTTAGTAAAAATCCTTGACATGTGTTTCACTTTCAGTATTAAGGCTACATTGTGTTGCTTCCCTTGTCTTTAATATTATTATTATTTATTTATTTAGCAGACGCCTTTATCCAAGGCGACTTACAGAGACTAGGGTGTGTGAACTATGCATCAGTTGCAGAGTCACTTACAATTACGTCTCACCCGAAAGACGGAGCACAAGGAGGTTAAGTGACTTGTTCAGGGTCACACAATGAGTCAGTGGCTGAGGTGGGATTTGAACCGGGGACCTCCTGGTTACAAGCCCTTTACTTTAACCACTGGACCACACAGCCTCCTATAGTGAGGTTTCACTGTACTCTGAATATTGCTTGCTGTTGTTTTTTTTTATCAGTCTCTACTCTTATCAACACCTCATAACCATCAAGTAAATTTGACACCGCAGGATAGTTACCCCTACTGTCCAAACCCTCTGTGATGTATCTTGTTGTCCCTATATAAATAATTGCCCCCTGTTCAAAATAAAATGAACAAAACATGTGCAGGGGTTAGCCCTTTACCACCCCTGCATGTCAAGACAGGACATTAGTTTCTCATTTTACCACCCAAAAACAGATTTGTGTGCCCCATACAAACTCCCTTGAATTCATCGGTCATGTCTATTCAGGCTAGATTTACTGTTACATGCACAGTTGCTGCTTTGTTGCCTCAGTAAACAAAGCACTGGTAAAATTATGTTCCTTTTATTCTTTGTACTGTTCTGTGTTTTATTTTCTTGCTTTTCTTGTTTTTATTCGTGTGAGCGCTTCGCGCAACTTTTTATTGTGAAAGGCACTGCATTCAAAGTAAATGTTATTATTCACACTTCTATTGATTGTAGGCTTGATTATTGTAATGCGCTTTTATCTGGAAGTCTGACAAATTGCAAGATGTGCAGAATTCTGCCGCCCGTGTTTTAACCCATACAGCATCTCAGGAACACAGTACACCTGTGCTTTTGAATCTGCGTGGGCTCCCAATACGATTCAGGGCTGATTTTTAAGATCAGGCTCCTCACATACCAGTCGCTCCATGGCTCCGCTCCAGGATACCTGCTTCCTGTCCGCACTCTCCAGTCTCCCAACTCCGGTTGTCTTCGAGCACCTATTACCAAGCTACTGTCCATGGGAGACAGAGCCTTCCTCAAAACACATCTTTTTAAACTAGCTTTTAAGGATCTCTGTTAATGCTGACTCTTACTTTGGTGAATGCATTCTGTTTTAACCAAGTCTTATGAACCCTTATCGAAGTTTATCAATGTAATTTAGCATTTATTTCGATGCTTTCCCCATAGATTTACTATAGATTACCCTGGTTTGATATGGGTTTTTAAAAAAAATATGCTTTACCATACATCTCTGTGCTTTACAATGCTTCCCTATGCTTTACCAGACCTCTCTGTGCTTTACAATGCTTCCCTATGCTTTACCAGACCTCTCTGTGCTTTGCAATGCTTCCCTATGCTTTACCAGACCTCTCTGTGCTTTACAATGCTTCCCTGTGCTTTACCATACATCTCTGTGCTTTACAATGCTTCCCTATGCTTTACCAGACCTCTCTGTGCTTTACAATGCTTCCCTATGCTTTACCAGACCTCTCTGTGCTTTACAATGCTTCCCTATGCTTTACCAGACATCTCTGTGCTTTACAATGCTTCCCTATGCTTTACCAGACCTCTCTGTGCTTTACAATGCTTCCCTGTGCTTTACCATGCTTTCACTGTGCTTTATTACACTTTGCTTGCTTTTACTATGGCAAACATTTATAAGGGAACTAATACAACTGACACACATGTATATAATGTATGCGTTACATTTTTGTCCTTTGAACATTACATATGCCAGTACAGTACAGAATTGAACCGCCTCAGTTTGCAAATGCATGATGACTGTGTGACTCCGCTAAAATGTTAATGTAATGCAAGTTAAACGCTGTTCCTCAATAATAATAATAATAATAATAATAATAATAATAATAATAATAATAAATAATAATAAAACGAAAAATCTCATGAAATAGTACAAAAAAAAATCTATAATCATAAACGCAGTTAAAACAGTTTACGTTCAAAGTTCCCCACAGTTTCGTGCCGTACAGCCCCGACAAAAACTCGCCCGCCCTTGCATGAAAGCCGCCATGATGCCGTACAGTTCAGGCCCCCTTTCGGCATTACTGCGCTTGCGTGTTTCCGCACAGCCTTCTGGTCCCTAAAGGAAGACGGAGAAAAAAAGAAGATTGACCGCGTCTTGTTGTTCTAATATTATATTATTATTATTGTTGTTTGTTTTGTTTGTTTTTTTCAGTTTCCCGAGGTTGATTTTGACGGAGCGGAGCTATGGCGCAGTACAAGGGAGCTGCGAGTGAGGGCGGGCGGGCAATGCAGTTAATGAAAAAGAGAGAGAAGCAGCGCGAGGAACTCCAACAGCTCAAGCTGAAAATAGCCGAGGTACAGACGCCAACCAAAACACCCACAAAAAACACAAAAAAAAACGACATTTAAGACATAAATCCTGTCAGCGCCGTCATAAACAGCCGTTAAGTGGAAATTAAAGTTAAAAAAAAAAATCGAAAATCGAAAAATTAAAATACCAACTGTCTGCGTTGAATTGTTCGTCATGCGCACTGAGACAGAACGGCCATCATCATTTACTTCGCTGATATTATTAAAAATACGAAGTGCCGACGAGTCTGGCAAATGAAATTAATAAAAAATGAAAAAACCAAACAACGCCGTTTTTACTTGAAATACACCCCGGCCCCAATAAAAATAAAAATGGGGAGGCAGAAGAGCCCGTTAGCCCCCAGCAGCTGTAGAATCGTATTGCTTTTCATATCATTTTAACATTATTTTAACATACCCCCAATTCAGGGCCATTTTCTCCTCTAGCCAGTAAAGAAAAGCAGTAGCCCATATATAAACCGTTTCACACTTTATATATGTACACACACTGACGCACGATGAAAACGCAACAGTACGTTATACATCAATAGGGCACATAATGTTATTTTCATTTTAAATAGTGAGCGGACAGGTTTGTTGATTGTTTGAGGTAGTATTGTTACCTTGGGATAACTAACTACTGCGCTCAAGTCGTGTGATTTCATTTAAAAAAAAAAAAAAAAAAACGCCAGTGTTTGGTATTTCAGTTGAGTTAAAATTGCCAAAATGAATTGATTTTAAGAATCTGTATACATAGCCGTTCGGAAAGATTTTAATTAACGCAAGAACAGCGATTACAGCCGCACGACTTGCAGGAAAAAAACACTGTCGAGGTCTTGCGGTTGGCTGAACATCCCACAGCAGTCTATCCAGAGGGCTGATCAGGTCTGTGCATCAACGCTGCCAGGATTGTGTGCATGCTCAGGGAGGTCATACCCGAGACTAACTGTGTAATGTTTTAATTCTGACAGTGTGTCACGTTTCACACTGAAAACCCATCACGATTCTTTGACCTGTATTTATGTTCACATTGTCTGGGATTTTGTTTGCTGTCTGTGTTTAAAATACTTGATTAAATCCATTAGACCCGAGGGTTGCGTTTCTTTCGTGTATCCTTATATTTTCAAGTTAAAAGCCGATGTGAATGGAAATAAATAAGGAAAACTGTAAGGTCAGAGCTCCTAAACACATTACTTGTGAATTAACAACGGGGGAAAGTTGAAAAAGTCTTGACTGAAGAAGACTTGCTGAATAATGTTACGTGCGCTTTAGATAAGGCAGTCCTCCATGTTGTGGTGTTTCTCTGTGCCTCAGCAGTGTCTGTGTTTGTTTCTCTTCCAGGATAACATGGTGAAGTCCAACATTGATAAGAAATTCTCTGCGCATTACGATGCCGTGGAGGCTGAGCTGAAATCCAGCACCGTCGGTGAGTAAGATGGGAAGGACGAGGTGGATTTTAATGTGTGGAAGCAGTTCGGTCTCCGTGCCTCGAGCCTGCCCTGGACTGGAGGGAGCAGCCTTTCTCTTAGGGGGGAGGGAGGGAGGGAGGAGCAGTTCGGTCTCTGTGCCTCGAGCCTGCCCTGGACTGGAGGGAGCACCCTTTCTCTTAGGGGGTTGAGGGAGGGAGCAGTTCGGTCTCTGTGCCTCGAGCCTGCCCTGGAATGGAGGGAGCACCCTTTCCTCTTAGGGAGGGAGCAGTTCGGTCTCCATGCCTAGAGCCGAGAAGCACGTGTCTCTGTTAGTTGTGTTCCATTCTAGCTGGCCGTATCCTGTTTTAAAGCATTTGTCTTGTGTGTGCCTCCCTGCAGGTCTGGTGACTCTCAACGATATGAAAGCCAAGCAAGAGGCTCTGATCAAAGAGAGAGAGAAGCAGCTGGCCAAGAAAGAGCAGTCCAAAGAGCTACAACTGTGAGTATCAATCGGGGGACGGTACACTCCATTCACAAAGCTATCGGGATAATTCCTTTTCTTCATTCCTTTTTAAAACCAATTTCCAGTCCCTTTTTAATCAATTCCAAATCCCTTTTTATGGTATTCTCTTTATTGAGCAAAACATGTGTACAGGGGCAGCAGTGTGGAGTAGTGGTTAGGGCTCTGGACTCTTGACCGGAGGGTCGTGGGTTCAATCCCAGGTGGGGGGACACTGCTGCTGTACCCTTGAGCAAGGTACTTTACCTAGATTGCTCCAGTAAAAAAAAAACCCAACTGTATAAATGGGTGATTTTGTAAAAATAATGTGATATCTTGTAACAGTTGCAAGTCGCCCTGGATAAGGACGTCTGCTAAGAAATAAATAATAATAATAACTTGTGAAACGCATGTACAGTTTGTACAATTGTTTGCTTGATTAAAAGGGGGAAAGGGAATTGAAATAAAGGAATTGACCCCAAACTCTACCCCAGAATATTCCACGTTTCTCTTTGCATAGCCCAACGTAGTACTGTGACCGGCGATGGTGTCTGTAGTATAGTTTGTACAGTTTTACATAAATGTAAACCTAGAGGTGAAACTTGATTCGGAGCTTCTTTAGCACTTTATTTAAAGCGTGGGGTCTCTTCTTTGTTTTGCAGGAAGCTGGAGAAACAGAAGGAGAAAAAACGCAAGGAGGAAGAGAAGAGGAAGATCGCCAGCTTGTCCTTCAACCCTGAGGAAGACGAGGAAGAGGAGGAGGAAGAGGAGGAGGAGGAGGAGGAGGTTGACAGCTGCGAGGGTGACGATGGTCAGGACTTTTTATCTGCTTGTCTTAAACCCTTTTCAAACTGCGCGAGCCTCTTTCATACCTCAACATCAGCAGCATCACTACACCACTTTAATGGAATTAAACGCCCTCTGTTTAATGTAGCTTTTGTAATTGAAAGGTATTGAAAGCATTAGCTTGAGTACCGCCTGCTAAAACTGCCTTAGGAAAGATTGACCTTGAAAAGCTTGAAAAATTAACCGCTAAACAGGTAACATTCCTCTGTCTGTCTTGCATTTAATAAAATAGAGAATCACAGGGATTGAAATAAGACTCCCATTGCATGGCAGTTTGATCCAATCCTGGTTGTGCTGTGAGTTTAATAAGACACACCTGAGCTTGTTGCCTATACACTGTAGCAAATCAAGCTGGTAGTAAAACCTGGAATGGGTGACACTGCTGTGCAATGGGAGTCTGATTCCCATCCCTGAATTAGCGAAAGGTGGTTATGTTTTAAAAGTATAGTACAATTCTCAATTAATCAAAATTTATTTTCTTCAATGGCTTAATACAGTTCATTTTTAAGTCTTGTTTAAACCATGTCCAGGCATCCTATCAGGTTTATTGACTTGTTTGAGGTTGTATTTGAGACGATCTTCCACGACAAAGACTTTTCCTTGTAACCTTGGCTTATTTATCAAAACAGACAGCTGGGGACAAAAGTTTTGCATCTCCCTATAGAAAGAACTAATTTTGCTTCATAAAGTCGAATGAAACTTGCTGAATAATGTGACGTTAACATATTGAATTACACACCGCTTGGTAGTTTTTCATATACTTAATGAAAAACTACCAAAAATTGTGACATTTCCAAATCTAACATGAAATACTACTGTAGTGCGATTATGGCTTCCGGTAGATTTTTGCAATTTCTTTGATTTACATCATCTTAAATATCTAAATTGTTTAGATATAATTTATTTAATTGTCTCAATCGTACAATTCTAAATGATGCAAAACGGACCGAGATGTTGTTTTAAAAATGTAATATGTTGTGTTTTATTTTATTTTATTTTTTTCAGACTTGCCAGTTAAGAAAAGGAAACTGGGCAAAAATCCTGACGTAGATACCAGCTTTTTACCAGACAGGGACAGAGAGGTGAGGCCAAGCAGAGCCATCAAAATTAGAAAATGGCACGGCGTTTTTAAAATAAGCTTTTAATAATTGTGTTTTGTATTCATTTATTTTATTTAAATTTAAAAAAAAAAAAGGAGGATTGTAAATGTTTAAACATTTTCCAAATGTTAAAAGTTTTAGAATTTTTCCTATCATCAATACCTATTAAACACTCAAGTGCAGAATTAAAAAACAAACAAAAAAAAAAGTAATTAATGCAATTTAAAACATATTTTTTTCATATCTTTTATTTGTGTGTGTGTATATATGGAGGCAGGTGTCCATATGTGTATTTCTGCAACTGTTCATGCAGTTGTGGTGAAACTTGATTTGGACGCTTTTTATCACCACAGCTGCCAATCACAAACCGGTCACAGATGGAAATAATTGTCCATCTGCGCCCCGCGTCTTTTGTCTCTTAGTTCTGTCAGGATCGTTCTGTCAGTGAGAAATCTGCCCCGTCCATGTCTTTTGCAGGAGGAGGAGAACCGACTGAGAGAGGAGCTGAGGCAGGAGTGGGAGAGGAAGCAGGAGAAGATTAAGAGTAAGGCTTTCTGCTTTAGGCTGGTTTAGCACACCACGGCAAGACGGACACCCCTTCCTGCCCAGATCCACTTCTGTTGTTGGAAACGAGCCCCATACATCGAACATGATCATTGTTTAGGAGCTTCTGCATGCTGCTGTCAGTGGCTTTGGAGGTTTCAGGCCACTGCTACAGGCCACACCAAGGGAGACTTGGGGTTTGATACAGCACAGTTGCCTCAGACTAGGTCTCCCGGTGGTCTCCTGGAACCAGGGTTCAAGCCGCTGTTGCTGAAAACGTGGATTTGTGTTCACTTAGCTTCAGAGACACTGTGCAAGTAGAATATATCGCTGAATTAGGCTAGTTATATCCTACACGCTTTGGAAATTCATAATGCGGGGATGGGAATAAGACTCCTACTGCAAAGCACTTTACACCCATTCCAGGTTTTAATACAAGCTTGATTAGCCATGGTGAGTCTTATTAGACTCGCAGGATAAAAAAACAGAAATGGATCAAACTGCTCCGCAGTGGGAGTCTTATTTCAATCTCTGTGTTCGTAACTTGCATCCCCTGCCATGTGTGTAAATTCTAAAGTAGAACCGTTAGTGTAACGGGGGGGAAAAAATTATTTGCAGAATACTGTAGAACAAGAAGCAGCAATGAAATGCTTAATCAGAAGTCGGTAAGCGATTCCCTGGATATATGCGCAGCTGCTAAATGCTTCCAAGTAAAGCCGGACCGCGTCATCGACGTTTGTGCTTTTGTGTTTCAGGTGAGGAGATTGAGATCACGTTCAGTTACTGGGATGGATCCGGACATCGTAGGACTGTGAAGGTAAGAAATAAATAAATAAAAAACGTGGCATAGCGGTACAATGGGGTCATTAAAAGAGACCCTAATGTATGAATGAACGGGCATGTCAGAAACATACACCCCTTTCACTTCCCCTCACAGCTGGGAATATAAGATCAGAGCTTTTAGTTACTTGAAAATGTAGTTCACTATATAACAAACATGTTTATTGGTGGCTTTAACCCTTTGCGGTCCATTTATTAATTCTGCGTCAGGCTCGCCAGGTCTAATTAATTTTTTCACGCAGTTAATTTTAGGCGCTGTTTAAAAGTATTTTTTCACAGTCAAGCGGGTTTAAATGGCCCTGCATATCAACAAAGCACTCACTAGGGATCTCCAGCCCGCCCACCCTTTTGTTTGCTATCGCTTTCACATATGCTACCAAATAAAAATAATAATAATAATAGTCGTACATACCGATCAATGCGTCTCCTGATGACTTCGTTTTATCACCAAACTCCTCAATAATGCAATCCAAGTCATTATTTTATTGCTATAACATCTCAAAAAGCTCTGCAAATGTCCGTGATAGTCTCTGTGCGCTGATACTGTACTCCCAGCTTGTTTCCATACGACCGCCCCATCTGATGCAAGGGGTTACTATGACTATTCATGAGATACGCCTTTTTTTTTTTTTTTTTATCGGCTTGTCTCGGCTCCTTTCGTTCCCTCTCGGCCATTGAATGGTTTTCGGCTTTTTCCATTGAAAAACGATTTTTCGCGTTTTTGCGTTTTTAAAATGATGTCGGACAGAGTCCGACAAAGGACCTGATGGGAATAATTGCAATGTCGCACCCAGTCCGACAAAGGACCGCAAAGGGTTAAGCCAGGGGTCTTGAACCCTGGTCCTGGAGAGCTACCGGGGCTTCTGGTTTTCTGTTCAACCGAGCTCTCACTTAATCGAAAGGAGCTGCTCTTTTCTCTCCACTTCACTTCACAGACCTACGTAACTTGGATCAGACCAAGTTTCTTCATAGCCAGCGCCATCTAGCGGTCTGCTTTAGCTTTAGAATCAATGCTTCCTTTTGTATTGCTGGAAATACACCGCTGTCCACTAGATGGTGCAAGCGTTTACTAATATAAAGACACTGTGGTCTGCGTTACACAGAGAACTAGAACAGGTCTAGGGAATGGAAGAGCAGCTCCTGAACTCATTCACCTGCACAAATGTGTGTGATTTTTGTGAATTGCCCTGCAACCGAATTTAACAGTGACTCTTGTGTGTCTCTGCTCTCTCTCTCTCTCCTGTCTCTCTCCTGTCTCTCTCCTCTCTCCCTCTCCTCTCTCTCTCTCTCCTGTCTCTCCTCTCCCTCTCTTTCCTCTCTCTCCCTCCTCTCTCTCTCTCTCTCTCTCTCTCTCTCTCTCTTAGATGAAGAAGGGCAACACGATGCAGCAGTTCTTGCAGAAAGCACTGGAGATCATGAGGAAAGACTTCAGTGAACTCAGGTAGTGAAACAGGCAGTGATAAACTAGAGAGACTAACATGAACTGCTGGATGTTGGACTGTGTTCTTTGTAAAGTGGCAGTATCTGTTCAGAGCAATTCAGTAGACCTCAATGTCGTTGTGATAAATATATAGCTCTGACCAAAAGTTTTGCATCACCCAATAGAATGAACTAATTTTGCTTCATAGAGTCCAATGAAAGCTGCTGAATAATGTTCCCTTGTTAACATATTGAATCACACACCCTCTATATAGAATGAACTGACTCAGCTTCATAGAGTCCAGTGAAAGCTGCTGAATAATGTTCCCTTGTTAACATATTGAATCACACACCCTCTATATAGAATGAACTCACTCAGCTTCATAGAGTCCAATGAAAGCTGCTGAATAATGTTCCCTTGTTAACATATTGAATCCCACACCCTCTATATAGAATGAACTCCCTCAGCTTCATAGAGTCCAATGAAAGCTGCTGAATAATGTTCCCTTGTTAACATATTGAATTACACACCCTCTATATAGAATGAACTCCCTCAGCTTCATAGAGTCCAATGAAAGCTGCTGAATAATGTTCCCTTGTTAACATATTGAATCACACACCCTCTATATAGAATGAACTCCCTCAGCTTCATAGAGTCCAATGAAAGCTGCTGAATAATGTTCCCTTGTTAACATACTGAATCACACACCGCTTTGGAGTTTTCCATATACTTAACGACAAAACTTGACAAATTGAAAAATGACATTTCTAAATCTAAACATGAAGTACTGCTGTTGTGGCTTCCGGTAGCAATATCATTTTGTAGTTTCTTTGATTACAGGATGTTAAATAAAATAGCTCAATTATGTTCCTATAGTTTTATTTTTAATTCTAAGTGATGCCAAACTTTTGGCCACAGCTGTGCATTCCTTCTTCGTAACATACATTTTGAAAGCTGTTGCTTTTAATGTAAAATGTTTTTTTCAGATCCGCTGGCGTGGAGCAGCTGATGTACATCAAGGAAGATCTCATCATCCCACATGCAAGTGAAAATGTCATTTTATTTCATTCGAACCAGCGATCTCTGTGATGCAGAGCTGGGACAATATTCACGCAAACCAGGCTTACAATCTATTCCGTTGCAAAAATGAGCAAGTTTGTATTCATTCATTGTAATAGGAAACCAATGCATAAATTAATTATAAAATAAATCACACCCACTCTGCTGTAGAGAGGAGTTACTTTTAATGTATTTTATTTCACTCCTGAGATTTGTTTTACTGTAATATGTTACAAATGATTATTATTATCATTATTATTATTAATTTCTTAGCAGACGCCCTTATCCAGGGCGACTTAAAATTGTTACAAGATATCACATTATACATTATTTCACATTATACAGATATCACATTATTTTTACATACAATTACCCATTTATACAGCTGGGTTTTTACTGGAGCAATCTAGGTAAAGTACCTTGCTCAAGGGTACAGCAGCAGTGTCCCCCTGGGATTGAACCCACGACCCTCCGGTCAAGAGTCCAGAGCCCTAACCACTACTCCACACTACTGCCCTGAATGATGCTGTTTTTTTTTCAGATAATTTAACATGACCGACCTATTCAAATAATGTTTTTAAATAATAATCGCACTTGAAAAACCTGTGTTTGTCCCAGCGCTAATATAATGCAACGTGCTCAATCAAAAATCTAACTTGGAGAAAGTCAAGCAGACCATCAAACCACTGCAGTTGAAAATCGCGGAAAAAAATTTCAAAATCCGCAAATTAGAGACTTAATGGATGACTTTAATAGGCCACACATGCAATTCATTTCAAATGGGAAGAGAAAAGGAGCACACAGCCACAAACAGTGAATTTCCTGAGATTTTAGAAGTTTGTGTTTACCTAATTAAAGCACAAAGTGGTCTAACGTTTTCACACAGGAGTGCCTGTTGTTTCGATATCACCGACGTGTTACACATTTGAACCCCATAGTGTTCTATATATTGTCACTTAAAACTAGCCTGCTTATTAAAATCCAACTGTAATGTGTGTGTGTTTTTTCCAGCATCACAGCTTCTATGATTTCATTGTTACCAAAGCCAGAGGCAAAAGTGGTAAGTGGGTGTTTTTTTTTTTTTTTGAAGAGGTGGGGGGGGGGAATCAATTTCTGTTTAAAATCAATTCCCAATCCCTTTTAATCAATTCAAACACCACTGATCAAAATTGCAATTCGCAGTATTCTGTTAAAACGACCCTCTCACAGTGGCAAGAAATCACTGCATCCTCCGTCTTTTGGTCAATCAAACTGGCTTCGTTTGAAAGCAGTCGTAACAATCGCAACAGTTGTTGCGTCTCCTAAAATATCCGTTCCTTGAAGGAATGGGAATCGAATTAGGAATTGGAAACCCGGAACTGACCCTGTCGGTAGGTACGATAACAAAACCCCCACAAAAAGCAGCTTTGAATATCCTTGCTAAGTGAACACTGTTTCCTCCTCAGGCCCGCTGTTCAATTTCGATGTGCACGAGGATGTCCGATTGCTCAGCGACGCCACAGTTGAGAAGGATGAGGTGAGACTGAAGACATTCTTCCACACTGTATAAATAAATAATAGGCTTGGTGGTCCAGGGGTCAGAGAAAAGGGGCATGATGGATAACTTCAGTACACAGCTTAACTTTATTATTATTATTTTATTATTTGTTTATTTAGCAGACACCTTTATCCAAGGTGACTTACAGAGACTAGGGTGTGTGAACTATGCATCAGCTGCAGAGTGACTTACAATTACGTCTCACCCGAAAGACGGAGCACAAGGAGGTGAAGTGACTTGCTCAGGGTCACACAATGAGTCAGTGGCTGAGGTGGGATTTGAACCGGGGTCCTCCTGGTTACAAGCCCTTTTCTTTAACCACTGGACCACACAGCCTCCTTAACTGAACCGCTGTCCTTTTTCTCGGCAGTCTCACGCTGGTAAAGTGGTGCTGAGGAACTGGTATGAGAAAAACAAGCATATTTTTCCAGCTAGCCGATGGGAGCCCTACGACCCAGAGAAGAAGTGGGATAAGTACACGGTAAGCGGAGATGCTTCCTCGCCCCAGTGTCATGAATTGTAATGAAACACACGCCTCACGTTTTAAAACTGTCCCCACTCCCACACTTCACAGCCATTCACAGACAGCAGTGTGCACATGGATTAGAAATGGCTTCTGTAGTTTTGATTTGTTGTGAAATCAAACCACTGGAACTGAAAATCTTGGAAAATTGTCACAATTGGCTAAGTTTTGTAAGTGACGTTAGCCTTTTCGCCTCAGTTTAAGGTTTACACAACTCCTAAAACTTTTTTTTTTTGTTGGTATTTTCAGATCCGATAAAGGAATCTTCAAAAAAGTCTGGGACCTTTTTTTTTTTTTAATTTTTTTTTTAAATCCTGCAAGCACTCTCGTTTTCTCTTTCTTCTAAAACTGTAACCGTGAAAGAAATAAGGTTGAAGTTGAACTTTGACCCTTTTGGGGTCTGCATTTTTGTATTAGGCATGGGTATCGTTGTATACATGAAACGCCTCTGTTTTCAAAGCTACCCGTAGCTGTAAGCTTTTTGACTCTTACAACTTTTTATTCTTCTTAGATCACCTGGTCTTGTAACCAAGTACAAAAACCTAATTGTTCAAACGCTTTCTTCTTAAAATCACATTGGCGGGCGACCTGAAGTATCACTGACAATTTGGATGACCAGATCCAGTACATTTTAAACCCTGTTTTTTTTTTTATTTGTGGGACACACATGTCCCCTGTACCTTCAAGGGTTAAAGACAATTACGCATCTGTCTACCAACAGATGAATTTGTGTATAATCAGTTAGAAACCTATATAACTAAACCCACACAGAGAGAGAGATGCTGTAAGTGATCTGTACATTTTTCTTGTTTTCAATGTTTCCTCCTTATGCTAAGCAAACTGTTAACATAATAAATACTTGTGAAAATGACATGATTTATTTATTTATTTATTTATTTTAAGATATAGAAATGATTAAAAACAAAAGAAAATGTTTTGTGTGATTTATATTTAAGTTTGAGTAGAGTGATACAGTAGACACAGTGTTAAATTGTTTGCTGTGTAATAGAATAAGGGTATTGTAGTTCTGCCGTGGACCACAAGATGGCAGACTAACACAAATATCAGTGTTAAAACCAAGATGGTGGTTCCAAACCCCAGCAAAACAAGAATTAGTGATGGGACAACAAATATATTTGTGTGAAAGAATTATAATACTGTCAGTTTTTAGTTATTTTCATTGTGTAAGCTTTTCAACAAGCTTAGAACAAAGAAGAATTAGGGGGAACTTGAACTGAAGTCTTTAAAATCTTAAAAGGAGTTGACAGTTAACCCCATAAGCACTATACAGAATTCAGAACCAGAGGAGACACAGTTGGAAATGAAGTGGACACGGGACAGAGGGAAGGAGACACTTCTTCACACAGAGCAGTGAGGGGATGGAATGGGTTACCTAGTCATGTTGCTGAAGGAGACACTTCACACAGAGAGTGGTGAGGGGATGGAATGGGTTACCTAGTCATGTTGTTGAAGGAGACTCTTCTTCACACAGAGAGTGGTGAGGGGATGGAATGGGTTACCTAGTCATGTTGTTGAAGGAGACTCTTCTTCACACAGAGAGTGGGGAGGGGATGGAATGGGTTACCTAGTCATGTTGCTGAAGGAGACACTTCTTCACACAGAGAGTGGGGAGGGGATGGAATGGGTTACCTAGTCATGTTACTGAAGGAGACACTTCTTCACACAGAGAGTGGTGGGGAGGGGATGGAATGGGTTACCTAGTCATGTTGTTGAAGGAGACACTTCTTCACACAGAGAGTGGTGGGGAGGGGATGGAATGGGTTACCTAGTCATGTTGTTGAAGGAGACTCTTCTTCACACAGAGAGTGGTGAGGGGATGGAATGGGTTACCTAGTCATGTTGTTGAAGGAGACTCTTCTTCACACAGAGAGTGGTGAGGGGATGGAATGGGTTACCTAGTCATGTTGTTGAAGGAGACTCTTCTTCACACAGAGAGTGGTGAGGGGATGGAATGGGTTACCTAGTCATGTTGTTGAAGGAGACTCTTCTTCACACAGAGAGTGGGGAGGGGATGGAATGGGTTACCTAGTCATGTTGTTGAAGGAGACACTTCTTCACACAGAGAGTGGGAGGGATGGAATGGGTTACCTAGTCATGTTGTTGAAGGAGACACTTCTTCACACAGAGAGTGGTGAGGGATGGAATGGGTTACCTAGTCATGTTGTTGAAGGAGACTCTTCTTCACACAGAGAGTGGGGAGGGGATGGAATGGGTTACCTAGTCATGTTGTTGAAGGAGACACTTCTTCACACAGAGAGTGGTGAGGGGATGGAATGGGTTACCTAGTCATGTTGTTGAAGGAGACTCTTCTTCACACAGAGAGTGGGGAGGGGATGGAATGGGTTACCTAGTCATGTTGCTGAAGGAGACTCTTCTTCACACAGAGAGTGGTGAGGGGATGGAATGGGTTACCTAGTCATGTTGCTGAAGGAGACACTTCTTCACACAGAGAGTGGTGAGGGGATGGAATGGGTTACCTAGTCATGTTGTTGAAGGAGACACTTCTTCACACAGAGAGTGGTGAGGGGATGGAATGGGTTACCTAGTCATGTTGCTGAAGGAGACTCTTCTTCACACAGAGAGTGGTGAGGGGATGGAATGGGTTACCTAGTCATGTTGTTGAAGGAGACTCTTCTTCACACAGAGAGTGGTGAGGGGATGGAATGGGTTACCTAGTCATGTTGCTGAAGGAGACTTCACACAGAGAGTGGTGAGGGGATGGAATGGGTTACCTAGTCATGTTGTTGAAGGAGACACTTCTTCACACAGAGAGTGGGGAGGGGATGGAATGGGTTACCTTGTCATGTTGTTGAAGGAGACTCTTCTTCACACAGAGAGTGGGGAGGGGATGGAATGGGTTACCTAGTCATGTTGCTGAAGGAGACACTTCTTCACACAGAGAGTGGTGAGGGGATGGAATGGGTTACCTAGTCATGTTGTTGAAGGAGACTCTTCTTCACACAGAGAGTGGTGGGGAGGGGATGGAATGGGTTACCTAGTCATGTTGTTGAAGGAGATTCTTCTTCACACAGAGAGTGGGGAGGGGATGGAATGGGTTACCTAGTCATGTTGTTGAAGGAGACACTTCTTCACACAGAGAGTGGTGAGGGGATGGAATGGGTTACCTAGTCATGTTGTTGAAGGAGACACTTCTTCACACAGAGAATGGTGAGGGGATGGAATGGGTTACCTAGTCATGTTGTTGAAGGAGACACTTCTTCACACAGAGAGTGGTGAGGGGATGGAATGGGTTACCTAGTCATGTTGCTGAAGGAGACACTTCTTCACACAGAGAGTGGTGAGGGGATGGAATGGGTTACCTAGTCATGTTGTTGAAGGAGACACTTCTTCACACAGAGAGTGGTGAGGGGATGGAATGGGTTACCTAGTCATGTTGCTGAAGGAGACTCTTCTTCACACAGAGAGTGGTGAGGGGATGGAATGGGTTACCTAGTCATGTTGTTGAAGGAGACTCTTCTTCACACAGAGAGTGGTGAGGGGATGGAATGGGTTACCTAGTCATGTTGCTGAAGGAGACTTCACACAGAGAGTGGTGAGGGATGGAATGGGTTACCTAGTCATGTTGTTGAAGGAGACACTTCTTCACACAGAGAGTGGGGAGGGGATGGAATGGGTTACCTTGTCATGTTGTTGAAGGAGACTCTTCTTCACACAGAGAGTGGGGAGGGGATGGAATGGGTTACCTAGTCATGTTGCTGAAGGAGACACTTCTTCACACAGAGAGTGGTGAGGGGATGGAATGGGTTACCTAGTCATGTTGTTGAAGGAGACTCTTCTTCACACAGAGAGTGGTGGGGAGGGGATGGAATGGGTTACCTAGTCATGTTGTTGAAGGAGATTCTTCTTCACACAGAGAGTGGGGAGGGGATGGAATGGGTTACCTAGTCATGTTGTTGAAGGAGACACTTCTTCACAGAGAGTGGTGAGGGGATGGAATGGGTTACCTAGTCATGTTGTTGAAGGAGACACTTCTTCACACAGAGAATGGTGAGGGGATGGAATGGGTTACCTAGTCATGTTGTTGAAGGAGACACTTCTTCACACAGAGAGTGGTGAGGGGATGGAATGGGTTACTTAGTCATGTTGCTGAAGGAGACTCTTCTTCACACAGAGAGTGGGGAGGGGATGGAATGGGTTACCTAGTCATGTTGTTGAAGGAGACACTTCTTCACACAGAGAGTGGTGAGGGGATGGAATGGGTTACCTAGTCATGTTGTTGAAGGAGACACTTCTTCACACAGAGAATGGTGAGGGGATGGAATGGGTTACCTAGTCATGTTGTTGAAGGAGACACTTCTTCACACAGAGAGTGGTGAGGGGATGGAATGGGTTACCTAGTCATGTTGTTGAAGGAGACACTTCTTCACACAGAGAGTGGTGAGGGGATGGAATGGGTTACTTAGTCATGTTGCTGAAGGAGACTCTTCTTCACACAGAGAGTGGGGAGGGGATGGAATGGGTTACCTAGTCATGTTGTTGAAGGAGACACTTCTTCACACAGAGAGTGGTGAGGGGATGGAATGGGTTACCTAGTCATGTTGTTGAAGGAGACTCTTCTTCACACAGAGAGTGGTGAGGGGATGGAATGGGTTACCTAGTCATGTTGTTGAGGCAGAATCACTGGGATCCTTTAAGACCCGACTTGACAAAGTTCTGAGATCAATCGGCTTCTAGGAACCAGATGAGCACTGATGGGCTGAACACATTTTCGTATGTTCATGAAACACGAAAAGACAAATTGCAGCTTTCTGCAGGCGATTGCAGTGATCTAGTTGTGAGTTTTCAGCCGCCCCAGCACTGATGTAAAAAGCTTTGCCTCCCAAACTGATCTAATATTAGTGACGTTGCTGCATTAGTCCTGCTGTCTCTCTTAATTAGCCTGGCCCCAATTAACATGAGATACATTTTCTTTGCTGTCTGGGAATTATTCAAATGAAACCTCAAACCTCTTACTGCTATTGCCTAATGGTTTGTGGATTCAATTTGATTCGATTGGACTCAAACTTTGCAGAAATTAAATTGTAAAGTCCTATCTGCACCTGGGTATTTCTACAACATGACTTCCTTTAGGTATTAGGTACTTGTTCCCCACAGTATTTTGTGCAGTTTTCCCATGGTTATACTATGCATTTATCATGGTCTGTAGTTTATCATGGCTTGCAATGCTCTGTAATATGCTCTTTGGGCTTTACAATGCTTGCCTATTCTTTTACTGTGCTTTCACTGTGCTGTATTAGAATATGTGCTTTTATTATGGCTATTTTATAAGGGTTAGTTTACCCTGTTTTTACAATGCTTCCCTATGCTTTACCAGACCTCTCTGTGCTTTACAATGCTTCCCTATGCTTTACCAGACCTCTCTGTGCTTTACAATGCTTCCCTATGCTTTACCAGACCTCTCTGTGCTTTACAATGCTTCCCTAGGCTTTACCAGACCTCTCTGTGCTTTACAATGCTTCCCTATGCTTTACCAGACCTCTCTGTGCTTTACAATGCTTCCCTATGCTTTACCAGACCTCTCTGTGCTTTACAATGCTTCCCTATGCTTTACCAGACCTCTCTGTGCTTTACAATGCTTCCCTATGCTTTACCAGACCTCTCTGTGCTTTACAATGCTTCCCTATGCTTTACCAGACCTCTCTGTGCTTTACAATGCTTCCCTATGCTTTACCAGACCTCTCTGTGCTTTACTGATGCTTCCCTATGCTTTACCAGACCTCTCTGTGCTTTACAATGCTTCCCTATGCTTTACCAGACCTCTCTGTGCTTTACAATGCTTCCCTATGCTTTACCAGACCTCTCTGTGCTTTACAATGCTTCCCTATGCTTTACCAGACCTCTCTGTGCTTTACAATGCTTCCCTATGCTTTACCAGACCTCTCTGTGCTTTACAATGCTTCCCTATGCTTTACCAGACCTCTCTGTGCTTTACAATGCTTCCCTATGCTTTACCAGACCTCTCTGTGCTTTACGATGCTTCCCTATGCTTTACCAGACCTCTCTGTGCTTTACAATGCTTCCCTATGCTTTACCAGACCTCTCTGTGCTTTACAATGCTTGCCTAGTGTTTCATTTTTGTCTGTTGCTTGTATATGCAAAACCCCCGTCTCCCTGACCCTTGGCCTATTAAAACCTTGCTTGTCAGTGGAGCTGTGTTTTTGTGATGGGAGCCTCCATCTGTAAACTAGCATGCCTGTTGGACGATATTGAACCCTGTCAGTCTCCTTTTCAGCAGATGTCGATGTGAAACTGGATGCTAATGACTAATGACCTTCTGCCGTGACTTTTAAACCCTGCCCCAGAGCTACAATACAGAGCTAAACACTAGGAAACTACACATGGACTTCCTAAGCCCCTTTTATCCTGAGTTTAGTGCATTTTACTACAAAAC
This sequence comes from Acipenser oxyrinchus oxyrinchus, assembly GCA_030684275.1. Taxonomy (NCBI): domain Eukaryota; kingdom Metazoa; phylum Chordata; class Actinopteri; order Acipenseriformes; family Acipenseridae; genus Acipenser; species Acipenser oxyrinchus. The sequence continues at coordinate 1,380,529 of CM060298.1, read as the reverse complement.
CTATAGGCCTGTGTTTACTATTTTGTTTTTTTAACCCAAAATTTGACCAAACTATTATTATTATTATTTATTTCTTAGCAGATGTCCTTATCCAGGGCAACTTACAACTGTTACAAGATATCACATTATTTTTACATACAATTACACATTTATACAGTTGGGTTTTTACTGGAGCAATCTAGGTAAAGTACCTTGCTCAAGGGTACAGCAGCAGTGTCCCCCACCTGGGATTGAACCCACGACCCTCCGGTCAAGAGTCCAGAGGCCCTAACCACTACTCCACACTGCTGCCCTAGGTGAAAGTACTGATTTTTCACCATGAAAATCCATAACTTTACATTTAGTAGATACATGTATGTAAAGAAAAAAAAAAAGTGTAATATGGAGTTGTCTGTTTTAGCATACTGAACTGAATTAATAACTTAATTAATCGAATTCACAAATAGTGGAAACAGGTGAGCTGCTTTTCTGACTGTCTCCAAGTATCACCCTTGATATTTACCTGGAAAACTAGGAAATTAGGGATTTTCAGAGATGTTCACCTGTTTTAATTATTCTTGATAATTAAAACTGCGGCACAGGGAGCGTGATTCTACAGTGTGGGGGTGTCAGGATGTGGGGGTCCTCATACCTGCTGCACAGGGAGCGTGATTCTACAGTGTGGGGGTGTCAGGATGTGGGGGTCCTCGTACCTGCTGCACAGGGAGCGTGATTCTACAGTGTGGGGGTGTCAGGATGTGGGGGTCCTAATACCTGCTGCACAGATCGAAGTCAAAAAGAAAGAAGTCGAAGATCGTCTTCAGAGGAATGGGATTGGAGAGCAAGCATTTTGACTGATGAGGTAAGCCTGTAACACAGCACATTTCTACATATCTAACTGGAAAACCGTGTATCCGTTTGCGATGAAACTTGGGATTAACATTGTTCAGCAGACGTTACTTGAGAGTGTTAGATTCTGAGGACCTAAAGGGGTGTCTGTCTGTCTGTCTGTCTGTCACACTTTCATTTTTCCAAATCTCTGTTTTTCTAACCAGGATAGAAGACTTTGAGACACGCGTCTCATTTACAAGGCAGGAGCAGGCTTCAAAAAATAACATCATAAAATAAACGGCAAAAAAAAAAAAATCGTTCAAACAGGATTTAAAACAATCGCAAAAACAGCAATACAAAATGAAATTTCACGTATGATCCTGGTCAAGCATTTACATCTTCAGACCACAGGAATCACATCACACCTAATTGTGCTTATCTAATGACATGCAGGTCTTAAACACTACCAGTTGTCATGAAACTATTTTTCTGGCATTTCTTATTCAACACTGTTCTGTACATAACATTGATCAACGTCACGGGCATTAGCTTTTTCATCACACTGGCGGTTCTCTTTCTGGCGATGGTGGACGTACGTTACTGACCTGGTAACTGTTCAGAAACCTAGTAGGAGAGGAGTTGAAAAGAGCCTTGCTGCTGCTGTTGCCAGCAGATTATACGGATTGCATGTCTTCCCTTTCCAGTACATGCATGCCTGTGGTCCCTCTGTGTCACCGAGCCTCTGCCACGCAAGGCTTTGGAGTTATTTTCAGAACTTGGAAAATACTGCGCAGCGGAGAAAACAGAAAACCGAGCTTAATTTTGTTCAGCTGTCTTCTCCATTCTACCCTGTCTCCCAGTTTCTCATCTCCAGTCTGCAGTGTTGTATCTCCTAATCGCTGAGCTCTGAGTACGAGAGCTACACTGCTTCCCTCTCTCCCAGTCCCTCAGCTTGAACATATGAGCCACCCTGCTTCCCTCTCTCCCAGTCCCTCAGTGTGAACATATGAGCCACACTGCTTACGTCCCTCCCAGTCCCTCAGCTCGAACATATTAGCCATACTGCTTCCCTCTCTCCCAGTCCCTCAGCTCTAACATGAGTTCTAACATATGAGTCACACTGCTTCCATCCCTCCCAGTCCCTCAGCTCGAACATATGAGCTACACTGCTTCCCTCCCTCCCAGTCCCTCAGCTCTAACCACTAAGCCACTCTTCTTGCCTCACAGTATTTAGCATTAAAATGTGCTGCTGTCGGGCATCTCGTAGCATCTGGAGTAGGAAGGGAAAGTAGACGGGGATCAATGCGACCGTCCCTGCGTTCTGCCCCACAGTCTGGCAGGACAGCAGGGAGACAAGCATCGGGTCAGACCGCAGCCTGGAACATCTGTGCAGTCGGAAAACAAGAGAGTCGCCGGTAAACTTTATCAATAGCCCTTCTGTAGACTGCCCACAGCCTGTGGCAAAATTAGTTTTTTTTTTAGTTTTTTTTTTATATAAGGATTACGAAAGTGAAATTTGTATCTCACGATCCGCAGAGGGACTGGAAGGAAAATTGGGAACACTTGCCACATATAGCACATACTTTGGTAAATATTTTTTGCCTTGGGTATGCAAACAGAAGCATGGAAGTTTTAATAAGGTTCTGAATTTTATTTTATTTTAAATGCTGCCTTACTATCGCAGGGCCATAAATAAGACTCCTATTGCACAGCAGTTTCATCCATTCCAGGTTTTACTACAAACTTGGTTAGCCACAGTGCGTATAGGTAACAAGCTCAGGTGAGTCTTATTAAACTCGTAGCAAAACCAGGAATGGATCAAACTGCTATGGAACGGGAGTCTTATTTCCATCTCTGGACTAACAGACAATAGAAAGAACACGGTATTTGAGTAATACCACTAGGAACCACTCGATACCTGCAGACATCATTGGTGAGTTGACAGAGGCATTTCCAAACGGGTAGAAAAAAATAAATTAAAAAGGGAACTTGTCCAAACTCCCACCCCCCCCCCTCCTCCCTTTCTATGGTGTGAAAGCAGCAGGGGTGTGGGAGTGAGTTTTTCCAGGAGACATGTGGATTAGGGAAATACTTCTGTGAGCAGCAGGTTCTCTGCACAAGAGCGGGTGAGCTGAGCCAAGTGCTGTTTACCAGCAACCAGGCTGCCAATTCAACAGGGCAGCTTCCTGTACTGTCAGGGCAATCCAATTACAGCAGCATTGTCACAGTGGAACAGCTGGAGCCGTCTTCACAATGACAAGGGAGGCATTGTCTCAATCCACTGAGCTCCTCAAACCTGCCGCCTTCCACACTGCAGCCCAGCGCTTTCTTTATCTAACCACTGAGCTCCTCAAACCCGTTGCCTTCCACACTGCAGCCCAGCACTTTCTTTATCTAACCACTGAGCTCCTCAAACCCGCTGCCTTCCACACTGCAGCCCAGCGCTCTAACCACTGAGCTCCTCAAACCCACTGCCTTCCACACTGCAGCCCAGCACTTTCTTTATCTAACCACTGAGCTCCTCAAACCCGCTGCCTTCCACACTGCAGCCCAGCGCTCTAACCACTGAGCTCCTCAAACCCGCTGCCTTCCACACTGCAGCCCAGCGCTTTCTTTATCTAACCACTGAGCTCCTCAAACCCGCTGCCTTCCACACTGCAGCCCAGCGCTCTAACCACTGAGCTCCTCAAACCCGCTGCCTTCCACACTGCAGCCCAGCGCTTTCTTTATCTAACCACTGAGCTCCTCAAACCCGCTGCCTTCCACACTGCAGCCCAGCGCTCTAACCACTGAGCTCCTCAAACCCGCTGCCTTCCACACTGCAGTCCAGCACTTCATAGCTTTTTTTTTTCTTTCTTTAACCACTGAGTTCTGACAGCCTGCAATCCAACGGGGGGCTGACAGACAGACAGAGTCCAAATTAAAATGGCTTAGAGTTTGATCAGCTACTAATTGAAATAAATAAAGTCTATTTTCAGATTGAAACATGGAAACTATATATAGAAAGAGGAGCGAGAGGGGGTGGGGAGGGATTCTGTTTAATATACAGGGAGTGAGTGGGGTACTGTTTAATGAAGGGGGAGGGAGGCTGTACTTTTTAATAGAGGGAGAGAGTGAGTTATTCAATATAGAGGAAGGAGGGATACTGTTTAGTATTAAAAGATGTTCTCTCTGTATATATTTTAGTTGTTTATGCCATGTATGTGCTTTGGCAACACAATTATTTTTTATGGTCATGCCAATAAAGGCAATTTGAATTGGAGAGCGAGAGAGAGAGAGAATGCATGTGTGTTGGTTGAGCAGATTTGAACGCTTACATTGTGAAATGATTTGAAAAGACTGTGGCAGGCTGTTTGGTGCAGTTAGACCAGCTGAAACCCAGGTAAAGGCAGACAGAGCTGATAGTAACTCAGTGTTGAAGCAAACAACCCAGGAGCACACGAATACAATCATACCAGAAGTTCTCTTTAAGAAAAAGGTGAAGAGTTTTCGAGGCACGTCAGGAGATTATCCAGATGCAGCCAGTACGCTGTGTGCCAAAGTTAGTTGCTAGGTGACTAATTGCCGGTATGTGTTTAATTAACACAGCTGAGAAAAGGCATGAATTCTACAGAAGCAAATCTGATATGCCAGGAGTGAAAATATATGCATTCCCAATAGAATTAATATACAGAGAGAGGGAGGGCGCTGCTGTAGAGGAAACAGCTGCAATCTTCAGGGGGAAAAAAAAACAAGTTTTTTTTTGTTGGGTGTGTGGAAATGGGGACGTGACTGAAAATATAATGCGAACTAAAATGAATAATCATCGTCATAATGTATCCACTGCTTTTACATTAAAAAAAAAAAACTATATGAACATAATTTAGATATTTTATTTAACATCATGAAACAAAATTTAAAAAAAACTACAATGATATCGCAACCCAGTCCAGTCCAGTCCAGTCCAGTCCAGCCCAGTCCAGCCCAGTTGTCAAGGGTTATAACCACATGAGCAAACCCTGATTTTTTAAATTTTATTTTATGTATTTATTTGTTGTTTATTTTAAACAGAGTAACAGGTGCAGAATGGCCTCTTGTTTTCAGTCTGTAGGCATTTCATCATTTGAACCTGTCCTCGTAGCTTATACCATTAAGCCACCCTAGTTGCTCGTCTCTGTACCTTCCTGAGTGAGGGACACAGTATGAACGGGCTTTGTATAATCTTAGCCTAACCTCCCTGGACTCTGTGTCTGTGCAACCTCCACAAATGACATGCAATCTCCTAACATAATCATAAGAGCATAAGAAAGTTTACAAACGAGAGGAGGCCCCATTCGGCCCATCTTGCTCGTTTGGTTGTTAGTAGCTTATTGATCCCAGAATCTCATCAAGCAGCAGCAATATCCTTTTTGTAACGAGGTGACCAGAACTGAACACAATATTCTAGATGAGGTCTTACTAATGCATTGTAAAGTTTTAACATTACTTCCCTTGATTTAAATTCAACACTTTTCACAATATATCCGAGCATCTTGTTGGCCTTTTTTATAGCTTCCCCACATTGTCTAGATGAAGACATTTCTGAGTCAACATAAACTCCTAGATCTTGTTCATAGATTCCTTCTTCAATTTCAGTATCTCCCATATGATATTTATAATGCACATTTGTATTGCCTGCATGCAATACTTTACACTTTTCTCTATTAAATGTCATTTGCCATGTGTCTGCCCAGTTCTGAATGCTGTCTAGATCGTTTTGAATGACCTTTGCTGCTGCAACAGTGTTTGCCACATCTCTGCACATTTCAATAGCTTCAGCACCTACCATGGCAGTGCCCAGCCTGGCGCATCAAAACGGTTAGTTTACCCCATTTTTTTTTCCACAATTACACCACTAATGTTGTTTTTATATGCATTTTGTTAAAGAAACGCTGTATCTTTAAAAGGCATAGCCGGCGCCGGTCTCCAACCTCTGCCCAGTTGAATGAAAAGCTTTTTTTCAAAAGCCAGCAACCAGTGGCAGCGTCTCCAGCTGGGAGGTAATTGAAGGAAGATCAGATTCACAGTTGCCAAAGTCTGCTTATAATAATCTGGGCTTTGTTTTTTTTTTTTTTAGGGAGAGTCGCGGGTTGTTTAATAGTTTGGGCTTGTTTTTAGGGAGAATCGCTGTTTTTTAGTTTTTTTGGGGGGGGAACTGGTGTCGTGACTTCAACAGCAAAAAATGTGTTTGTGGGCGTGGTTTTCGTGATTGACGTGTGCACGTCATTAGAAGAAGAAAAAAAATATGGAGTTTGTACAAACGCTCCCAACTCCCCTCCCCTTCCCTGTGAAATGGGTTGGGCTTGTTTTTGGAGGTTGTTTGCCTCTCTTGAGTCTTGGTAACCCTGGTCGGATTGGAAGCACACGTGTGTCCCGGTCTGTGGTGTGTGTTTCAGCACCGTGCAGTTGTCAGTGAGGTGGATACGTCATCTTTCCTATAGAAGGACCCGCGACTGGAACGAGCCGAATGAAAAGGTAATGGAATGCGCTTATCTCGAGTCCAGCACGGAACAGCCAGTGAAATAATGCCATTTATATATCTTCTGTGTGTCCACAAGGATACGCATTTAAATTATATATATATATATATATATATATATATATATATATATATATATATATATATATATATATATATATATATATATATATATATATATATATATATATATAATGAAACGGGCTTGTAAACAGGAGGTCCCTGGTTCAAATCCCACCTCAGCCACTGACTCATTGTGTGACCCTGAGCAAGTCACTTCACCTCCTTGTGCTCCGTCTTTCGGGTGAGACGTAGTTGTAAGTGACTCTGCAGCTGATGCATAGTTCACACGCCCTAGTCTCGTATTTTGTAAAGCGCTTTGTGATGGTGGTCCGCTATGAAAGGCGCTATATAAAAATAGATTGTGTGTGTGTGTATATATATATATATATATATATATATATATATATATATATATATATATATATATATATATATATATATATATTAGCTCAAAGGGCCAGCTGTCCTATTAAATATTATTATCCTTGATATGTTTGTAAATTGTTAGTTTAACAAGTTGTCCAAAACAGCCCGAAATAAGTGCGACATACAGATATACTGACAGACAGACACTTCCATTTATCCCCCGCAATCTGTCCTGGTAAATAACGTTAATGCCCAGATCCAACTGTTATAAACGGGAAAGAAACGGTTAATTCCAAGGGACTTGCTGAAAACACTCTCGGGGTGTGAAGCGGGACTCAAACCCGGACTATCGCCGTCTTAGAGAGAGAGAGAGAGAGAGAGAGAGAGAGAGAGAGAGACGAGCAGGAGCAGGAGCGAGGCTTGCGGTCTGGGGCGTTTCTAACTTTCCAAGCAGCTGCGGGCTTTATAAAATCCAGATGTGAGACTAATCCTTCGTCTCGCTGTTGCTCCCAAACTGTCAGCATCTGCCGCTGGAATTAAAAGACAGATTGCGTCGCATATATTGTGGAAGGATTTTTGTTGTTGTTCAAGTCGACTTTTGCTAATTAAGATACAGGTTTTAACCATTTTACCACGGAGATTCTTAACAGAGCAATATTATGTTTGTTTGTGTTGAATTACAGAACAGTCAAAGTACAGTAAAATAAGATTAATTCCAAATCACAGTAAAATAAAAAAAAATACAGTAAACAATTACATTTAAGAGCGAGTTCGACAAACAGCAGTAAACTTATAGTAAAATATATTTGCTTATACAAATAGTCCATTTAGAGCAAGTAGGAAGTACGATAGATGGATAAGAACGATTTCAAATAAGAGCGATGACAAAAAAAAAAAAAACATAAATTGGGATACCTGTTAGAGTAAAATCAAGTGTAAGATACTACAGGAAGTAGTTATAATTGAGAGCAGTAGTGGAATACGGTGAGGTGTGGATCTGTCTGAATAGGTGTGTCTTGAGGAGGCACCTGTAAGGTAGTCATAACCTTTAGGTTTTTGTCATAAAAAAAACGCACTATACATGTTAATCCGATTTCACTGATATGCGCAGTTACTGTGATTTGCAGTAAAAAAAAATTAAGTAATGGGTTTATTATTATGTGTTTATTTAGCAGACGCCTTTATCCAAGGTGACTTACACAGACTAGGGTGTGTGAACTATGCATCAGCTGCAGAGTCACTTACAACTACGTCTCACCCGAAAGACGGAGCACAAGGAGGTGAAGTGACTTGCTCAGGATCACACAGTGAGTCAGTGGCTGAGGTGGGATTTGAACCGGGGACCTCCTGGTTACAAGCCCTTTTCTTTAACCACTGGACCACACAGCCTCCTTAAAATATAGCCTTATACCTTTACCCACCTTTAAATAACGCGTACCTGAAATTTCTCTCTCTGTTGTTCACTGCCTGACCACTTTCTGCACTTTTAAAACTTTAAAATCTGTTTCAAAGCTCTTTTCAAAATGGCCGCTTAGCTGCGTTTTTTAAACAGTTGTAGCAACACAAAAAAGGGGGGAATGTAACGCTATATTTTTCAGGCCCCATACACTTACTGTTTAAAAGTCCATATAAATATTTTTTTCTTCTGCTCCTAAACTGTATGTGCAGGTCTATAAACGCCAACTTGTATCCTTGTACAACGCGATTCGCTTTAATTTATGGCCTACCCATTACCAAAGAAAAATCAGAACATGATCTGTGTTTATAAACTTTGGTACATTCTAAATCAATATTGCTACCATTTCAAAAGTGTTCGCTGCTTTTAGACTTGTAAAATGATGTTTACAACCAACATTTCCAGCGTCCTGTTTAAACAGGACGGTCAAATTAGAAGTGTTCTAGTCATCAGAGGTGTGAAATTTCACACTGGTGTCGCGATACTGCCTCCCTGTACCATAGTGCCACCTTAAGTCGAGAGATGGGCAATAACCCTACCATTATGAAGCCACCTTAGTTTTAAACCTCTAAAATAGCTACTCTAGTTTTAAACCTCTAAAATAGCTACTTTAGTCTTCACTATCAAAATGCTTCCAAATCTGTTGTTTTCGTTTCAAAATGTAATTTGAATAGGCTTCAAACTGCTCGTTAGCACGGAGTAATATATTTGGACGGCGTCTGGCTTTCGTCGTGTTTAACCATTTTCCTTTAAAAATAACTCTGAGAACTGTTTCAAAGTGTTTTGGTTTCTGAATTAAAACTGAGAAATGTGTTAATTGTGAAATTAATTCGTAAGAGAGGCGAAATGGTGGACGAAATCACAGAAAACCACAGGTCCTCATGTAAGGTGTGAAAGTCCACACGGAGGACGGGGAAAAGGGGCTCTCGGACGAAATTAGAGGCAGTCGGTTTTTATTTATTTATTTATTTAATTTATTTATTAAATAAACAAAATTACCCTTCCAACTGAATGTACATTTAAAAAAAATGCAAAAGCAGCAATTGGTTTGACTTCTGTAAACGAAGTTTAAAATATGTTTAAAAAGTTAAATTCTTGTGGCACGAATGTATTTATTTAAAAGGCAAAACTTCTACAGTGGGTTTTGGTTCGGTCTCCCACACACCCTCAAACTATGAGACATTTTGATCGCCTGTTGAGGTCTCCCCTTCCCTCGATATTATATTATCGTCTCATCTTCTGGCAAACGTGACCACCTCCGGAGAGCCAGTAGTACCTCGGAGTTGTGGTGGGAGGATTGGGCGTATAAGGGATTCCTTCGCCCGCTCCAAATTAAAAACCTCGCTTTTCAATTCTAGGACTGTTTTGACTGAATCGGGGGTTAGTGATACTGTCTGGGTCAGGATTAATTAATTAATTAATTTATTTATTTATTTAAGTTCTCTGACTTTTGTTTTCGCGTGACATTGACGAACTCGGAGGGAGGCACTTTGCTTTTTAAATGTGTGTATTTTTTTTTTTTTTTTTAAATCAACTGCGCGGGCATAGCGAGTTAAGGCCTACGGCTGAGTCCAAAGTTTTGTATCCTTTTAGACAATAGAATGGACACATTTTGAAATCATGAAATCATATGAAACCTGCTGATTTAATGTGACGTTAATATATTGAGTTACACACTGCTGTGTAGTGTGCCATACACAGTACACAGTAAGAAAAACTGACAAATATTCAAAAATGTGGAATTTTGAAATCTAACGTGAGATTCTCTACTGTATTATTGAATTTTGGTAGACGTTTGTGATATCATTTTGTAGTTTATTTGATTACATGATGTTAATAATAATAATAATAATAATAATAATAATAATAATAATAATGTCATTTTTTTCCTGTTTTATCTACTACTACTGATAATAAAACTAAATATAGATATATCTTTAAATACTTTCTGTTGTATCTAAATAATAATCACTATTAATATAATAATCATAAAAACATGCGAGTCACTGTTTGTTATCTGATATTTGATATGGCCTCAAATAAAAGTGGTCTCAACAAATGATAATTTCTAATTACAAACGACATTGATTTAACTCCGGCGCACTCTGTCAGAGCTTGTAATTGACCATGGCTTCATTTTTTTTTTCCTCCATTACATTTATTAGAAATGTATTAAGTTAAAAGCCAGCCCCCGACCCGTCCGAATTTATCCGTCTCTGATGTCGCTCAGAATCTCTGAACGCAGATAGCCGGTGTCATCTTCCCCAAACGAGGCAATTACCGTCCAGCGATTATAATAAGTGGATTGACTTGACTCGCGCGAGTGGATTTCATCAAACTTTATTACCGTGGGGTGACAGAGCGCTTACCTAATAAGGTTTGTCACCCGCGAATAAGGAAATACTCCGCATGTGAATAATACCTGCATTGCATTTAATTTATCTCGATTCAGACAGCCCTTTGAAACGAGGCCTTATTCTCCCTCCCCCACCAGCGCAATGCAAAGGGAGGCTGTTCAGAGAGTATAAGAGCCTCCCTTTCTCTTTCTCTGCTCCAGCAGCACAGAGCAGAGGGAGGCTGTTCAGAGAGTATAAGAGCCTCCCTTTCTATTTCTCTGCTCCAGCAGCACAGAGCAGAGGGAGGCTGTTCAGAGAGTGTAAGAGCCTCCCTTTCTCTTTCTCTGCTCCACCAGCACAGAGCAGAGGGAGGCTGTTCAGAGAGTATAAGAGCCTCCCTTTCTCTTTCTCTGCTGTAGCAGCACAGAGCAGAGGGAGGCTGTTCAGAGAGTATAAGAGCCCCCTTTCATAGGAGGCTGTGTGTTCCAGTGGTTAAAGAAAAGGGCTTGTAACCAGAAGGTCCCGGGTTCAAATCCCACCTCAGCCACTGACTCATTGTGTGACCCTGAGCAAGTCACTTCACCTCCTTGTGCTCCGTCTTTCGGGTGAGACGTAGTTGTAAGTGACTCTGCAGCTGATGCATAGTTCACACACCCTAGTCTCTGTAAGTCGCCTTGGATAAAGGCGTCTGCCAAATAAACAAATATATTCTCTTTCTCTGCTTCTCCAAGTAGCTCTTACAGTAATAATATAAAGACATGTCGGCTGATCTAGCCTGTGTTTACATTATCTGTATGACAGACTTCTAGCGAGGGAGTGAAGTTAAGTTTTCAAAGTAAAACCCACTTTTGAAATCAAACCCTGCAAGTAATTACTGTAAAGCACTTTCAGTAAATTCGTTTCTCACATCAAACTGGGATTGCTTGTTCATTTAAAGCAAGAAAAAAAGAAAAACGCAGCAGGGCGACGGCATTTTTAATAAGTGCGTCTTATTTTACTGAAGCCTAAACCTCACCAAAGAGAACTGCAGCTTTAAAATGTGGTCGGAATTTTTGGTGGCTTTTTTAGCTAGTTAAAAACTTAAATCGGATTTTCTTCCAAACCCCACCCCTACCCTTTTTTTTTTTTACTCAGTTTATTTAAAACAAACTGAAACTATTTGGGTTTTATTTTGGTCTGTGTTGTGAGTTCAGGAGCTGCCCTTCGGTTCAAAGCTGACAAAGCAAGGAATTGAATTAAGACTCCCGTTGCACAGCAGTTTGATCCATTCCTGGTTTCACAACAAGTTTAATAAGACACCTGAGTTTGTTAGATATATAACCCATTCTCTACACCCTTTATTGAAACCTCTGTTCTGTGCTGCAGATGATTTCCTTTCAAAACGATGATCCAAATTGAGTAATCGTGCATGAAAGGGTTAATAATGGAATAAAATGTGACCTATATAAATACAAACAACCTATAGGCCAGTGCTTGACTTCCAATCTCCAGGACTCTTCTGTACAGGGATAAAGTCACTCTCCCCCCTTCACACTGTGCTCACATGTGGGAGCTCGCTGTTAGATTTTCATAATTGGACTGGACTTTTATTTTCTTCCCCTCCGCAGCAAGGCTAACTCATCCTTCTTATTAAAGCAACACGTGTATCCAAATCCCTCCTGGCTGGTGGACTGTGCAATCTAAAACATCAAACACTCCTTTTACATTTACGCTGTCCGATAACAGCCTCTTTCGAAGAATCGGAGATCTAAACACAGGAATGAGACGATGCTGTTCAAGGCTCGCCCCTTTTCTAGCACGCCGTTTTCCCTAGTAAAAGCACAGCAAAGTGTAGTAAAGCACAGTGAAAGCATGCTGAAGTACAGGCAAACATTGTAAAGCACAGAGAGGTCTGGTAAAGCACAGGCAAACATTGTAAAGCACAGAGAGGTCTGGTAAAGCATAGGCAAACATTGTAAAGCACAGAGAGGTCTGGTAAAGCATAGGGAAGCATTGTAAAGCACAGAGAGGTCTGGTAAAGCACAGGGAAGCATTATAAAGCACAGAGAGGTCTGGTAAAGCACTGAGAAGCATTGTAAAGCACAGAGAGGTGTGGTAAAGCATACGGAAGCATTGTAAAACACAGAGAGGTCTGGTAAAGCATAGGGAAGCATTGTAAAGCACAGAGAGGTGTGGTAAAGCATAGGGAAGCATTGTAAAGCACAGAGAGGTCTGGTAAAGCATAGGGAAGCATTGTAAAGCACAGAGAGGTCTGGTAAAGCATAGGGAAGCATTGTAAAGCACAGAGAGGTCTGGTAAAGCATAGGGAAGCATTGTAAAGCACAGAGAGGTGTGGTAAAGCATAAGGAAGCATTGTAAAGCACAGAGAGGTGTGGTAAAGCATAAGGAAGCATTGTAAAGCACAGAGAGGTCTGGTAAAGCATAGGGAAGCATTGTAAAGCACAGAGAGGTGTGGTAAAGCATAAGGAAGCATTGTAAAGCACAGAGAGGTGTGGTAAAGCATAAGGAAGCATTGTAAAGCACAGAGAGGTCTGGTAAAGCATAGGGAAGCATTGTAAAGCACAGAGAGGTGTGGTAAAGCATAGGGAAGCATTGTAAAGCACAGAGAGGTCTGGTAAAGCATAGGGAAACATTGTAAAGCACAGAGAGGTGTGGTAAAGCATAGGGAAGCATTGTAAAGCACAGTGAGGTATGGTAAAGCATAGGGAAGCATTGTAAAGCACAGAGAGGTCTGGTAAAGCATAGGGAAGCATTGTAAAGCACAGAGAGGTCTGGTAAAGCATAGGGAAGCATTGTAAAGCACAGAGAGGTCTGGTAAAGCATAGGGAAGCATTGTAAAGCACAGAGAGGTGTGGTAAAGCATAGGGAAGCATTGTAAAGCACAGAGAGGACTGGTAAAGCATAGGGAAGCATTGTAAAGCACAGAGAGGTCTGGTAAAGCATAGGGAAGCATTGTAAAGCACAGAGAGGACTGGTAAAGCATAGGGAAGCATTGTAAAGCACAGAGAGGTCTGGTAAAGCATAGGGAAGCATTGTAAAGCACAGAGAGGTCTGGTAAAGCACAGGGAAGCATTGTAAAGCACAGAGAGGTCTGGTAAAGCATAGGGAAGCATTGTAAAGCACAGAGAGGTCTGGTAAAGCATAGGGAAGCATTGTAAAGCACAGAGAGGTATGGTAAAGCATAGGGAAGCATTGTAAAGCACAGAGAGGTCTGGTAAAGCATAAGGAAGCATTGTAAAGCACAGAGAGGTGTGGTAAAGCATAGGGAAGCATTGTAAAGCACAGAGAGGTGTGGTAAAGCATAGGGAAGCATTGTAAAGCACAGAGAGGTCTGGTAGGGAAGCATTGTAAAGCACAGAGAGGTCTGGTAAAGCATAGGGAAGCATTGTAAAGCACAGAGAGGTCTGGTGAAGCATAGGGAAGCATTGTAAAGCACAGAGAGGTCTGGTAAAGCAGTTTAAAAAAAACACAAGCTATGACAATGCACAATCGGTCGTCCCCCATTTTAATGACAGAAAATTTGTTTATATTAAGATTAAGAAGAAAATGTGTGTGTCTCCAAACATCGAATTTAGCTGAAATCCTTCAGATTGAGCGATGGCTGCAGTGCCGTTTGAAGCCAAAGGGTGGCAGTGCTGTTCAGCATGTCAGTACTACTGTATTGAGGTACAGTATTGCTAAAAGAGAGAGAGAATTGAAAAAACACTAGAAATTATTAAAACGGTGATTTTTTTCAGGTGATCAGTTACGTTTATCGGTTACTTTAGTATACGTGCTTCAGCAACACTGTAATATTTTAATATTTTAAAGACCCGCCCTAGAAAAAGCTTCTCCGTTTCATTTTTGAGATGGTTATGGGTCTTGTTCGGCAGTAGGTTACTTCTTTTTAAAATGTATTTAATCATTGTGACGCGCCTCAGTCTCTTGGCTTCCTCCCGTGTCGTCGCGACAAACAAGACGTTTTTTTTCTGCATGGTTTAACCGGGTTTGCAATTGCTATCGAGCAGATTGATCCACTGACGGTTGATCGATGCCTTGATTGATCAGTTTATTGATCGAGAACATCCCCACTTTCAAGAGCATGAGCCACGCTAATCAATCAAATTGTCTTAGAAGCGCACACACATAGAGAGAGAGAGCACAAAGCAGAGGGAGGCTGTGCAGAGAGTATAAGAGCCTCCCTTTCTCTTTCTCTGATCCAGCAACACAGAGCAGAGGGAGGCTGTTCAGAGAGTATAAGAGCCTCCCTTTCTCTTTCTCTGATCCAGCAACACAGAGCAGAGGGAGGCTGTTCAGAGAGTGTAAGAGCCTCCCTTTCTCTTTCTCTGCTCCAGCAGCACAGAGCAGAGGGAGGCTGTTCAGAGAGTATAAGAGCCTCCCTTTCTCTTTCTCTGCTCCACCAGCACAGAGCAGAGGGAGGCTGTTCAGAGAGTATAAGAGCCTCCCTTTCTCTTTCTCTGCTCCAGCAGCACAGAGCAGAGGGAGGCTGTTCAGAGAGTATTATATATATATAAATTTTTGAGGTTTTGCAGCTCATTTTTTGCAATCTGTGCACACATTGAGATGTCTCTGTGCAAGGAATGACGTCACAGTGCGAACAGCTGGTCCAATTAGCGCACAGAACACCAGTCGGCTCGCGCTGGAGAATTCGCTAAACTGAAACGGGGATTGTAGTGATGACGTGCGTCCTGCAGGGGGAGTGTAATTCAATGTGCTTGATTAATTTGGTTGTGTCTATTCAACTTGAGCGTGCGTGCATAGTTATATTCAGTAATTGCATATGCATTTGCATATATGAAGCAGGTGTTGATTTTGAATGGGCTTGCTGTTATTATTATTATTATTATTATTATTATTATTTGTTGTTGTTGTTGTTGTTGTTGTTGTTGTTGTTCATATATGTAACAATAATTGTAATATTGTAGTTTAAGGGGGCACACGGACCATTTCAAAATTGAATTTCTACTTCTCAAAAATACAGGCCAGGGATTGAATTGGCATGGAAATAACCTGCTCCCTCCCTCCCTCACCCCCCTAAAAGGGGTCTCCCTCCAGTCCAGGGCAGGCTTGAGGCACGGAGACTGAACTGCTCCCTCCCTCCCTCCGTCCCTCACCCCCCTAAGAGAAAGGCTGCTCCCTCCAGTCCAGGGCAGGCTTGAGGCATGGAGACTGAACTGCTCCCTCCGTCCCTCCCTCACCCCCCTAAGAGAAAGGGTGCTCCCTCCAGTCCAGGGCAGGCTTGAGGCATGGAGGCTGAACTGCTCCCTCCCTCCGTCCCTCCCTCACCCCCCCAAAGAGAAAGGCTGCTCCCTCCAGTCCAGGGCAGGCTTGAGGCACGGAGACTGAACTGCTCCCTCCCTCCCTCACCCCCTAAGAGAAAGGGGCTCCCTCCAGTCCAGGGCTGGCTTGAGGCATGGAGACTGAACTGCTCCCTCCCTCCCTCACCCCCTAAGAGAAAGGGTGCTCCCTCCAGTCCAGGGCAGGCTTGAGGCATGGAGACTGAACTGCTCCCTCCCTCCCTCACCCCCCTAAGAGAAAGGGGGCTCCCTCCAGTCCAGGGCAGGCTTGAGGCACGGAGACTGAACTGCTCCCTCCCTCCCTCACCCCCTAAGAGAAAGGGGCTCCCTCCAGTCCAGGGCAGGCTTGCTTCATCAGCCCATAAGAGGCGTTTATCGTGATATTTCTTTTTTTAAAAAGCACATAATCCTAAAAAAACAAGTTATTTTTCCCCCTAATCCAAGAAAAAAAAAATGGAATGATTTTAAGATAGATCTAGACTGGCTTTCGTTCATCGGCAGTATTGCTTAAACTGTATTTAAAACGCCTTAAATTAGCTGAGCCTCTGCTTATATTTTGTGAAGTGTGTCAAAATATACTGAAAAATGTACTGTGCTGTATTTGCTAGCCCAAACGCCGTCATTAATTCCTTGAAGTAGGGCAAAAACACACACATTTTTCGACTGTCATTGCAGATTAAAGTGACATTTTAGGGTGAGGGTGAGGGTGAGGGTGAGGTGAAACAACCCCTAACACCAGTTTTTTTCCCCCCACCCTTAGTTTGGAAATATAAAAATTAAATATTTTAATTTCACAGTCATCACCTTTGTCTTTAAAGGAAAGCCGTCTTGGGTTGGTGGTGAAAATTTGTTTGATTAATTACTGGAGCATACCACTCTGATCGGGAAGGGGGGCGGTATACGGGGCTTAATGATACTAGAATCGGGGCGGTTTAAACACAACATCGTGTCTTTTTCTTAAAATAGATATATGCTTTTAAAAGAAAGGGATAATAGCAGTTTCGAATTTCGAAGCGAAAGGGGGTCGATGTCTTAAATAAAAGGGTGAATGGGTTTCAAAACACCCCCTTTCCGAAGTTGTTACATTCCTATTTTAAAGAGCGAGATAGTAAGTAGCAAGTCTGTTCTCGTAGAGAGAGAAAGACCATTTCTTGCGGGCTAGCAGAATGAATTAACAGATTTGCTCGCCGGGTTTTTTGTTTTCGTTCTTCATCCTCCTATTTACTTGCTGTCGTTCTCCAAAGGCGAAGAAAAAAAAGCTTCCCGAGGACGTGGAATGTAACTGGTGCAACTGGTGCAACTGGGAAACCAGGTAAAACCCTCGTTTTATTTCAAACAAAACACGTTCCTTGCTGAAGAGCTTGTGCCAGGGGCGCTGGTGTTAAGAGCGGGTTTGCAGTGCCTGGTACAAGCCTGTTTGGCTATCGAAACCGGCTGCAAAAAAAAACAACAAAGGACGAGTAAATTTTAAAAAAAAATTTTCTTCTAATATGTGTCTCTGGAGAAAAAACAAACTAACAAATCAGCCCGTAAGCGTAGCCTCTAAGTTGCAGGCAGCCTGTGCGATTGATATGTTTTCTGTATGGTGGTATGCGTTTGCTTTGGTTTTCCCTTGACCTTATCGTAGTATATATACAGTACAGACCCCATGCACCGCGCTAGATGTATATATATATATATATATATATATATATATATATATATATATATATATATATATAATATATTAATTATTATTATTATGAATGGATGACCCGGCACTGATACACTGTACTTGCATAAGGATATGTGTGTGTTATATATATATATATATATATATATATATATATATATATATATAGGTACTTTAATACAAAAAATGCTTTTACTGTACCGTTAGCAATGGCAAGTCTGTTGTTTTTGATCTGCTGTAATACCCCTCTGGGCTTTACAATGCTTGCCTGTGCTGTGCATTGCTTTCACTGTGCTTTATTACACTTTATATATATATATATATATATATATATATATATATATATATATATATATATATATATATATATATTAAAACGACTATAGTATTGTATTTGTTATTGAAGTTTCTTAATTGAAATGCCATAGGGCTATCCGTCACCACAACCTGCTACAGTTTGCAATATAACCCCTGTGAATAGACCTATATAGATAGATATACATACATACAGATCTAGATCTAGATCTAGATATATATATCTAGATATATATATATATATATATATATATATCTAGATCTCTCTCTCTCTCTCTCTCTCTCTCTCTCTCTCTCTCTCTCTCTCTCTCTATATATATATATATATATATATATATATATATATATATATATAATACACACACACACAAAAATATATATATTTTTGCAGTACAATACACACACACATACATACATATATATATATATATATATATATATATATATATATATTGTATGTGTGTGTATTGTACTGCAAAAATATATATATATGTGTGTGTGTGTGTATTATATAGATAGATATAGATATATATATAGAGAGAGATATATATATATATATATATATATATATAGATATATAGATCTAGATATGTATGTATGTATGTATATCTATCTATATAGGTCTATTCACAGGGGTTATATTGCAAACTGTAGCAGGTTGTGGTGACGGATAGCCCTATGGCATTTCAATTAAGAAACTTCAATAACAAATACAATACTGTAGTCGTTTTAAAATTATATATATATATATATATATATATAACAGCTATTCAGCACATCGAAAGCCGTCCAGTCACTAATACATTATAATGACTGTACCATCAATTCGTAGTCTATTCCGGTAACTGCCGATGGGTAGAGATTTGTAAATCACCTTTCAGGTGGACGATAGTATATTTCATCACGCTCTTTCTCCGCGTGTGTTCTCGGTGGATAGTGTACGTCTATTAAGGGGGCATCTATTTAAATAGGCTAATTAAGACAACCGATTAATTAATTAAGACGTGTAACAATATTGGACGCTCTTAACTGTCTAAATTTATGATATCTCGCCATCTGTCTGTTTGTTTTTTTCTGTCAAACTCTAGCTAACATAAATTCAACGTGTACCCAACGCAATCTAATGCATCTAACACAGTTATCCGTGGCTAATTCATACTCGCCAGGGGTGAGCGAATATGAACGAGCTGCTCTACAGTGGATCCTTGTACAGTCCCTATATATAATCACCTCCTAGTTTAATATCGAGAGTCTGTTTACCGACCGTGCTCCTATTTGGATGGTATCGTCTACAAATAACTCTAACTGCAAGTTATTCATGTTTTGTGTGTGTGTGTGTTTGTGTTTATTGAAAAGACAAAGCACATTGCGATATTATATTTGCATATCCGATTTTGGGTGCGGTTCCTGAGTCAGTAGTTTTTTTTTCTTCTTCTGCAGAATAGATTAAGTCGTGCTGTTTCCATACCAGAAGCACAACAAATGTTTTTGTTTTTTTAAATTTTAAAAAAAAAAATTCTTATTTTTAAAAATTATTTTATTTTGTGTTTTAGCTTTTAATCGCATCTGCTGAATAGTAAATAGACTATCATTCCAGTCCAGACCACAGAAGTCTTTAATTTCATGAATATACAAATTTTTACACGAACAGTTCAATTAAATATTACCTGTATGTATGTATGTTTGTAGAATAAGGATTAGCACAGTACATTGCATTGACTTTTGCAATTTTCCCATGCATTTACAACAGTTAACATGCTATATCATGTTTTTAATATGCTTTACCAGACCTCTCTGTGCTTTACAATGCTTCCCTATGCTTTACCAGACCTCTCTGTGCTTTACAATGCTTCCCTATGCTTTACCAGACCTCTCTGTGCTTTACAATGCTTGCCTATGCTTTACCAGACCTCTCTGTGCTTTTACAATGCTTCCCTATGCTTTACCACACCTCTCTGTGCTTTTACAATGCTTCCCTATGCTTTACCACACCTCTGTGCTTTTACAATGCTTCCCTATGCTTTACCACACCTCTCTGTGCTTTTACAATGCTTCCCTATGCTTTACCAGACCTCTCTGTGCTTTACAATGCTTTTTTATGCTTTACCAGACCTCTCTGTGCTTTACAATGCTTCCCTATGCTTTACCACACCTCTCTGTGCTTTACAATGCTTCCCTATGCTTTACCACACCTCTCTGTGCTTTACAATGCTTCCCTATGCTTTACCAGACCTCTCTGTGCTTTTACAATGCTTCCCTATGCTTTACCAGACCTCTCTATGCTTTACAATGCTTCCCTATGCTTTACCAGACCTCTCTGTGCTTTTACAATGCTTGCCTATGCTTCACTGTGCTTTATTGCATTTTGTTTGCTGTGATTTCCAGTTATTCTTTCATATGGTGGGTGGCTTGGCTATTTTTTATTTTTTTTATTTTTTAAATCTCCGAAGTAGCTGTTTAAGCTCAGAAGCCTGGCTTTATCCAAAACGAGATCTTTGTTTTCTTTGGCTGGGATCGTTCTTCTGTCGTTTTTTGTTTTTCTCCTTTGATCGGGCACGCTGGAGGGGATCAGGAGTTCCCCAAAGTATTCTTTCCAGTGAAGTTTTGTCAGTTGCAGTTAAGAGAGAGAAACCGCGGGCCGTCCGTGTGTTCTGCATTTAGCTGCGCCATGCCAAGTATGCTAGGATCAAGAAGGATGTGAATAAGTTTCAAACAAGAAACCTGCAAAGGTTAATACAAGGATAATGGATGATGTCATGCGTGCCTTACACACGCAAAATCTAACAGGCTTGATTTGGTGTTAAGGATTCACACAAGGAATTAGCTTAGAAAAAAAAAAAACACAACAGTAAGGATTTAGTGCAAGCTATGCATGAAATCCATCCTTATCCTTGTGTTAACCTTGCATAATTCCTGCATGCCAGTGGCATTTATGGTTTGATCCTAGCCCTTTTTTGGGATTCTAGAATCTTGTATTTTGATCACTTTTATAGAGATTGTGGAATTCAAATAAGAGTGGATTGTATTTGGCTAGACATCTAGGGTTATTCCAGCTGTATTGGTTCAGTGAGAGGGTCAGATTAACCTTTCATTGCGTGCTGTTGGAAAACCCCAGAAACCTGCTTTGAAGTGATACTAACCAGCGATGTAACCCGAAATCTGAATTTGCCGGAACGCCACTAAAATACATAGATTTTCTTAAACAAGAATTATTATTTGACGGATTCCCATTTTATTTGTCTACTGAACTTCCAGTAACACCTATAACAGATCATGCATTAATCTAATTTCTACAAGCATTTCCTCAAAGTGTCTTTCTCTCGCTTTGCTTTTGCCTACAATGCAAGTTTTGTCTCGATGGTAAAACTCTAAAGCGGTGTGTAATTCAATATGTTAACGTAACATTATTCAGCAGGTTTCATAATAGTTAATTCTATAGGGTGATGCAAAACCATAGCTGTACCAGTGTTAGCAGCAGTGTGGAGTAGTGGTTAGGGCTCTGGACTCTTGACCGGAGGGTCGTGGGTTCAATCCCAGGTGGGGGGACACTGCTGCTGTACCCTTGAGCAAGGTACTTTACCTAGATTGCTCCAGTAAAAAAAACCCAACTGTATAAATGGGTAATTGTATATAAAAATAATGTGATATCTTGTAACAATTGTAAGTCGCCCTGGATAAGGCCGTCTGCTAATAAATAATAATATAATGTTTCAGATCGATCGAGAGAGAGAGAGAGATCTGGACATCGCGTGTCTGTCTGCCTGCCTCCCCTTCAGTCCTGGGCCTCTCTCTGTCAGACAGACCATTGCCTGTCTTTGTATTGTGGATTACACTATATTAATAAGCTCATTTCACTGGGGAGTGACCAGATACCCAGGCCTGCTGAGGGGAGAGGCTAGCTCGCCACCTGTCCGCACCACCCAGCCCCCACACTTCCCTGATCCGCTGTGTGTGCGTTTCCGAACGCTGCCAGGGAAAGAACCTCTCTCTCATGCGGTGTGCCATTGTTTTTATGATCGAGTGCTCTTGACTCTCGTTCGAGAGGAGTTGCTGGGAGAGCCAGCATCTGTTGTGATTTTTTATGAAGTGCACTTTTTTTTTTAATTGGATTTAATTTTCCAGATCCGTTTTCAAGTGTGGTCGTTTTTACAGCGGAGACTCAAATCGTCATGAAAATGTCTTCTGTTGATGTGAGTGGACCGGGCCGTCCTTGAAGATTGTAGCTTACAAAGTAATTCCACAAATCTCACCGCTCGTGTTCTTCAGTTCTTTAAATCATTTGCAGCTTTGCAAGTCATTTTTATTTTAAAGGAGTTTGTGTGGTCCAGTGGTTAAAGAAAAGGACTTGTAACCAGGAGGTCCCCGGTTCAAATCCCACCTTAGCCACTGACCTATTGTGTGACCCTGAGCAAATCACTTCACCTCCTTGTGCTCCGTCTTTCGGGTGAGACGTAGTTGTAAGTGACTCTGCAGCTGATGCATAGTTCACACACCCTAGTCTCTGTGATTTGCCTTGGATAAAGGCGTCTGCTAAATAAACTAAATAATAATAATAAATTGTGAAATCTGGTACTGCGCTGCGTTACAGAAATCTCCGTTTGCAAGCCATGTTCCAGTTCAATGGCTTCTTTCTTGTCTTTAACCAAACAACAGTATTGATTTGACATGCTTTTAGCCAGTAACTTGACCCAGAAGACATAGGTAAAATAAAGATGCTAAATGATTTTCTGAGAGTAGGTCGTGGAAACTTTTTTTTTTTTTTAACCCACATGTAGAAGCAGACAACTTCAAAATGTTTTGGTAGCTGCAGTCACTTTAATATATAGCTTTTGTTTGCTGTAGTGTAAAGTGATGTATTTAAAACTGTACTGGGAAAACTGTGCACACAGGTTGTTTGTTTGAATGAAAAGGAGGAAAAATATTTTCTGTATATCATTGAGTGCATGAAAAAATATGGGATTAGGGGGTGATGAGTAGGGTGACAGCAAATCTTCTGCTGTTGCTTCTGCTTCTTCTGCTTCTTCTTCTGCTGCTTCTTCTGCTTCTGCTGCTGCTTCTTCTGCTTCTGCTGCTTCTTCTGCTTCTTCTGCTTCTTCTGCTGCTTCTGCTTCTTCTGCTTCTGCTTCTTTTGCTTCTTCTGCTGCTGCTTCTGCTTCTTCTGCTGCTGCTGCTTCTGCTTCTTCTTCTGCTGCTTCTGCTGCTGCTGCTTCTTCTGCTGCTGCTTCTGCTTCTGCTGCTTCTGCTTCTTTTGCTTCTTCTGCTTCTGCTTCTGCTTCTTTTGCTGCTTCTGCTTCTGCTGCTGCTTCTGCTGCTTCTGCTTCTTCTATTGTGATCGGCAGGGTTTGTTTTTCATCTTCTTGCGCTGTGATCTCCTCAAGATGTCTTAAAGATTAAACTCAGCAGCAGCAGCAGCAGCCGGGTCAGACCTGGTCAGCACTTCATCTTGGGTTGAATTGCGTCTGTCTGAAAGCTAGAGCTGGACCCAGTCAATCCTTGAACGCCCACTGACCAATCTCGGTAAATACCACACTGTGTTGCACCCCCCTATCCCTATCTAATACCCAGTTCGGTTTTCGCTTGATGTTGCGTCTCATCGGATTTATCTGTTGTATAAATACCTTTTTAAATAATAATTCTTCCGCTGTTCTCATCTCGCCTCTGCAATTAGGCAATAAAGCGATAAAGCCAGCCGAATTTTAATACCCTGGCTACCCCCTTGCCTATTAATTTTTCATTACGAAAAATAAATGCATGAAACCTCAGTGCTGCTTTAATTTTCACAGAGCGATCTGATCCCAGAATCGTTGAGATGATTGGCAATTCTGTTGTGGACTGTATCATAATGCCGTCTCCAGTGGGTTACTTTGGCTGAAAAGGATTCTGTGATGTAATACAATCAGGACACTGTGGCCACATTCTTGTAATACAATGATTATAATTTGACATCCGAACAGCAAAAACAATGATGCCAATACATATGAGGTCCGGTTTACTGGAATTGTGTTTTTAGCTTGATCTGCTTTTCAGGCTTATTAAAAAAACCAAAAGCAAGCATGGCTTTCAACTCACACTAGCCCCTGCATCTTTGTTCAATATTGTTTCAAATGATCAGGAGCCAGGAGTTTGATGTTAAATCCATTTGGTCCTGCCCTATAGCTGGTTGAAATCCTATGTATCTTCAACTGTGACTTAATCATGCTGTGCTACGTGCAACCAGTGGTTTGCTAGGGACCCGATTGCTCAAGCACCTGATCATCAGTAATATACCTAAACCACCCTTCCTTGTTGTAATACAAGACCACAACATAGCTCACCGTAGTTCCCCAGCTGATTCAAGAATTAACAATATAAGTGTGTTTTATACAGTTGATACCTGATTTAATTTGTATTTAACAAAACCGTCCTTAAATGATCATCTGATCCTATTATGCGTAATACAAGTAGCCCATCAGAACCATGTATCGTGATACATTTTGCATTGCGACCTGCATATCGCGATACCTATCGTATCGTGACATGAGTGTACTGTTACACCCCTGTTCCTAATAGTCTGATTAACTCCACCATTAGAATTCTGACTTTGTTTTCGCCCCCCACCCCCACCCCCTCTCGCGTAATTAAGGAATGTGCTGGGGATTAGTGTTAGTGACATCTATAAAGGTTTATTAGCAGTCCATTGAGCCGGGGAGCTGGATAGTGACAAAGCAGTGGTGGATACTTTGAGATCAATACCTCCAGCGATACGGGTTGAATTAACAAAGGGCTGGACCTGTGTGTTTAAATAACTCCTATACACAGACTCACTTGAGAGCTAACAAAAGAAATCCATGCATACCACAAGCCTGGGTATATCTAGCGTGGGGTACAGTTTTTGTTATGTGGAATAACAAAAACGGGGCAGCAGTGTGGAGTAGTGGTTAGGGCTCTGGACTCTTGACCGGAGGGTCGTGGGTTCAGTCCCAGGTGGGGGGACACTGCTGCTGTACCCTTGAGCAAGGTACTTTACCTAGATTGCTCCAGTAAAAAACCCAACTGTGTAAATGGGGAATTGTATGTAAAAATAACGTGATATCTTGTAACAATTGTAAGTCGCCCTGGATAAGGGCGTCTGTTAAGAAATAAATAATAATAATAATAATAATAACATGCTTACCAGGACTGGTTTCGAATGTGTCTTTGCTTCCATTCAAATCCAGTGCTGTGCTGCTGAAATTCAGGACGGAGCTGCGTGTTCGTTCGTTCGTTCGTTCGTTCGTTCAAACATTACTGCCAACGATACACGTGCGATGAAATAAACCAAGCAGACAAACGCCTTCGCCAACATTCATAACACTACACCCAACGCCTAAACCATTTCTCTTTTTTTTTTTCTCTCTTTCCCGTAGAAATGTTTGGTTGAAACCCCCGGACGAAACTAAAAGCAGACGGGCATAAAGCTGTTCATTTTCACGCCTCCCTCCCTCCCTGCACCCCACCGTGCAGAATGAAACCCCGTTGGCTCACCCTCGCTCTGGCCCTGCTGCACTTGAGTACGTCATGTGGAGCCCCATCGTCGCCCCCAACGGCGGGCTCTCCTCTCCTCCACTCGGGCACCTTCTTCCAGGTCTCGGATACCAGCCTGAGCCACCTGGCAGTGCACCAGCAGACCGGGGACGTGTTTGTGGGTGCCCTGAATCGCATCTACAAGCTCTCCGCCAACCTGACTGAACAGCGGCATCACGTGACGGGCCCGGTACAGGACAACGCCAAGTGTTACCCTCCCCCCAACGTGCGGGCCTGCGCCCACAAACTTGCCCCTTCCGACAACGTGAACAAGCTGCTCCTGGTGGACTACGCCGGCGAGCGCTTGGTGGCGTGCGGGAGCCTCTGGCAAGGCGTGTGCCAGTTCCTGAGACTGGATGACCTTTTTAAGCTGGGGGAACCTCACCACCGCAAGGAGCACTACCTCTCTGGGGCGAGAGAGGCCGACGGGATGGTCGGGGTCGTCGTGGCGGGAAGCGAATCCGGGACCAAAAAGGGAGGCGGCAACTTGTTCGTCGGGGCGTCCATCGACGGGAAATCGGAATACTTCCCGACGCTGTCGAGCCGGAAGCTGGTCGCGGATGAGGACAGCGTGGAGATGTTCGCTTGGTCTACCAGGACGAAGTTCGTCTCCTCGCAGATCAAGATCCCTTCGGACACCCTCTCCTCTACCCAGCTTTCGATATCTACTACGTCTACGGTTTCGCCAGCCGCTCTTACGTCTATTTCCTGACCCTCCAGCTGGACACCCAGCTCACCCAACTAGACGCCGGGGGAGAGAAGTTCTTTACCTCCAAGATCGTCCGGATGTGCGCAAACGATTCCGAGTTCTACTCCTACTTGGAGTTCCCGCTGGGCTGCACCAAGGACGGGGTGGAGTACCGGCTGGTTCAAGCCGCCTATAAGCAGCGGCCCGGCAGGAAGCTAGCCCAAGCGCTGGGCCTGTCCGAGGACGAGGACGTCCTGTTTGCCGTCTTCTCCCAAGGCCAGAAGAACCGGTCCAACCCTCCCAGAGAGTCTGTCCTCTGCCTCTTCACGCTGCGCGACGTCAATGAGGCCATGAGGGACCGGATCCAGTCCTGCTACCGAGGGGAAGGAAAGCTCTCCCTGCCCTGGCTTCTCAACAAGGAGCTACCTTGCATCAATACGGTGAGTTCACTTCCAAGAAACGTTCTGGTCACCACGTTAAGAAAGGAGGACGTAAGGGTTAGAAAATAGCTCTGCACCCAGTCCTGGGGTTCAGAACTCCCCTCAATGAAGTCTATATTTAATATTGAAATGATCAGGAGCCAGAAGTTTGAGCAGGGTTAGAAACTCACACTAGCCCTGCTGCTGCTGCTGCTGCTGCTGCTGCTGCTGCACCCAGTCCTGGGGTTCAGAGCTCCCCTCAATGAAGTCTAGTATTATTATTATTAATATTGAAATGATCAGGAGCCAGGAGTTTGAGCAGGGTTACAAACACACACTAGCCCTGCTGCTGCTGCACCCAGTCCTGGGGTTATATATATAATTATCCATCCCCATGCAAGGGTTGAAAATAAGAGAGAAGGGTTTCAAAATCCTTTTGTGTTTTCCAGAGGTTTTCTTTAAAGAGAAGGTTGTCTCAATTTTACAGATTTTTTTTTTTTTTACGATGTTGGCAATCTCCGAGTGCCATTTTAAGAGATAGCTCCATGGCAACCAGGCACCGTGTCTAAGTATTATTGCTTTGGGTCTTGTGCTTTTTACTGGAATAGGGTAAAGTTACTCAGGCAGTACAAAAACATATTAAAAAATAAAATAAAAAAACTCATCATTTGAGAAACATCAAAAGCTGATGGAAGAAGTGATTGTCCAACATGCATAAGCTTTTTGTACAGTTACAAAATGAGATACACACTTGGTTCCTATTACAACCACAGTAATGCGCTTTCTGTATAGTAATATACAAAGCATTTGCCATCGTTTGCAGTGGCTTTTATATTCTTTACCATATAAGAACATAACATAAGAAAGTTTCCAAACGAGAGGAGGCCCCATTCAGCCCATCTTGCTCGTTTGGTTGTTAGTAGCTTATTGATCCCAGAATCTCATCAAGCAGCTTCTTGAAGGATCCCAGGGTGTCAGCTTCAACAACATTACTGGGGAGTTGGTTCCAGACCCTCACGATTCTCTGTGTAAAAAAAAAAGTGCCTCCTATTTTCTGTTCTGAATGCCCCTTTATCTAATCTCCATTTGTGACTGCTGGTCCTTGATTCTTTTTCTCTGGGTTTTACAATGCTTACCCTTTCTATGCTTTTAACATACAACCGTCAAAAATATGCACGCTCTCTGAACCTAAAATCGCAGTTTTATATAATAGTTTCTAAACATATAGGTGCCATCCATAACTTCAAAACAGATCATAAAGGTATCATTTTGAAGAAACCAGATTGAATCTGGGAGTAGGGCTAAGGCGGGGTTTTCAAGCCCTGCTTGTCATTTTTCGGAAACAATAGGCCTTGTTAACACAAGCAAAGACATTTCTCTACTTGAGAGTCGTCCAGTTTCATCTCTTGATTCGCTGCTGCTGTTCCTAACCATGTGCTACTGTTTTGTTTTGTTTTTTTCAGCCAATGCAAATAGATGATAATTTCTGCGGTCTGGTCTTGAACCAGCCTCTTGGGGGGCTCCATGTGATCGAGGGGACCCCTCTTTTCGAGGACCGGATGGATGGGATGGCAGCTGTCGCTGCTTATACCTACGGGGATCATTCGGTGGTGTTTGTGGGCACACGCAGCGGGAACCTTAAAAAGGTAGGGGCGATGGGTTTGAATGTACAGTTAATTTGCTCAGTGAAAGGTAAGGGGCGGTAGCACTGGCTGGTGGCCAGCACAGGCACCCAAAACTCACACGGGGGGCTCCGGGTTCTACATTATAATTTGCTCTGTTTAAGTGAGCTCAGGTATTTCTCAGTCAACATAGACGTTTTGAGATCGACACATTCTCTCACCAGTAACGATCAAGAACGACAACATCACTGGTATCTCTGAATGCCTTGGGGGATCTCGATTTGCCTTAAACGCAGATCTGATGGGGAGCCCCCTTCCATATAGCCCTCTTTTTAAAAGTTTACCGCTGTACAGTATTTTTGCAATTGTAATTTCCTCTTGCTTTTTCCCCCTATGGTTCTACAATGCATTTACCAGAGTTTACCATGTTTTGCAGTGGGTTTTTTTTTTTTAATATGCCTTACCTTACAAGCATACCCCATGCTTTACCATGCTTCCACTTTGCCATGCTTTTTATAAGGAATTCTAGAAATTTCAATACCTGAAACCCAGGACTGGGTACAGAACTACAGCTGTGGTCAAAGGTTTTGCATCGCCCTATAGAATGAACTAATGTTGCTTCATAAAGTCAAATGAAACCTGCTGAATAATGTTAACATATTGAATTACACACCGCTTTGTAGTTTTCCAGATACTCAACGAAAAACTGACATGAAATACAGCACTACTATTATCCGGGTATTTTGCGATATCATTTTGTAGTTTCTTTGATTTACATGATGTTAAATAAAATAACTATATGATTGTAATTCATTGACTCTTGACCGGAGGGTCGTGGGTTCAATCCCAGGTGGGGGGGACACTGCTGCTGTACCCTTGAGCAAGGTACTTTACCTAGATTGCTCCAGTAAAAAACCCAACTGTATAAATGGGTAATTGTATGTAAAAATAATGTGTTATCTTGTAACAATTGTAAGTCGCCCTGGATAAGGGCATCTGCTCAGAAATTAATAATAATAATAATAATAATAATAATAATTGAGATTTTTTTTTTTTTAATTGTCTCAATCCTAAAATTCCAGGTGATGCAACACTTTTCTTCACAGCTGCAGTGTGAGTTTCTAACCTTGCAATCGTTGCTGGTAATAATCTCACGAATGCATGAACACAGCTATTTTTGTAGTTTGTTTTTTGTCGACTGTGTTGGGATGCGGTGTTTGTTAGTAGGTCTCTCTGGCTGTCCTCCGCTTCACAGCGATCGTGTTTTAATTCGAGGTCTCCGTTAGCGGTGTTGCAGCGCTCTCCCCTCGCCACTTAACAAGAGATCCTTTCAGAGGAAGAAAGAGAAGTGACTGAATACAGTCATTATCTCAATACATCACTGAGCTCCTCAAACCCGCTGCCTTCCACACTGCAGCCCAGCGCTTTCTTTATCTAACCACTGAGCTCCTCAAACCCGCTGCCTTCCACACTGCAGCCCAGCGCTTTCTTTATCTAACCACTGAGCTCCTCAAACCCGCTGCCTTCCACACTGCAGCCCAGCGCTTTCTTTATCTAACCACTGAGCTCCTCAAACCCGCTGCCTTCCACACTGCAGCCCAGCGCTTTCTTTATCTAACCACTGAGCTCCTCAAACCCGCTGCCTTCCACACTGCAGCCCAGCGCTTTCTTTATCTAACCACTGAGCTCCTCAAACCCGCTGCCTTCCACACTGCAGCCCAGCACTTTCTTTATCTAACCACTGAGCTCCTCAAACCCGCTGCCTTCCACACTGCAGCCCAGCTCTCTCTCTCTCTCCTCTCTCTCTCTTTCTTGCTCTTTCGCTCTCTTGCTTTCTTGCTCTCTCTCTCTCTCCTCCTCTCTCTCTCTCGCTCGCTCTCTCTCTCTCTCTAACCACAAGCACACTGCATCCCTTTTGGAGTGATCCACAGATGCAATGCCCTGAAAATCACACAGCGTTTGGGGAAAGAAGGGACCCGCCTCTCTCCTCCTAAACAGCTTGTTTGTTTTGGCAGAGCTAGAAAAAACAAACCAGCTTTCACTGCTCGGAGATGGCGCGGAAATGCCCTCTCTCACTTCCCCCCTCAGCCCAGTTCTCAACAGGGGAGCTGAGCGACTCAGTCACTAACAAGTTTCAAGATGTTTAGAGATGTTGCCAGAGATATAGTCTGATGTAGTGTTTATTACAGTAGGGTTTGAAATACTAAGTGAAACTAAAATTCAATGCCAAACATTGTCAATGTCTGTTGGTAGTTCTATTGAAGACGCTGAGAAAGACTTCTAGTGGAAACGTTTGCCATTGAATTTATGAAGTTTCTTTTAGTGTTTCTATTAAAGACGTTGAGAGACTTCTAGTGGAAACGTTTGTCATTGAATTTATGAAGTTTCTTTCAGTGTTTCTGTGGAAGACACTGAGAGACTTCTAGTGGAAACGCTTGCCATTGAATTTATGAAGTTTCTTTCAGTGTTTCTGTGGAAGACGCTCAGAGATACTTCTACTGGAAACACTAAATTTTTGTTTACTAGTTCCTTCCACACACGTGTGTTTTTCAGATGATCTGCAGATTGAAATTAATACCAGACTCCAAACCAATCCTATTGCTGTGACCTCAGTCATTGCACTGCAGACTTGACACCCTGCGCAATCCCAGTGCGAAAACGAGACGCGATTTTGAAATGCTTCAAAGACAGAAAAGGGCACCCAGTCGCCATGAGATCATTCTGACTCGCCCAGGTATTACCTTGACCTCAGGGAGTGACATCATCACCTCCCTTGAAAAAGAATGACATCATCGGCCTTTCCACATGGCTGCTGCTCATTGTAAAATTTGTCTGTAAGGCCAGGGCTGTTTCGACAGGCAGATCGTGATGAGAATGAATCGGTAAAGTTGTACAGTAATAGATCACTGTGGAAGTCATAATCAATTGCATTACAATGTAAATGTAATTGCAACTGGAGCTGAACTTTGGCACAGCTGCGTATTTGTAATTGCACGGTGTAATTGATCAATTACAATTTCTAGGCTTCATTATGTGATCAGTTACAGTTGTTAACGTAACATTATTTAGCAGGTTTTATTCGGCTTTCTGAAGCAACGTTAGTTAATTCTATGGGGGGGGGGATGCAGGGGGATGACCAGAGCTGTAGCCTAAGCTTTTGATACATAATCTATCACATGAGTTTCCTGACTGAATTGTGGTTCCTCACAACAGCTAGTGTGATTGCCTAACCCAACCTTACTGTTGCTCAAATTGGGGGAGACATGAAATCCTCTGTAATTCGTGCACATAAATCAGACCTCTGTTGATGCAAAGGGTTGTGCCTTTAATTTATCGCCTGTCCAGGGCTGTAAAAAAAAAAAAAAAAAAGCATTTGATCTCAGAGAAATCTGTTTGCAGTAAATCCCGTGGAAATGGAATTTGCTGGTTTGGCAGCTGGGGTCTGGAAAGCGCCGTTGTCTTAGACTAGATAGCGTGTCCGATCTCCGTAGCCACGGACTGATTCTTCAATTGGACTGCTGTAAACACTTGTATTCCGAACATTTGTCATTTGCTCTCCCAAAGATGTGAGATCTGAGCAGAACCACAGCTGTGGTGCCAAAATTTTTCATCACCTAACAGAATGAACACATTTGGCTTTGTAAAGTCGAATGAAACCTGCTGAATAATGTAGCGTTAACATACTGTAGTTCACTAGACAAATAAAATGAGAATTTGTAGAATTCTTGTTTTAGAAAATCTGTACTTCAGCGACGTTGCGGTATGTTCAGATTTAGGATGACACCACTGCTAAGAGAGTAGGCGGGGCCAACAGAGGTGAAAGGTCACATTGTCACATGATTTGACTCGAATGAGAAACTTCCCTTTTTAAGTCCGTATTGAACAAAGAGTGGGCCCGGAGTTTGGCCGGCTGTGGTAAAAATGTTATTTTATTCTCGTTGGCGCATCAATTTTAAAAAAAAAAAGCTTTATTAAATATTTAGTGTGGCTGTGTTCATGAAATGGGGTTGCAAAATGCTTATTGAATCATTAAAACCTCACTGGTCTGTCAAAGCTGATCGGATCTTAAAACAAGGTTTGGTTTTGAGGGTTAGAGACATGTGCTGTAAGTATATGCTTACAGAGCGAACACAAAAATGCAAAACTGCTAACACGTGCTTTAGAACAGAAAACGTTTTAAAATATTCTTTTTTTCGTACGATTCATAATTTCCAAACTACTGGATCTTAGACCTGGTGCTCAAATTAACCCCTGAATAAAATGGAGATTCGAACACCCAGTATGTTACAGAATAGTTACTATAGCTAAGAATACCCAGCCCTTTGATAAACTTTCTATATTTAGTAACGCTAAACTCTTACATACTTCATCTGCTCTGTTTAGCAATAGCAAACACAATGTTTATGGCAAAGCTGCTATAGTTAGCAGTGACTCTTTCAGTGTTGCAGAATAGGGGCTATAGTTTGCAATGGCAAACATTTTGATATGCTATAGCTAGCTCATATATGTTACACTATAACTGTTAATAGTCCAGAACACAGTGTCATTGTATAGCTGCTACAGTTATTAATACCAAACCCTTTGCTATCTAAAAATGGCAGCTGTTAAAAAAAAAAAAAAAAAAGAATTTATAGGAACATTTGAGAAAGACTTCTAATGGAAATGTTTGTCAGTGAATTTATTAGCTTTCTTTAGTGTTTCTATTTTCAGTGTTTTAATAGTTTACATGGTAATAGTCAGTAATACCAAAACACTATGTTACTGCAATGAAAGAGCCCTTATAAAAGTTTACTACAGTGTTTTTTCCCATGCTGCTCCCAAGGTTATACACTGGGCTTCATTACACTTTTCTGTGCTTTTATTTTGGGAGTCTTTTATAAGGGTGACCATGGTTTGTTTTTCAATGTGCTTTACCATCCCTCTCTGTGCTTTATAATGCTTCCCTGTGCTTTACAATGCTTCCCTATGCTTTACCAGACCTCTCTGTGCTTTACAATGCTTCCCTATGCTTTACCAGACCTCTCTGTGCTTTACAATGCTTCCCTATGCTTTACCAGACCTCTCTGTGCTTTACAATGCTTCCCTATGCTTTACCACACCTCTTTGTGCTTTACAATGCTTCCCTATGCTTTACCAGACCTCTCTGTGCTTTACAGTGCTTCCCTATGCTTTACCAGACTTCTGTGCTTTACAATGCTTCCCTATGCTTTACCAGACCTCTCTGTGCTTTACAATGCTTCCCTATGCTTTACCACACCTCTCTGTGCTTCCCTATGCTTTACCGTGCTTTCACTGTGCTTTATTACACTTTGCTGTGGTTTTACTGTGGGACACTTTTGTCAGGCAGTCTTGTACCATTTTTTTTTTTTTCAACATGTTTGATTTATGTAAAATTTCAGTGCGTCGACATCAGTGAAAAGTAGATTTCATGCTCACAGGCATAGACATCTTAAACTAGGCCATCCCCCGTGAGCATTGAGCGGGGGCGGGGTGGTGGGGGATGAATGTTGACGCTGTCTAACCACACTTTCAATCAAGCTAGTAAAACACTGAATGTCATTTCAATTCCTTTCGTCGTTCTGGTTTGAATATCAATATCTCTGTAATTATGCGTATTTCTTAGTTATTATAGTCAAGCTTATCTGACCTCATTATCACTCAAGATATACCTAATATGATATCTCTGCAATGTTGGATATTTGGACAATACATTTTATCCTTATCGTGATTCGTCCTGTGTGGTGTTGTTTTTTTAGTGTGTTCTTACCTTTCCTTCTCTCCTGTTATAACAATGTACAATAGTGTTTCTCGTTTAATTGTAAATCTGTAAATCGTCTTTTTGTTTGTTTAAAAAAAAAAAATAGATATACACATTTTATATGTTAATAATTTTTTTTTTTTTAAAAAGCCAGTAAAGCACTTTCTCTGGTTAAAATGGAGCCGCCATTTAAAATAGTTTTTTAAATGATGGCTGCACATCACAGCGTCACTTTCGGTAAACATCGAAATTCCCCAAATATGTGAAATAAATTTATATTAAAAAAAACAAACAAAAAAAAACACGCTCGCTATTTTTTATTTTCGTACCAAAAAATAACAATTTAGAAATCATCACTGTCTGTCCCGTCTCTGTTCCGCTCTGATTGGCTAGGGGTCGCTGTCAATCTTCTCGGTGATCTGTTAGTATAGTTTCACTGTCACTTCACCCAGCTCTGACAGATCTCTGACTGAAGCAGCGCCAGAATGCTCTCATTGGTTTAAATGCCTGTCAATCATCAAGACCTGTACCGACTGTGCGCTTCCATTTGCCAGCTCAAGCGCCTGTCATTCAAAGCGCCTAATTTTGAAATTCACGGGTTAAGGTGTAGGTAGGCTTTTGCTAGGTATCCGGTGACAGTTACTAGTTTGATTTGAGTCAGAAGGTTGGTAACCCGCGTTTTTTTTTTTTGTTGCGTTTGTTTTGTTCTGTTCTGTGCTCGAATTGAAAAATAATGATTTAAAAAAAGGCTAAATTCTTTCTAAAATAAACGTCGATTTGACAAAAAAAATTAAAATCGAATAGTATATACAGTATGTTTGTATATGTGTGTGCACTGATTCTTATATACTTTAAACTTTTTGTGTGCATCCAAAAAACTACTAACTCGGTAGATTTAAGAGAATATGAATAATCGTGATCATTTTGTATCCACTACTGAGTTACACATGCAGAACACATTTATTAGACCATTCATTCCACTCACTGAAGCCCACCATGACTTAACAAGCACCCCCTTGACAGTGGCCCGTTCCCCCACACCCCACCCAAATACAGGCCCCATTTTCCCCCAGATCTTTCTATTTTTTACACAAGCTGTCGTCTTCAGCATCCAGTCTCTGAAAAGCTGGAAATCATTTAACTGGAAGCAGACGTTGTTTTTTAAAAGGAGACTCATGTTTTTTTTTTTAAATGTGTCGTATTTTGCTACCCCTGCACATTTCTCTCTCTGGCTTCTGAGCTACATTTTTCGTGTCGCTGGCTCTCCCTTTAAAGCCCCAGTGCTATTTGGCTGTTTTAAAAAAAAAAAAAGAAAGAAAGAAAGCTGGCTCCAAGGGAACAAGTTTTCAGTCCAAGCCCTGAAACATTATGCTAAAATTTAGAACTGCCATTTAAAAAACAAAAAACAAAAAAAAACAAAACCAGAAATAGATTTTTTGAATTTTCCTCTGAATATTTTGGTTTTATAATCACTTGGAGATTGGCAAATGATAGTCTTTGAGATCAGCAAATTGTAGCCTCTTTGTTATGCCAAAAACTCCATTAAAACCCTTCCGAGCAAGGGCTTTGAGTGTTCGAGCTCCTTCGCTTTGGAACTCGCTTCCAAATTGCGTCTGGATTGCTGGATCTGTCAGTATTTTTAAATCACAACACATCTCTTTCGCTCGCAAGCAGTTTGGAGCTCTTTTGGCTCGCCGTCTGTTTTTGTAAAGTGCCCAGAGATTCTTGCACATGGAGGACTCTGTATAAATTAAATTGATGTGGTATGGAACGAGAATGGATGGGGTTTCTGAATTCCGGGTTATTTAAATGTTTTTCTCCAAGTCTGCCTTTTTTAGACATTGGAAAACTCTGGTAGTTGAAAAGTTGCCATTTGAGTTTTTTAAGTTTAGCTTTGCTAAATTTGCATGGCTTTGACAGATTTAGAGAAAAATGATAAGAACTGAACATTGGATCAGCGGAGCCACACAAAATAATTACAGGGATGGCAATAAGTCTCCTATTGCATAGCAGTTTCTCCCAGTCCAGGTTTTACTATGAGCTTGATCAGCCCCCAGTGTGTCTAGCTAACAAGCTCAGCTGTGTCTGATTATTAAACTCATAGTGAATCCAGGAATGGATCAAACTGCTGTGCAATCAGAGTCTTATTTCCATCCCTTCAAATACCATAAAAAAAGTAATCTTAAAAAAAAAAAAAAAAAAATTCATACAATGTATGTAACATGAGCTAAGCACACAGTACTGCCGGTGTTTCTTAATTTTTCTTTTTTTATCCAGCTACTGTACGTAAACTAAAGAAGTCGTCTGGGTTTTGGTCGACATTAAAAATGCATTTGATTCTTTTGAAGCGAGACACCTCCCCTGGTTTTGATTTGATAGCCAGAAGCTCCCAGCTTCGTCCCTCTTGCAGCCTGCCGACCTCTCAGCCCACCCCCGGCCCTGCCAGAAGTGATTTACAGAAACCATACGGGAGACTCGTGCTCAAGGCATTTACAAGCCCCTGTGTGCTTCCGTTCCATCATCCCCGCTCCCTTTTATGAACTGTGCGAAAGAGACGCTTCTCTGTCTGGAAACCGCATCGACCCAGGAGGTCAGGGAACGAAGGAAAGAGAGAAAGAATGAATGAGTAGAGGGAGAGGAGGAACAGTGGGTTTGAGGAGCTCAGTGGTTAGATAAAGAAAGCGCTGGGCTGCAGTGTGGAAGGCAGCGGGTTTGAGGAGCTCAGTGGTTAGATAAAGAAAGCGCTGGGCTGCAGTTTGGAAGGCAGCGGGTTTGAGGAGCTCAGTGGTTAGATAAAGAAAGCGCTGGACTGCAGTGTGGAAGGCAGCGGGTTTGAGGAGCTCAGTGGTTAGATAAAGAAAGCGCTGGGCTGCAGTGTGGAAGGCAGTGGGTTTGAGGAGCTCAGTGGTTAGATAAAGAAAGCGCTGGGCTGCAGTTTGGAAGGCAGCGGGTTTGAGGAGCTCAGTGGTTAGATAAAGAAAGCGCTGGGCTGCAGTGTGGAAGGCAGTGGGTTTGAGGAGCTCAGTGGTT
This sequence comes from Acipenser oxyrinchus oxyrinchus, assembly GCA_030684275.1. Classification (NCBI taxonomy): domain Eukaryota; kingdom Metazoa; phylum Chordata; class Actinopteri; order Acipenseriformes; family Acipenseridae; genus Acipenser; species Acipenser oxyrinchus. The sequence continues at coordinate 1,343,658 of CM060298.1, read as the reverse complement.
AGATAAAGAAAGCGCTGGGCTGCAGTGTGGAAGGCAGTGGGTTTGAGGAGCTCAGTGGTTAGATAAAGAAAGCGCTGGGCTGCAGTGTGGAAGGCAGTGGGTTTGAGGAGCTCAGTGGTTAGATAACGAAAGCGCTGGGCTGCAGTGTGGAAGGCAGTGGGTTTGAGGAGCTCAGTGGTTAGATAAAGAAAGCGCTGGGCTGACAGACAGACAGACAGACAGACAGACAGACAGACAGACAGACAGACAGACAGACAGACAGACACAAAAAGACACATGCACACAGACTGACAGACATAGAAAGACACACACACACACACACACACAGACACAATGGTGTACAAGACATCTTGCAGGAGGTAATTGAATTGTTTTTTTTAAAAGCATCACAGAAGTGTTTTACCCCCAGACACACAGATACGGCTACAACACGACTGAATTCCCATTAGGGCCTTGCAGTCTCTCAAAAGATTTGATTATGACAGTTGCTTTTGTTTTATTTTTTCCTTTGGTCGTCCCCAGGCTCGCTATAAAATGCACACTGACGCGTTTCTTGCCATTAGGCCGCAAATCCTGGGTCTGTCCTGGGGATTCTGCTGGGGCAGAGTGCAGGCCAGCTGGGCATAACCTGCTCGTTACTAATGAGGGTTGAACCAAAAAAAAAACCAAAACATAACACCAGGCTAGTTTCAGCTTAGAATTACAGAATATTGTGTTTTGTAATCCATAAGTTTTATATAATTGAGTTATTTTATGGACATAATTTAGTTTGAGTTTTTTTTTTTTTTTTTCCCAGTTCAGTTGCGTTCTCTGAAGCTGTACTGTTTTGAAAGTAATCAGTATCCCTTTGAACATTCCTGTTTGTTTTCTCATTCCGTGAAGAAGCTATGCGAAAAATAAATAAATAAATTTAAAAAAAACCCAGAAAGCTTATTATCCCCCCCCCTCCCTAGTCAGCACACTGTGGTCCCATTTCACCAATGACAGCCTCATCCTATTGTAGCTGTCCTATGCTTGTGCTACCATTCCCCCCTCAGTGTAATACAGAACCATTGCATTTGCACTGTCGTGTTCTCAGATCTGCTGCAGATGGAAATGAACCAGTCTGATTTTGAATTCCTTTCAGGTCAAGCCACTCTAATCTCAGTGTACTGCACTGAAGGAAGCTCATAGCCAGCCTCTAGAACCACTAAGCAGATCACATCAGCTTCACAGTGGAATCAATATTGCACAGATAACCGTCTGTCTGTCTGGCTGAAACTGATGCGGTCCCGTGGCACTGCAGTGGCTCGCCAGGCTGTGTGTAATGGTTACCCCACTGGTTTGTTCATGTTTCCATGGCAGTGCCAGTCTACCAGTGGCAGCCTCGTCCCATTGTAGCTGCCCTATACCTGTGCTACCATCACCTCTGAACACAGAACCCTTAAAGCATTGCCGTTGTAGTGCCACTGTCTGTCTGTCTGTCTGTCTGTCTGCACTGCCATTGAAGATCATTTGGCAAGGGTATAGTTGGCATGCTGTGGCCCCATTCTACCAATGGCCAGCCTCATCCCATTGTAGCGGCCCTATACTTGTGCTACCATTGCCTCTCAGTATAATACAAAACCCTTTTTGCATTGTCATTTTTTTATCAATTAGGGGCAGCAAGCCTTCTCCTATGTAACCCCCAGGGCAGCTCCTTGCAGTGAAACACTGAAGAGGGTCTGTTCTTTTGTCTTGGATTTCCCTGGGGGTTTTTTTGGGGGAGGGGGGTGGGGAGGGAGTAAGCTGTTTTTATGTGTTTTAAAAGCCCCCCACCCACTCCTCTTTCTTCTGTCGTGGCTTCAATTTAAGCACAGAGACGAGGGCGAGAATTCTCCCCTACTGTGGGGGTTGGGGGAGTCTAATTATTATTTTTTAATGATGCTAGTGTTTTAAATAGTGCTACTTTAAAAAAAAAAAAAAAAAAAAAGTAGCACCATTTAAAACACTAGCATCATTAAAAAAAAAAAAAAAAAATTAATTAGACCCCACCCCCACAGTAGGGGAGAATGGTGTTTTAACAAGGGATGAGCCTTGATGGGCCGAATAGCCTTTTCTTATTCCCAAACCTTTCTTGTGTTCTCATGAATATTAACAGGAATAATATAATGATAGCAAGCTTCCCAAAATATAGTTTAAACTGCGGAAAATGTAAATATGTACAATATTTGCAACAAGGATTGGAAGACAAAGAAAACGTCAATTATTGATTTTCAGCTCAAATAAATTATCGCGATAATCGCATTGATCTTATATTATTTTTTGCACAGAAAGCCGTACCCTGCTTGGTAATCTCTCTCTCTCTCTCTCTCTCTCTCTCTCTCTCTCTCTCTCTCTCTCGCTCTCGCTGTTTACTCCTACAGTAGAGGGGGCTGAAATAAGGTCATTTTCTGATAATAATATATAATAACACTTAGACTTTTTTACATTCGTTTTTGTTTTTTTTAGACTTGCTTCTGAGTCGAGTTTAGTGTTCCCTAGGCCATACTCTGGCTTTATATCTTACAATACTATAATAACTGTAAATCCTCCCCTTGCTTGCTTTTGAGTATTTGGTTTAAGGAGGAGGTGGAGCAACGGGCGCCTTTAAGTGTTTCAACTGAAAGCTAATCCTCCTCCTTCTCCCCCAGCCCTGTTGGTTAATCCAGCCCCTGGCTTCCCCTTCCATTGTAGGCCTCTGGTTTTGTTTTGGTGCGGAGAGACAGAGAATGGCTCTACTGCACTTGAAAGGAGATGGAGGTTTTGCTCTGTACCAGGTGTTGCCCCTGGGGCAGGCAGTTTGTGTTTGTCTGGGGTCAGAGAGTGCTTTGGGGGAAGGTCTATTGACACAAGGTGTTTGTTATTTAAACACGAGCCAGGGATGAGCCTGTAGGTGTCTCACACCTGTGTGCTTAGCACTTAACAATACTTGTTACCACTGCCTACCCCTTTCTCCTCCCTATCTCCCCCCTTTGAGACTGAAGCGGGTCCATTTGAAATATATACTGGCACTATTACTAGAACAAAGAAAGCAATGCTTTTACAAAGGCTGTTTTGAAGTAGGTCTGAAAAAAAAAAAGAGTTCTGTAGAAATACAGTAACAACAAAGATAAAAGATTCACCCTCCGTCTCCACAGTTCTATATACTTTTATTTGGGTTGGAACAATATTATTGAGAGTGGGTTTCAAAGTTTTTAAAGACTTCTTGAAAGACTTCTTGTCGAAACGACTGTCGTTGAATGTATTCAGTTTTGTTTTTATAACTTCTGAATTTAACACTATTGGGTGGCGATTTAACTTCAGCACGGAGTGTTTTAAAAGCCAGCACTTAGTGTTTTGGAAGCAAATTTCCCTCCTCGTGCGGAGCACGGACCATTTTGACCGTCGTACCGCGGATCGGTACACGATTGTAAAGGTGAGGGAAGGACGTCTTTTCTTATTTTGAAACCAGCACATTAATTAATAGATTTATTTAACACCTGCTGATAAAAAAAAACTTCTGCCAAGGCAAGTACGACTATCGGCACACCCGCTATTATTTAGACAATTTTTGTTTGATAACCAATAACTGACAAATTTAGTTTTATAGGTTTAATATGGAATTGAATGAACTAGTAAAAGCCTATACAAATATTGTACAATGCAGCAACAAAGTAATGGATTTATGAAATTTGGCATTATATATATATATATATATATATATATATATATATATATATATATATATATATATATATATATATATATAAAATTAAAATGACATGCCAAAAAAACCAATCCTCTGAAAAGTTACTATACTGTCATAAAACAAAAAAATAACTGTATTAAATCTCAGCGCTTTCCAGATGGCTTACAATTGAGTTATTCCGAGCACAAAAAACGATTGTGAGCATCAGAACAGTACAGAACAGGCTCTTTCAAAGCGAAGGTTAAGGGTATCTCCGACAGCAAACAGACGCGAGCCGCGCGACGTTTCTAAAGGCTGTCAGAGATGAAATCTTTCATTTCAGCCATGAACCAGCAGCCTTGCGTTCTCAATACACCTTCATTAAGTTAGTTACCAACTTTCGGATGAATAGCACAGCTGAATACACTGCACACAGACCAACTGCAGGAAAAAACCCCTGCTCCCTCCTTCACCCCCTCTAGTCCAGGGCAGGCTTGAGGCTTGGAGACTCCAGTCTAGCTGATCAAACCTGTACATCTGTACCCACTGTTAAACTTTAAATTATAATAGTTATATAATAGTTGTTTTAACTGCTTCAGGTTTGCAACGACAAGTTTGAGCTCAAACTAAGACAGAAGGCATGTTTCAGATAATGAAGAAGTTTGCTGTCAGGGTTCAAGCCCCTGTCACTCCCTGGTGGATTATTCTTAAGGCTGGCTGGTTATGTTTTGTTCTGGGTAATAAAGTTTGTAAGCTCCCCCGCGGGACTGTGGCAGGTGAAGTTTCTACAAAGAAGAGCGGCAGATTTAACAACTCCTCCACTCCCTCCCTCCCTCCCAACTCCCTCAGCTCCCTTCCCAGCTCTAGCCCTGGAAAGACGCCTCTAAGGAATTTGAGCTCCGGTAATATTATCCTGGTTTGTTCGATAGAGAGGGAAGACGGAGGCATTCTTTCGAGATTTTGTCAGGGCTGCTGCTGCTGCTGCTGCTGCTGCTGGTGGTGCTGGTGAATCCCTCCTGTTTTTAAACTCATTTGAAATGAATTTTCGAACCCTTTCGATCAATTCAATTGAAGTTGTAATGAAGTTCTTGCAACACTAAAGTAAATGCATATAGAGTGCGTCTGTAAGCAGATTTGTTACAAACACATAGACAATATTCAATAGCTCAAGAAAACAAGAAAGCGCTGGGCTGCAGTGTGGAAGGCAGCGGGTTTGAGGAGCTCAGTGGTTAGATAAAGAAAGCGCTGGGCTGCAGTGTGGAAGGCAGCGGGTTTGAGGAGCTCAGTGGTTAGATAAAGAAAGCGCTGGGCTGCAGTGTGGAAGGCAGCGGGTTTGAGGAGCTCAGTGGTTAGATAAAGAAAGCGCTGGGCTGCAGTGTGGAAGGCAGCGGGTTTGAGGAGCTCAGTGGTTAGATAAAGAAAGCGCTGGGCTGCAGTGTGGAAGGCAGCGGGTTTGAGGAGCTCAGTGGTTAGATAAAGAAAGCTGGGCTGCAGTGTGGAAGGCAGTGAGTCTGAGGAGCTCAGTGGTTAGATAAAGCGCTGGGCTGCAGTGTGGAAGGCAGCGGGTTTGAGGAGCTCAGTGGTTAGATAAAGAAAGCGCTGGGCTGCAGTGTGGAAGGCAGCGGGTTTGAGGAGCTCAGTGGTTAGATAAAGAAAGCTGGGCTGCAGTGTGGAAGGCAGCGGGTTTGAGGAGCTCAGTGGTTAGATAAAGAAAGCGCTGGGCTGCAGTGTGGAAGGCAGCGGGTTTGAGGAGCTCAGTGGTTAGATAAAAGCGCTGGGCTGCAGTGTGGAAGGCAGCGGGTTTGAGGAGCTCAGTGGTTAGATAAAGAAACGCTGGGCTGCAGTGTGGAAGGCAGCAGGTTTGAGGAGCTCAGTGGTTAGATAAAGAAAGCGCTGGGCTGCAGTGTGGAAGGCAGCGGGTTTGAGGAGCTCAGTGGTTAGATAAAGAAAGCGCTGGGCTGCAGTGTGGAAGGCAGTGGGTTTGAGGAGCTCAGTGGTTAGATAAAGAAAGCGCTGGGCTGCAGTGTGGAAGGCAGTGGGTTTGAGGAGCTCAGTGGTTAGATAAAGAAAGCGCTGGGCTGCAGTGTGGAAGGCAGCGGGTTTGAGGAGCTCAGTGGTTATAGATAAAAAAAAGAAATAAAGAAAAAAAAAAAAAACATCACTCTAATGTTAAAACCTCAAAACCCTACTTGGGTCTTTTTTATTTTTTTTAAATCAATCTGAAGAATCTGAACCACAGCTCCAATCAAACGAAGTCGCTGGCCCGCGGTACGTGAGGAGTTAATTAGCTACCGTCTCTTAGGGGTCGTTGACAAAGTTCAACACTTTTAGAAGTACTGCGATGGGGCCCAGGGGAGCCGTGAGTGTCTGCCTCATAATGTGTGTTTTAAATTTTCCACAGCATGTTGAGAGTCCCTTGGCTTTAACCCAGGACTTGAGCTCCACTACCTGGTACTGGTAATTGAAAAGCAGGCACGTACAATTTTTTCTGACAATGTCCTTAATCCTCACTGAGAGGGGAGGCGTACATCTCTCCGTCAGTACCGACAGCATAAATCTTCAGTCTGTCGCGATCAAACTTGGGCCGCAACCAGCTACCCAGATTGAATTCCTGGTTTTACTAGGAGTTTAATATAAACACACCTGTGCTTGTTAGCTAGACACACTGTGGCTGATCAAGCTGGTAGTAAAACCCTGGACTGGGTCAAATCTCTGTGCAATAGGAGTCTTCGACCCAGTTCACACCACTGGGCTGCCCCATATTTAGGCCTGTGACTGAAAAGCAGACCTCAAATGTGGCTAACTGCTTTATTATTATTATTATTATTATTATTATTATTATTATTATTATTATTTTATGTAACGATAGCCTGCACTATCAATGGAAGAGCTACAGGGATATACAGTAGTCCTTTTGTGGCAGATGTTTGTTGTTTATATATATATATATATATATATATATATATATAATTTCAATGCAGCACAGTAGCAATGTTGTGGTATATATATTTTTTTTAAAAACATTGACTATTTTGACTTCCAGTTACGGTGTGTAACATGGGTGACGGTCCGAGTTTACCCCCCACCCACAATCACGATTCTCTTGTATTTAGAACGGGGGAAACAGCAACTTGCCAGTGTTGACACGTAGAAATATTTATTTTCGTAACGGATACTTCACTCAGATTGCAAATGACTAGACTGACATTCACAAGACAAACAAACTCACGACTGACCATCTAATAGTGCTACTGCTCCCTCTTAAGGAAAGACACGGCAGTAAAAAAAATGTTAAATGCATTACACCTGTTTCTTCACATTTCTGCAATCCCTTCTCTTGGAAGATTACCGAACGTATATATGGCTTTAACAAACCCCTTGTCCCGCAACAAACAACCACTTCATTAAGGGAATCGCCCTAATCTAAATAAAGCAATACGCCGTTACATATCAAATACACTTTGCTTAACAGCATGCACGACATGTAATAAACCACAGACTATCATTAACAATAATAATAACAGAAACAGGCTTCGGAAAATGACAGTGAGGGTCTCAACCCCTCGTTATATCGCCCCTCGCTATACTGCGGATTCGGATATATTGCGTTTCTGGACTTGGCTCCACAAGTGGTTAAAGAAAAGGGCTTGTAACCAGGAGGTCCCCGGTTCAAATCCCACCTCAGCCACTGACTCACTGTGTGACCCTGAGCAAGTCACTTCACCACCTTGTGCTCCGTCTTTCAGGTGAGACGTAGTTGTAAGTGACTCTGCAGCTGATGCATAGTTCACACACCCTAGTCTCTGTAAGTCGCCTTGGATAAAGGCGTCTGCTAAATAAACAAATAATAATAATTTTTAATGTCTAACTGCGCATGCCTTAGCTGCAATATACACATAGAGACGCTTAGAATTACTGTTCGTTTTTTTATTTCGTATTGCAATTCACACACAACAACATACAAAACAATTAAAAGCAAAGCATTAAAGTCGTGCTGTTATCACACACACACACACACACACGCGCGCGTTGTATTGCACAATAGCACAAAGCAAATTAAAGATCTGTTTTGCAGAAGCGGGTTTTATATTAGCTTACGTGCGGCAGCAAATGCACGAGCAAAAGCCACGTGGCAGTGACGTCAGCTCCCTAGCAACAAGCCTCCTGTGTGGTTGTTGTTGTTGTCGTTGTTGGGAGCATTTGAGAAAGGAGAGGAAGACTCTGTGAAATTAATTGAAAACCGAAGTTGACGAGAAGCAATTACCCACCGCTGTACGAATTAAAACGGTGCGCTGCTTTTTATACCAAAAATGAGAAAAAGCAGGTTGCGTAGAGGATTTATACTGGACCCTGACGCCCTAGGTAAAACAAGGCCGCGGTTGTACAGTATTTGTTAGTCTATTTTGTTTTTGTTTTTTATGGGTCACTCGCTATATCGTGGCCCTCAATATATATAGCTGATTTATATTGGACCCCGACACCCGCGATATATCGAGTGGGTGGCGTATTTGCGGATGAGAACAGTATTTTACGCCTGTGTGTAAAAGCAAGCCGCTGAAATGATCGGCATTTTAATGTAAATACGCCCACGTCTGTATCAATGTATATCGAGCCACAATCCAGCAGTTTTTGTATTTATCGCTTAGTTACTAAATACTGTGACAAGTTAAGGGTAATTATGAACGTATATTATGTGAACCAACCTGAATGTTAGTTAGCCCGCTAGATTTTATTTTTTTTTTAATTTAAAAATTTTATAATTAAAGTTGTTTGATGTGGAAATAATTAGCATTCAATATTGATCCACTGCCGTCTTGCCTAGCACAGATTTCAACTCGACTTTTTTTTTTTTTTAATTATTATTTTTCTTTTCTTTTCTGTGTTTTAATAATTTCCTCCCACACTCAACCGCACACACTCAGACCCCTTGTTCTGGTTGCTTAGCAGCAGGAGGTGAGTCATGGGTTCCTGGCAGGGGTTGGGTCAAAGGTCGCCAGATGGCACTTTTAACAGATTTGAAGGAGAGGTTCATCTCCATTCGCAGTGGGTTCAGAACAAAGAGAGTGTTTTACTGTACTCAACTTTATAGGTTTTGTTAACCACTGGATAGGCTTCCAGCCCTCTAATGCTTTCAGACTGATCTCACTGAAAAAGGATCAAAGGCTAATTGAATTAAAGCTTGGGAAATGTACACAGCGTGTTAGAGCACACTGCTGGAAAATTTTGTTAAGGGGATAATCCTTCGCTGGGGTTTTTTTTAATTTATTTTTAATTATTATAAAACAATCCTCCATTTTTATTTTTTTTTAAAAAAAAGTAGTTATTTTTTATTTTTTTTAATCAGAATTTCATTATTTACGAAAATCCTTATTATACAGTCAAACCCTTTTAATATAATTAAGAACATAAGAAAGTTTACAAACGAGAGGAGGCCCCATTCTGCCCATCTTGCTCGTTTGGTTGTTAGTAGCTTCTTGATCCCAGAATCTCATCAAGCAGCTTCTTGAAGGATCCCAGGGTGTCAGCTTCAACAACATTACTGGGGAGTTGGTTCCAGACCCTCACAATTCTCTGTGTAAAAAAGTGCCTCCTATTTTCTGTTCTGAATGCCCCTTTATCTAATCTCCATTTGTGACCCCTGGTCCTTGCTTCATTTTTTCAGGTTGAAAAAAAGTCCCCTGGGGTTGACATTGTCTATACCTTTTAGGATTTTGAATGTTTGAATCAGATCGCCGCGTAGTCTTCTTTGTTCAAGACTGCATAGATTCAATTCTTTAAGACTGTCTGCATACGACATGCCTTTTAAACCTGGGATAATTCTGGTCGCTCTTCTTTGCACTCTTTCTAGAGCAGCAATGTAAAATATAATTTTGTGTGTGATGTATGTATGTATGTATGTATGTATGTATGTGTGAAAACGCACTATTTTAATAATTTTATAATCAGCTAAAACGTTCCTAGATTTGTATTTCTGCTGTGCTATCTGAAGACAGTGGAAGCCAAAAGGTTGTGGCTAATTATTAAAACAGTGAGTTTTCAGTTTATCAATTACTTTACTTTTTCATTATGTGATTGAGTATCCCGTTAAATCCTGATTCTCCTCAGATAGAGAGCTGGGTTTTGAATTCTGAATATATTGTGCTTTACCCTGGTTTGCCATGTTTAATATGCCTTTCCATACTCTCTATGTGCTTTACAATGCTATGCTTTACAATCTTTGCTTTACAGCTCCTATGCTTTACCAGACCTCTCTGTGCTTTACAATGCTTCCCTATGCTTTACCAGACCTCTCTGTGCTTTACAATGCTTCCCTATGCTTTACCAGACCTCTCTGTGCTTTACAATGCTTCCCTATGCTTTACCAGACCTCTCTGTGCTTTACAATGCTTCCCTATGCTTTACCAGACCTCTCTGTGCTTTACAATGCTTCCCTATGCTTTACCAGACCTCTCTGTGCTTTACAATGCTTCCCTATGCTTTACCAGACCTCTCTGTGCTTTACAATGCTTCCCTATGCTTTACCAGACCTCTCTGTGCTTTACAATGCTTCCCTATGCTTTACCAGACCTCTCTGTGCTTTACAATGCTTCCCTATGCTTTACCAGACCTCTCTGTGCTTTACAATGCTTCCTATGCTTTACCAGACCTCTCTGTGCTTTACAATGCTTCCCTATGCTTTACCACACTCTCTGTGCTTTACAATGCTTCCCTATGCTTTACCACACCTCTCTGTGCTTTACAATGCTTCCCTATGCTTTACCAGACCTCTCTGTGCTTTACAATGCTTCCCTATGCTTTACCAGACCTCTCTGTGCTTTACAATGCTTCCCTATGCTTTACCAGACCTCTCTGTGCTTTACAATGCTTCCCTATGCTTTACCAGACCTCTCTGTGCTTTACAATGCTTCCCTATGCTTTACCAGACCTCTCTGTGCTTTACAATGCTTCCCTATGCTTTACCAGACCTCTCTGTGCTTTACAATGCTTCCCTATGCTTGTTCATAAGTCAGTGCTGCATCGCGACGGACGGATCGCCTGCCTTACTGGCTCCCTGCGTGAAGCCCATCGATCATCACTTTCCTGGCAGTTAGGGAGAGCCGCCATCATTTGACAGCCGTTGAGGATTAAAAACACAGTTCACAGGGTCGCATACATCACCCTGCAGCAGATTTACAGCGCAGAGCCCTGTCTACAGAGCCATGCAGTTAGTTTTAGTAGAGGAGTGGATTATTCCTCTCATTCCCAAGCTGGTCTGAATAAAAATATTCTCCAGTTTTGGTCAACAGCTTAGCATCAGATTTCTCTTCGTAATGTCCAACGAAGCCTGCTGAAATGTGACATTTTGAAACCTAAGGTGAAATACTGTGCTACTGCTGTAGTCTTTTTGATTGCATGATGTTAAGTCAAAGATCTAAATTATGTTCTGAGATTTTTTTTTTTTTTTGGTTTGTTTTTTTAATTGCTGCTAAAATTCGAGGCGAGGCAAAACTTTGAGCCATCACTGTATCAGAATTGAGAGTCTGTATTAACTGGAGCTTTATATATTGTTTTACAGGGTCCTGAGTAATACACAAGAGGGTGAATGCTTACTTTAACCAGCCTTATAAAAGTCTCCCACAGTAAAAGCATAGGGAAGCATTGTGACAAATAGCAAGGTATGGTGATGCATATTAATACAAATGCAAACCAGGGTAAGCTCTGGTAACTGCACAGTAGAACCATGGGATTTTAAAACTGCAAAACAAAGCTGTTCAAAATCAGAATCATACAGAATATTATTTGTTCTTCATTTTACCCATGAAAAATAGGTCTCCGTCTCTCTCTCTCGCTCTCTCTCCCGCACCATCTGCGAATCTCTCCGGCGATGCCAGCACTGCCCTAATTGATGCCACCTTGTCAACACTAATTAACCAAGCACCCATAACGAGGAAGAATCTAATTAAAGGACTAATGATGTTTGTCACTTCAGACCGTCTCTGTAATTTTAAAGAAACAGAGGTTTCTGCTTCTTCGTGGGCTTGGCTTATCCCCTGCTGTGTGGTGACAGGGACACAGGGCAGGTGTCTGTCTGTCTGTCTCTCTCTGTCTGTCTGTCTGTCTTGAGATTCATGTGCATCTTTAGAACTGCTTCTCATTTTGCGATGAAACTTGCTTTACACTTGATGCTTATGTGGGTAAGGGAGGTAAAAAAAAAAAACTGGCAGGGACTGATCATGGACTACAGAGGACCCTGTGGCGGCCAGACGCCCAGCGAGCTCGGAGCGGACATCTGCAGGGCTTGACCTCCAGGGGGCGATAGCTCGCTGACATCCGCTCTCGAGTTCCTGGGTGTAGAAGGGGAAGCTGGCTCGATCATGGGATTGAGGACCCGCTGAGTAGCTGTGCGGGGGAATTGCTGCAGTGAGGGGAAAATAATTGGACAATTTAATTTAGGGAGAAAATCTGGGGTAAACTAATTAGACTACTATATATATATATATATATATATATATATATATATATATATATATATATATATATATATATATATATATATATATATATGAATTTAGGTCACAATTAACTACTTTTTCAGTACACAGACAGCTCTGAAATGCAAGTGGGTGTTTGTTCCAGTTTTCATTCGATGTATGTATTTATTTATTTATCTATTGATATTTATTTATGTATTTATCGCTGTCAGATTCAATTAGGATTATTGCATGCAAATTTTTTTTTTTTTCAAATTACATTTTCTTCCTCAAATCCTTTTGAAGCCGAGGCAGTCATTTCTCAGTATTTCCATCAGATCACTTCAAAGACGTTCTGTTTTTAGAAAATGTTTTCCCAAGTTAGCAGCTTGATGCTCTAGTTTACAGTGAACAGGATAAAGGGAGGGTGTTTTCAAGTTTAGTTTGCAGTCCATCACAGAGATTGATATTGCCATTAATCACAGTGTCATATGGGTTCCAAGTGTCATCAACTGCAATGCTGGTCCAGTCCATTGCTTGATTTAAAATGATCTAATTTGCAACTTGAATTAAGGACCCATCAATGAGTGAATGGAGTGCACATCCAATCAGATGTTGATAATGACAAACTAAAGTAACAGTCATCTTACATATAAGTTTTATTTTGGAGTTCGTACAACAACTGTCGCGGGTTTAAATGTCGATTTGGGAGGGCTGTGTTGCAGTCCTAAATCTGAAATTACCAGAACGCCACTAAATTTATATAGATTTTCTTCAACAAGAATTATTATACGAATGTCCGTTTTATTAGTATGCTGAACTTCTAGTAACGCATATCATAGGTAGTGAATTTGTCTAGCTTCTACAAGTATTTCCACTGTCTTGTCAGAGTGCTTCACTATATTTCAGTGGCTTCGTTTGTGTCCACAATCTTAGTCGATGCGCGGTCAGTTGCTCTCGTCTTCGTCAGCCTTTTTAAATAAGTAGTTTGCAATACAAGACGTTCCTAATGCTCGTTTCATTGCGGTGAAGAGGACCAGCGACTGAATCAGACAGGCGTGCGGGAGGGAGATGGGAGTCCTGTGACTTGACTAGACTATTATTACGCGAGTTACCGGCTCGACTGCACCACTGTAATCAAACAACGTGTTTTTAATTAGCGAAGTCTGTGTTACAGTGAGTTCACGAGCTGCTTATTCAGTTCTAGTTGCATTGCACCATGAAAAAAAAAAAAAACAGCTTGAGTATTTCAGCTGTGGAAAATCATTAGAGGATGCAGGATCTTCAATAAAGACGTCAGATCTCGGATAGGTGACAGAAGGGTCGGCTTCAGAAACTGGTAGTCAACTAATCACACGGTTCAGTTTCATAGCAGCATAGTAGTGGTATATATATATATATATATATATATATATATATATATATATATATATATATATATATATATATATATATATATATATGCTAGGAGCAAGCTGGCGATGTCTGTTTTGTAATTGCATTCAGCTGTGGGACTTCAATGGGTGCGTGCGGTTTGAGATGGACAGACGCACAGTTGCGGTTGCAAACAAGTAACATAGATGACGTTTTAAAACATTAGTTGTTTTTTTTTTAAATTATTCTAAGGGGTTTAAAAAAGCAGCAAAGTGTTTCTAAACTATACGAACACAAATAGAAAACCATTATTGATTTATTAATGCGTTTTTTTTTTTGAGTGGTGTCGACTATTTTTAAGTTTGATTTATTTATTCATCGTGCCGTTTCTATTTGTGTCTGCGGGCTCGGTCTTAAGGTGGACATTAAAAAAATAAATAAATAAATAAAAAGTTCTACGGTTTAGCATTATACAGCTTTTTCAGGTTTGCATTTCAGTATTTAGCAACATTTGTGGTATAATCTAGAGAACGTGATCAGTTTTGAATGTAACGACGCTATTTTTTTTTAAGCTTTGATAAAAAATATTGTATTTCAGGTTTGCATTTCAGTATTTAGCAACATTTGTGGTATAATCTAGAGAAAGTGATCAGTTTTGAATGTGACGACGCTAATTTTTTTTTTTTTAAGCTTTGATAAAAAATATTGTATTTCATTGTGAAATATTGAAATGCCTATTTTTAGATTTTTTTTGCACCGTGAGAAAAAAAAAAAATTAAACGTACAGAATTATTTCTGTTGCAGATCCGAGTGGACGGCGTTCCGCCACCTTCCCAGAATGCCCTGCTGTACGAAACGGTACCGGTTGCGGAGGGCAGCCCAATACTGCGTGACATGGTCTTCAGTCCGGACTATCGGTTCATCTATCTGCTTAGTGACAAGCAGGTGAGAGCCAATACCACTGCATATATCATGTCATATTACCTCAAGGACCAAGATTATACGCCCTGTCCGAGCTTATGTGCTTACTGCTGTTATCAGTGAAGGAGTGATTTTCAAGTACCAGTGTTTCCAGCAGGAGAACTGCCGGGTGTACCAGTAATGATGGGCGCTCTTAAACAGCTCTTGTGAAACAGAGATCTACCTCATTACCTTTCTCACTGATCAATGTGAAGGCATCATCTGATTACCTGACCACTATCAGCAACACAGCAGTTCCCCAGCAGTAACTTTGGGAAGTTCACAACAAATACCTCTTCTCTGTGATTTTCAGTGGTACAGACAGATTGAGGCATTAAAATAGTGCGGTTTAAAGGAGTGTGGTTCAGGAATCATATCTTCACAAAGAACAATAGTCGGTGCGTACCAGTTTGCAAGCCTGTCACGTACCAGTACCAGTACCGGTACTTGTACCACAAGTTGAAAATCACTGCTATAGAGGATATGCCATGACAGTTTCTGGAGTGCTGTATTCCACAGAGGATGGCTCAGGGATGGAAATAAGACTCCTGTTCCACAGCAGTGTCACCCATTCCAGGTTTTACTACCAGCTTGATCAGCCCCCAGTGTGTCTAGGCAACAAGCTCAGGTGTGTCCCATTAAACTCAAAGTAAAATGACACTGCAATACTGAAAATCCGCTTCAAATTTGTGTTCACTTAAAGTAATTGTAGCTTGCAAAGGTAGGTTATATCTGAATTAAAGTGAACAGAACAGCCCACACCCACACACAGACACACCCACAGACACACACACAAATACGATGCTGGCGAATCTTCGGTTCTCCTACCCGATCTCTGCCGGTTCTTCAGTGAGAGTGAGTGGCTCCCCTGACTAAGCTCCTCTCCCTCCTGTTTGTTCGTAGGTGATCCGGGTTCCGGTGGAGAGCTGTGGGCAGTACCGCCGTGTGCGCGTGTTTGCTTCTGGAGACCCGCACTGCGGATGGTGTGTCCTTCATAACAAGTGAGTAGCAGGAGACGGGACAGCGAACGAGCCCTCGTTTCCACGACGACGGATTGACAGCTGATCCGTGTTCTCCCGCGTTCCTCCTGAGCCCACATCGATAGTCTGCCTCGGTTCAGTCACTCCATTTCCATGCAGTGCAAGCTTTTGTTGCTGGTTCCTTTCCCAGCAGGCCCTGCGGCCTGAGATTGCGCTAATTTGTTGACAAAAAACGAAAGGACGGACTGCTTTGCTTTCAGACAGTCCGAACAAATTTTGTTACAAAAAAAACTCCCAAAAATACACATGAGAATTATTAAAGCACGGAGAAACCTGCTCGCCCAGGTTGTGGATTCAATATTTACTCGTCATTTGATTAGTCAGTTTTGTGATGTACTTCCACCTGTCTCACTTTGGGGAGGGGTTAGAAAAAAATCAGGGGCAGCTCGAATCAGCAGCCGATGCGGGTCAGCTGAACAAACCTGGAAACGCAGTATGAGGGGCTGAGGGGCGTATGAAAACGAGGTGGCAGTAAAAACTCCTTTAATCAGCTTCTGCTAACCCAGAGAGAAGATTCTTCTATCTCTTCTCTGAGAAGTGCTTGAGAATCTCATTGAAATCAAATACCTGTCTCAAGTGTTTAATCCCAGAGCCTCTGTTGGAAAAACCAAAGGAAAAACAAACATATTTCAAAGATGTTACAGAAACTTGAGCAGGTAAAAAAAAACAAGACATTTGAGCTGCACAAATGAAAGAGAAATGCTCCAAATTCTAAAGGCTGTGTTGAATTGCATATTGTGTAACATGCTGGGATTCATATCTGAAAATTTTCATCTCTATTCAGCCCCTTCGCTTCGTATCTTGAAGTGCTGGGTCTCAAGAGAATCAAACGAAAGACATACAGAGGATTAAAAGCTCCTATATAAACAGATACCACAATAAATGTGCAGCGTGCGTCTGCAGTTCTCTCATGGTTATTTCGTGTTTATTTAGCACACCCCTTTGTCCAAGGCGACTAGGGTGTGTGAACTATGCATCAGCTGCAGAGTCACTTACAACAACGTCGCACCCGAAAGACGGAGCACAAGGAGGTTAAGTGACTTGCTCAGGGTCACACAGTGAGTCAGTGGCTGAGCTGGGATTTGAACCTCCTGGTTACAAGCCCTTTTCTTTAACCACTGGAGCACACAGCCTCCATGGTTATTATACTATGCATTTACCATAGTATACTTGTGACGTTTAAAAAAGGTAAACCTGGAATTAACTCTGTTATGCTATAAGGATGAGGCCAGACCATGTTTCAAATCTTAAAAACCATTTATTAGTTCCAGATACCCACATTACAATCTACATTAAACATGATTGTTTAGATACACTATCAGCAGAGATAGGCAGTTCATCAGATTATCCCTCAGACTGATGATCTGGAGGTATTGGGAGCTTCTCTTGTCTGTGTACAGCCTGTGTCTGATCATTTGCTGTCTAGTAAGCCAAGAGACTACATGACTAAAGTCTGACCCAGTTATCTTGCTAGTTATAGTTGTCAGCAATAGAAATGAGTTATTCAGCAGTTACTCCATTCAAGTGCAACCAACCGCTAACTACCCTCCTTTACAAGGTTACCGTGGTTACAGTGTTTGCCATATTTCTCCTTTCCCATACATTCCAGCGCATGCGTTTTCAATAAACCTAAATTACCTTCGCAAGTCTGCTTCTGCCAAAGTCACCTCCAGCAAACTGGTTTAACATTGCCCACACATGGGCAACACGTTTTTACTCAACGTATTTGCCATGTGTTTCTGGGCTTTATGACCACGCTAAGCCATTGCCATGCATTCACTGTGTTTTATTGCGCTTTGCAATGCTTTTACTATTGAGGAAACTTCACAGCACACTCAAGCACAGCTGTCCAATGGATGTCTCTTGGGTAATATAGCGCCGCAACGATTTGAAGTCACCCTTTTGAAGGGGAATTTCAGTTTGAAAAGGCTGCAAAGGGGAATTTCAGATCCATTGGCGTTACAAATCTCTTCATTTCAGCTCTCTGGAAAGCAGTATATTACATATAAAAAAAAACAACTTGAAGTTAAATGTCACAATTAGCCAGCCGGATGGCCAATTCTAGACCCCCTTGTTTGTCACGGGGTCAACCAATCGGGGAGCCCTATTCACAGGAAGCACCGGTCAGAGTTCCACCTGCCTGTGACAGGAAGTGGAAGGTAGCAGCTGGATTGGCTGTCCTTCCTGTCACCCTGGTCACAGCTGGCTGCTGGGAGAAGCTACAGGAAGCAGCTGGATAAAAGAGCTCCTGGCTTTCATCCCTGAAGCATCTGAAGCCTGAATCGATGCAGCAGACAAGAGCGTTTTACTCTTGAGGTTTTCAGTAACCAACGGTCCAGCGAAGACTGACTGGAATTGACTTGGGAGAGGCTTTCAGAGTTTGTTGAGGCATGTTGTTGACATGCAGCCAGGAGATTGAACAGTCAGGCCCCTGATACAGTAAATCTCTTCTGAATCAACTGGTCCCACTTATGAAAGGATGAACACCTGGTTCTGTTGGTTTGCTAATAGGAGCTGTTCATGCAGCTATAAAGAATGAACTGTTTACATCTCTTGGCTCCTGATCATTTCAATGCTTAATAGAAGGTTTTTTTGTTTTTTTTAATTTAGTCGTTGCCAATGATTTTACCCCATTTTTCTCCCCAATTTGGAATCGCCAGTTGTGTTCTTATTAATCCCAGTTCACCGCTGCAGCTCCCTCGTTCCTCCGAAAAGTGCTCCTGCCAAGCTGTCTTTTTTTTAGTGCTGGAGGACAACGCAGATCTGAGCAGACCCACCAGATGCCCCATCGGCCACAGGGTCGCTGGTGCGGTGAACCGCGGATTCTCCTGCCGTCCTAAGCCCTCCCAACCCGGGCGGCTAATGACATAGCCTGGATTCGAACCTGTGATCTCCAGCATGCAAAGCGATGTTTAATGTTTTATTGTGTTTTTATTATGACAATGCGTTGTAAACTATATGAAAACGGTGAATAAACTATATTACAATAATGAATCAGTGCTATACCTAGTACTGTGTTTTGAGTTCCACAGTGAAACATGTTTTTGTTGTATCAACAATGTATTTCATATTGACTGTCTCTGCTTATTGCTTATTAAAATGGTTTATGTTGAAGTATGGATATTAAGATGTGAGGTCAGGGTTGAAGATGTCAGTTATAACCACCTTCTGCTGAATGTAGTTGCTGTAGCGTTCTTAACTGTTGCAAAGTCCGATAAACAGGCCTGGGGTCAGCTTCCAAGCAGTGCCTCTTGGGTACAATGTCAGCTTTCTTGCTAAGTGTGTGGAATAATTTAGAAGAGAGACACTGGGGAATTATATTTTGGTTTTAAAATTGAGTATGATTGTGGGGGCACTACAGCTGGAAACATTTATTTATTTATTTATTTTTAAAACAGTCAACGCCCAAAATACAAGAACAAACCCTGCCATTGTAATAAATTATTCAGTGTTTGCATTTTGATTCAATTTAATTTCCCATTTCTCGCCTCTTAATAAACTTTTAGCAACCAACGTACCAAGGCATTATTAAGTGTTTGTGGCTTGTTGCTGTACTGTGGTTTCAGGCTCCATATACCCTAGAGAGTGGAAACCCAGCCCCGAAGTGTTGCTAGGAATGGGGGAGGCTATCTCTAATCTAAGTCCCAGCTTTGAGGCCTGTTTTGACCTGTCTGCTTCTTTCTCTTGTGCTTTGGGTTTATTGACAAATTCCCAATAGCCTGTTTTAGCCCTCTTATTAGGCAGTCTAGCTACCCAGGGGCACCATGGGAATCTTCTGTCTCCATGGTAACCAGAAAACCTGCTCCTGTGATTGGTAGAGCAGTCAAAACCAGCCCTTGTTTTATGTGTATCTCCTGTTGTGGCTGTGTTTTTTATTTTGATTAGATTTTTTTAATTTTTTTTTTATGCTGGTAAAAAGCAAATGGCTTTGTCTTACTAAACCAGCGATGTTGTGCGTAGGGAGAGATCATCTTCAGTAAAATCACTGTGGAGTGGTCTGTCAGTTTTAGTACATCCCTGAGTGATTCTCAGTTTTGTTAACTCAGTTTCTCTTCCAAACAGATTTGCAATCTATTGTCGGTATCTTTCAAATTGCATCGAAGGGAATCTGACAATTTTTGGGATCTCTCTCTGCGCCCCTTCCCGTCTCCTCTCTTTCTCTCACAAATTAAAATTCAAATTGGCTTTATTGGCATGACAATAAAAATAATTGTGTTGCCAAACCACATACGTGGCATATCCGACTAAAATCTCTCTCTCTCTCTCTCTCTCTCTCTCTCTCTCTCTCTCTCTCTCTCTGTCTCTCTCTGTCTCTCTCTCTCTCTGTCTGTGTGTTAAATCGGGGAGGTGTTTGAAACAGAGGGGCTTCTTCTGAGTTTGTCTAATAGATGGTTGGGGGGGAGGGAGGGGAGACAATCTGTCTTTTCAAATGAATCAGGAAATCGTTCCCTTGCCAAACAGATGCATGGATAATGAGAATGTAGGGGAATTTATTCATCATGGTTTTTCATACCCTGCTTACCGCGTAAGTTATGTTCACCTGTCACCTTGTCTGTGCGTACGTTTATCTTGGTGCAGTGTGTAGTTTTCTCTTGCAATCTTTTTGAGTACTGACCTGTCCGGATCTAGATCTGTAATTCATAGTTATATCTTTCCCAACCCTAGATCCTCACATTTTTCTCTATGAAAGACTGACGCTTTGTGGTAAACGCGTCATAAAAACTGTTTTATAGTACAATTATTTCCATTACCGGGTGCTTCCTCTGGGATCAGTTTCCCAAATATCCCAACATCGATCCGGATCGATGCAAATAAAGGTCCAGTGCAACAGTAGATCCCAGATCAAATTTCCACTCTCATTTATTTAAAACCGAAATTTTCGACCAGACTGGCTTCATCAGGCTGCAGCGAATAGACACACCCACTCCCCACCAATACGTTACCACATGGCCTCAATTAGTCAATTAACGATACAATCATTGAGAATTAGCAATTTGAATATTCATCATAATAAGTGGGAACAGTGCTGTTAAAATACAATACAAATATTTCAAAACATGCATGCTTAAATTTTCTAATAGTTGCATTTCTTTTGATATGAACTAGGGTTGTGGGTTGATTTTGGCTTGGGTTGGTTTTCTGTGGTGAGCTGCCTGAATTAATCTATTCATTCTCTCTCCCAGGTGCTCCAGACAGGAGGAGTGTGAGAAATGGAGCGAACCTCGCAGGTTCACTTCAGAGCTGAGTCACTGCGTGGAGCTCAGTGTGACTCCTAACAACATCTCCGTCACCACCTCAGACGTGCAGGTAGGACCACACTGAACTGCTTAGTGAAGTGATTCGATCTGGGTTCCCGGGGGTCTCCCCTGGTAAAGACACGGCCGCGTGGTGTGCAGGGGGAGTCACATAGTCAGGGGAGCGCAGGGGTCCCCGAGGGTCTCCCCTGGTAAAGGCACGGCTGTGTGGTGTGCAGGGGGGAGTCACACAGTCAGGGGAGCGCAGAGGTCCCCGAGGGTCTCCCCTGGTAAAGGCACGGCCGCGTGGTGTACAGAGGGGAGTCACAGAGTCAGGGGAGCGCAGAGGTCCCCGAGGGTCTCCCCTGGTAAAGGCACGGCCGCGTGGTGTACAGAGGGGAGTCACAGAGTCAGGGGAGTGCTGGTTCCTGGCTGGGCGAAACAGGTTCTCCAAATACTACCACTGTTAAAGCCACTTCTGTAACGTGGCCAGACTGAATTCTTGTTTTTGTCTGCAGTTGACGCTGCGGGTGAGGAACGTTCCGGACCTGAAGGCGGGGGTGACCTGCTCCTTCGATGACCTCACAGAGAGTGAGGGGGCGCTCCTGCCTCGAGGACAGGTGCTGTGTGTGTCCCCATCCCTCCGGGAGGTCCCCACTCTAACCCAAGGACATGGTAGGAAAAAAAAAAACAACACTATCCACTTTTGAGAGAGTCTGTTCCTTTTGTTGGGAGTATTACCTCGTTCTATTCAAGTTCAAATCTGTTTTACAAGCATTAATCGAATCTGAGATTAAACACTACAGCGATAACATTTACCAGGGCTTAAAGGAATGAGCTATGAATATTGGCTGAAGGAACTGATTTTATTAAGCCTCGAACAATCAGGGCTTTGATTTGAAGTCTTTGAAAATCTTAAAAAGAGTTGACAAAGTTAGGCAGTTCTTTAAGCGCAGAAACCAGGACTGCAGGACAGAGCTAGAAATTAATCAGACGTAGGACAGAGGAGACACTTCTTCACACAGAGAGTGGGGAGTGGGTGAAATAGGCTTGTTGATGCTGAATTATCCTTTAAGACCCGACCTTGACAAAGTTTTGAGATCATTTAGCTACTAGGATACGGAGAAGCTTAGCTGGGCTGATTAGCCTCCTCTTATCTGTAGATGTTCTTGTGTTCAATAAAAGGTCATCAGAAACAGGTAGCGATGGTAGTTTCTATTTCTGCTTTTGCTGTCAATTTCAGAAACACTATGGTCCCAGTTACACAAATGTATATAGCAAATGACATTAAACCCAAGTGGCTTTGATATTTGTAATTAAGTTCTGTTTCTGACTGGGTTTTATTTCAGGAGACAAGCGTGTTGTGAAGCTGTACCTGAAATCTAAAGAGACTGGGAGGAAGTTTGCCAGCACGGATGTTGTGTTCTACAACTGCAGTGTGCTGCAATCGTAAGTCTATCCAGGATTATCTGAAAGGAGGCTGAATCAATGCTTACGAATCAATAATTCCAACCTGCCCCCCCCCCCACCCCCAATTTTAAATGTGCTGAGCGATAGGATTAAAGTTCATTCGAAACCCTTCGAGAGTCTTGTCTTTTGCATGATTTCAAGCATTCAAAATCCTAAAAGGTATTGACAATGTCGACCCAGGGGACTTTTCTTCCGACCTGAAAAAAAGAAACAAGGACCAGGGAGACAAATTAGTTAAAGGGGCATTCAGAACAGAAAATAGGAGGCACTTTTTTTTTTTACACAGAGAATTGTGAGGGTCTGGAACCAACTCCCCAGTAATGTTGTTGAAGCTGACACCCTGGGATCCTTCAAGCTGACACCCTGGGGGTTTTGCAATTTTTGTCTTTTTGTCTCTTGTAAATGAGGCCGTCAATGGGGGCAATCTTCTGGTTAAATAAAAAAAAATTTGGGTACTGATTTCTACAGCATCAAGTCAAGGATCCCAGTGATTCAGCATCAACAACATGACTAGGTAACCCATTCCATTCTGGTGCCTAGTTCTAATGTCGGATGCTTTGGGGTGGGGTGGGGTGGGTGGGGGTCTATTTTAATGATTTAAACACTGCCAGGTCTAAATACCACCGCTCTTTAACTATTAATCCAACTGGGCTGTCGATCTTTCAAATACAACCAAAAACATATACAGTACATAGCAATAACACCTGCATTGACCGTATTATTAAAAACCAAAAAGCACTAATAATGAAAGCATGTGTCTGTTGGTTATATAATATGTGACATGGATAGGAAAATGAATTGCAACTTGGCCCAAGCAAAAAAAACAGCTGGCTAATGAATATTTTCATTGAGGCTTGCATAAGTAAAAGCCGTGCCAATCGATAATCAGTTAAGTGTTGCATCCCTGGACCGCAATATCAAATAAAACCTTGTGTATTATTGTGTAGTAAAGCATATAATGTCAGGCCACTAAATTATACAAAGCTACACTACGTTAAACTAGACTAGGCTAGACTACATTAAACTAAATTATAAACTACATTAAACTAGACTGTTAAACTACATTACATTAAACTAGACTACACTGCACAGCACTATATTAAACTACACTAAACAGCCCCTTGCTTGCTTGCGTATCATCCTCCTAGTAAACAGCATTGTGTTTCTGGGGGAAATTGCAGAAATCAAACCTCCTGTGTTGGCCTGGCAGCCTGCATAATCTACAGCTCTTTAGCGGGCTCGCTGGTTGCCGTGACAACTCTAAGGCTGAGGCCTACCTGTCTGCAGTCTCCTAGAAGCCCTAGACCCAGGCTTCCTGTTTATAAAATTCCTGTGGGAACATTTAGCCGTTGAATTGTTTCCCCTCGTGAATGGGCACAGGCAGGAGATTAGCCTTCAAGATTGCTCGCTTTCCCACAATTCTTCTGTTTTCTCTTTGATCAAAGATCCACCTGCTACCAAAGGGCCACCCCCCGAAAGACTTTGTTGTGAGATAATTGTAAACAGTGGCATGCAGTTTCCCATAAAAAAAAGGTTTTATTTGAGCATAAGACATACATGTTTATAATACTGAAGTGTCAAACACAACACTTTCTTTATCTAACCACTGAGCTCCTCAAACCCGCTGCCTTCCACACTGCAGCCCAGCGCTTTCTTTATCTAACCACTGAGCTCCTCAAACCCGCTGCCTTCCACACTGCAGCCCAGCGCTTTCTTTATCTAACCACTGAGCTCCTCAAACCCGCTGCCTTCCACACTGCAGCCCAGCGCTTTCTTTATCTAACCACTGAGCTCCTCAAACCCACTGCCTTCCACATTGCAGCCCAGCTCGTATTTTCTTTCTCTCTTAACTACTTAGCGGTTCATGGTCATTTCATCTGTACGTCAGCGTCGGGACTCGTGAATTTGGACTGAAGTGGGCTGAATTTATGGGTTTTGCGGAGCTATTGCTGACGCAGCGCATGGTGGGGTCAGACACACTTCCCTCGTTATTTACTGCAGGGCTGGCTGAAGATGCACTCAGCAGGGCTGGCCTAGGTCAGTACTGGAGTGGGGAGCACATAGAGCAGCTGTAATGGGATGAGGCAGCCAGTGGGAACAGTGAGAACATCTTTCTATTCTGACATCTCAGTGCTATTACAATAGTATTAACTCATTCACGCTCTCAGGTAATGCTTATAAGAAGCCTTTTGCTCGTGTTTAAAACCTGTTATGTTGTTTGTCAGTACAGCGTGAAATGGTGTGTTTTTTTTAGCCCGCTGAAGAGTTGACTCTCAGTACTGTGTGTGTACAGCTACAGCCAAAAATTTAGCATCCCCCCTATAGAATTAACTAATTTTGCTTCATATAGTCTATATTTAATATCTAAATTATGTTCATGTCTTTTTTTTTTTTTTTTTTTTTTTAAATGTCTCAATCCTAAAATTGTAGGTGCTGCAAAACTTTGAAAAATGTTTACAATCTTGCCCATAGTAGGTGCCCTATCCTTGTGCTTCCAGAACCATTGTAGTGCCACTGTCTGTCTGTCTGTCTGCATTGCTATTGAAGATCATTTGGGAAGGGCATAGTTAGCTCACTGTGGTCCCATTCTCCCAGCCTCGTCCCATTGCTGCTGCCCTATACATGTGCTACCATTGCCCCAAAACACAGAACCATTGCAATCCCACTGTCTGTGTGCATTGTAAAGAATAGCGAGGTATGATAAAGCATATTAATAAACATGGTAAGCTATGGTGAATGCCGAGGGTAACCATGGGAAACGCATGAGGGGGCACTGCAAAAATCCTGTCGAACAGCTTGTGTGAGGTATCTGCATTAGCCACGGAAGAGTTGGATTAATCTTGTCATTTCTCCCTGTGCTGTCGTTCACAGGTGCCTGTCCTGTGTTAGCAGCTTGTACCACTGCCACTGGTGCAAATACAGACACGTGTGCACCAACAATGTGGCTGAGTGCTCCTTCCAAGAGGGGATTGTCGGCAACACAGAGGTACGTCAGGAAACAGAACACCATCGGCCGCCATCTTGGCTCCGGTAGCCCATAGTTCGCATACCATTTAGGCTCTTCTGTTGAGCCAGAATGGCAGCAGTTTTGAATTCTCTTCTACTGCGTGAACCTGGAACTAACACGGATAAAATATTCACGTGTTGTTAAACTGCACTACAAATCCATTCGTTAACGGGTCCTTCCCTCACCTTTACAATTGGGTACCCGTCCATGGGAACTAACTTCCGCACTGTTTTAAAAAGAAAAAAAACGGTCGGAAGCCAATTTTCCTCTCATTCAGGGCCCTGCCATTTTTTTTTACTGCCGCATCGATGGTCGTAAACTGGCAGTAAAAATGTCAGCTCCCCGGGTGATTTTAAAAAATGTGCTTCCAATCAACTTTTATAACAGTGCAGAAGTTAATCGCCATGGAATGGAACTCGTTGTAAAGGTGAGGGAAGGACGGCTTTTCCTGATTTTTTTTTAAATCAACAAAATCTCCACCATAGTAATTGGCCCTGCTTGCTGTACCTGGCTGCTAATATTTTTCCCAGGCTAGCCCTAGTCTGTTGTTTATCGCATTCCAAACATTACCCTCATCACGTGACTCTGTTTCTGGTGCTTCCCAGAGTTCAGAGTTGAACGCGTCTGTCTCTGTAGCTTACGGGCTGCTAAAGACCTCACCACGACCCCTGAACTTGAAGTCACATGGTCCCCCGATATCTCACGAATACTTGTTTTGTATCTTAAGACCCTGACAAGCACTAACATTGTACAAATCGCAGATAATTACATTTTAATCTTATGACACCAGAAATTAAGTTTCAACAGCCACGGTTTTCATGCCTATAGTTCTAGTTAATTGCGTTAGTGGAGTTCTGGTACCTTCAGATTTAAGACCACAGCACTGGTGTGACCCAGAACTAGCCCTCGCTACCTTTTGGCATTGCAGAGGGTAATAATTCTGTCCTGAAACAGGCAGGTATTGATTTCACAGCTGAGAGACCCACAAACAGCCAACAAAGGCTTTTAGAATAACAAAGAAGGGAGGAGGTTAGAACACAAGAAAGATTTGGGAACGAGAAAAGGCCGTTCGGCCCATCAGGCTCTTGTTACCACACCGTTCTCCCCTACTAATTTAAAAGCACAGAATCTTGTCTTTTTTTCCCAGTGTTTTAGATCCGACTACTTCACCTGATCGGCTGTTCCTAGCATTTATAAAACTCTGTGTCACAAAGTGCTTCCTACCTTCTGTTCCCTCTCTCCCTTCTTTTTTCCAGGCTGAAGAGACTGAATTATTTTAACCTGTCTTCATACCTCATGTTATTCCTGGAGTTATGTTATATCCCCTAGTTTTGAAGCTATCTTTGTTAAGGTTCCTCGCAGATTACAAAAGGGAAGTACTGTTCAAAACCGGTACAATACTCATTGACAGCAGCCTCGGCTGTGCGGATTTGAAAGCATCAGTTTGCACGCCCTTGAATACAACCCAGCAGACAATTTGCTTTTAAAATATGCTGACAGTCTGAAGGTTGTGTGTATATGGCTAGAAAAGCTAATGGGATTAATCGTCACTGTCGAAGTTTTTCTTTCCCCCCCTGGTAAGTTTAAGAAAAAAAAACCTGAACTCGAATCCTAATAGCGCTGATCTGACACTTTTTAATTTCACACTTAACTGCACATCAAAGAGATTCAGTATCAGGGCTTATCACAGCTTAGCCTGGAGCCTGTAGTATCTGTGTGATTGAGTCTGTGTGTGTGTGTGTGTGCGCGCTTTCTGTCGAATGCAGAAGGGCCTGATTCTTATCTGCAAAAACTTGGCAAAAAAAATATATATAGTCACAAACTGAGAGATGGTGTGTGGTGGTTTTTTTTTTAAATTATTATTTTTATTATTATTACTAGGGGGCTCTGTCTGAGTTGGCAGAAACCAACATTAGGGTAGCTGTCCATAATCTGTATTTGAATAAGACGTGTTTTCTTCCTGAATTTTTGTCTGTTAAGTTTTCAGAGATGAAAGCCTTTCGAAGATTTGTTAACAAGAGCCAGCCTGTAATTAATTGCAGAGAAAACAAAGACCTGCATTAACGGGCGGAACTTCCTGTGGCACCTATGTGTGGATTGACTGCAGGGCTCGCTGAAGTCTGAGGAAGGAAAGCCTTTGAGTGCATTAGCGTCTGTCTTTTACAGTACAGAGTTTTGGCTTCGAATCTCACTGGGAAAAAAACAAACTGTTTACCTGCTTGGCCTCCTCAGCAAATTATTAAATGCAGCTGAATAGAATTGTGATGAAAGAAAGAAAGCGCTGGGCTGCAGTGTGGAAGGCAGCGGGTTTGAGGAGCTCAGTGGTTAGATAAAGAAAGCGCTGGGCTGCAGTGTGGAAGGCAGTGGGTTTGAGGAGCTCAGTGGTTAGATAAAGAAAGCGCTGGGCTGCAGTGTGGAAGGCAGTGGGTTTGAGGAGCTCAGTGGTTAGATAAAGAAAGCGCTGGGCTGCAGTGTGGAAGGCAGTGGGGTTTGAGGAGCTCAGTGGTTAGATAAAGAAAGCGCTGGGCTGCAGTGTGGAAGGCAGCGGGTTTGAGGAGCTCAGTGGTTAGATAAAGAGCGCTGGGCTGCAGTGTGGAAGGCAGCGGGTTTGAGGAGCTCAGTGGTTAGATAAAGAGCTGGGCTGCAGTGTGGAAGGCAGCGGGTTTGAGGAGCTCAGTGGTTAGATAAAGAAAGCGCTGGGCTGCAGTGTGGAAGGCAGCGGGTTTGAGGAGCTCAGTGGTTAGATAAAGAAAGCGCTGGGCTGCAGTGTGGAAGGCAGCGGGTTTGAGGAGCTCAGTGGTTAGATAAAGAAAGCGCTGGGCTGCAGTGTGGAAGGCAGCGGGTTTGAGGAGCTCAGTGGTTAGATAAAGAGTGCTGGGCTGCAGTGTGGAAGGCAGCGGGTTTGAGGAGCTCAGTGGTTAGATAAAGAAGCGCTGGGCTGCAGTGTGGAAGGCAGCGGGTTTGAGGAGCTCAGTGGTTAGATAAAGAAGCGCTGGGCTGCAGTGTGGAAGGCAGCGGGTTTGAGGAGCTCAGTGGTTAGATAAAGAAAGCTGGGCTGCAGTGTGGAAGGCAGCGGGTTTGAGGAGCTCAGTGGTTAGATAAAGAAAGCGCTGGGCTGCAGTGTGGAAGGCAGCGGGTTTGAGGAGCTCAGTGGTTAGATAAAGAAAGTGCTGGGCTGCAGTGTGGAAGGCAGCGGGTTTGAGTAGCTCAGTGCTTAGGGTGCTGGGCTGCAGTGTGGAAGGCAGTGGGTTTGAGTAGCTCAGTGGTTAGGGTGCTGGGCTGCATTGTGGAAGGCAGTGGGTTTGAGTAGCTCAGTGGTTAGGGTGCTGGGCTGCAGTGTGGAAGGCAGCGGGTTTGAGTAGCTCAGTGGTTAGGGTGCTGGGCTGCAGTGTGGAAGGCAGTGGGTTTGAGTAGCTCAGCGGTTAGGGTGCTGGGCTGCATTGTGGAAGGCAGCGGGTTTGAGTAGCTCAGTGGTTAGGGTGCTGGGCTGCAGTGTGGAAGGCAGCGGGTTTGAGTAGCTCAGTGGTTAGGGTGCTGGGATGCAGTGTGGAAGGCAGCGGGTTTGAGTAGCTCAGTGGTTAGGGTGCTGGGCTGCAGTGTGGAAGTTCTTTCGCGATGGTTTTAAGAGCCGCAGTGCCGGGAGTGGAATTTCATAGATTAAACTTTACCGATGAAGTAAAAGGTGTTCCTATTTAAAAAAACAAAAAACTGTCCACTCAAGCAAATCGGAAAGGTTGCCAGTTGCAGTGGCTTTTTCAAACTGACAACTCCCTTTGCTTGAGAGTCGCACACTCCACACCACAAGCTAGTCTCTTAATATTTCAACAGAAGAAATAAGCGCTTAGCTGTGGAACATTTCAGTTCCAAAGAGCCGGCCAGTGATAAGGTTAATGGAAGTGCTGTTGACAAGCTGTAAAGCGACAGGCCTTGTTTTAATGGGATACTAATCAGCAGAGGGAAAGTGCTAGGTTTGTAAGATAACTAATGCCCACGTATCCTTCTGTTAACTTTGCATCTGTATCTCGCTAAGTAATCAGGGTAATGTTACTGAACTCCACTCCCTGCCTGATTGATTTAGAGGAATAAGATTAAGATCTTCTAGTTTGATTACTGTGTGGTATCTTACACAACACCCTGTCTGCTGTATATTATCTGCAATATATTATAAAGACATTTCAGAGGGCTGGATCGCATCAATATCAGGGTCTAGTGCTATATATTATAAAGACATTTCAGAGGGCTGGATCGCATCAATATCAGGGTCTAGTGCTATATATTATAAAGACATTTCAGAGGGCTGGATCGCATCAATATCAGGGTCTAGTGCTATATATTATAAAGACATTTCAGAGGGCTGGATCGCATCAATATCAGGGTCTAGTGCTATATATTATAAAGACATTTCAGAGGGCTGGATCGCATCAATATCAGGGTCTAGTGCTGTATATTATAAAGACATTTCAGAGGGCTAGATCGCATCAATATCAGAGTCTAGTGCTGTATATTATAAAGACACTTCAGAGGGCTGGATCGCATCTAGTTGTGTTAATATTTCAAACCCAGACCAAAACCTAAATCAAATGAAACTTTATGGGGCTGTCATAGCTGTACTTAATAATTGCTATGGCAGTGCTGTAGTTTTGATTTAATCCAGGGCCAAGTTTAATTTATAATCTAGTATGCCTTTCATAGAGTATGAATAGGGTTGTATTTTTATTTCACGTATTTCCTGATCAAAAACATAAATAAATGGAAAAATAACACCAGGCATGTGAAATGTCACCTTCTTGTGCTGGACGGAGCGATCTTCAGCAGAATCATTTCCGATCTTTGATGCAGCTGGTGTCTTTTTCGTTGAAGACATTTTAAAGAAAGCGTGCATCTCTGTGCAGTGTGTGTTCAATCATTAACAGGAAGGAAGCGAACTGAACCGGCTGCCAGGTTCCTGAATGCAGCGTAACAGACAGGCGCGTCAATCAGGCAAACGTTTGCTGTGTTTATTTTGAAATGATAAAAAAAAAAAAAAACGTATATTTAAATTATTCATTCAGAAATGTGAATTTTCACAGGGGTATATTTCACATTACAAACTTAAGAATGCTCAAGTGAATTGGTACCATTGATCGTGCTAGTGATCCATGGCTTATCTTTCCACCCAAAAGCACGGTTCAAATAATTTATGTCCCCTGGAACTCATTAGACCTCGTTTAGTAAAAACGAGTCAATGATACTCTCTTATTTCCCCCGACCAGAGCCAAATTGCCTTCATTAACCCAGTTCAAACGGGCAACATTCACCAGCGACGCATGACAAAGGAAAACCATTTCCTGCCTGTGTGTGCGTTAGTGATTTAGGTGAGTGCTTACACACACTGGAGACCTCATCATTCGCTGTAATGTAATCTTCCCAGTCTTGCAAGCTCTGTTGGCAAGTTGACCAGCCTGTTATTAAATACTGCTGCCTACAGATCACCAGCCCAATAGAATAAATAGCCAGCTGTCCAATACAATGGTCCCCCAGCAGGGCTATAGCGAAGGCAGTCGGACGATGTGTTTCGAAAAACTGCTTGTCGGGAAACTTGGTCTTTAGCACAAGCTATGGATGACATCAGATTCTGAAGATGTGTAGGATGGGATTTTCTTGGCATGCCTTTGTCTGTCTGCACGGTCGCAGAGTAGAGTAGTGGTTAGGGCAGACTAGTGGTTAGGGCTCTGGACTCTGACCGAGGGTCGGGGTTCAGTCCCAGGTGGGGGACACTGCTGCTGTACCCTTGAGCAAGGTACTTTACCTAGATTGCTCCAGTAAAAACCCAACTGTATAAATGGGGAATTGTATGTAAAAAAATAATGTGATATCTTGTAACAATTGTAAGTCGCCCTGGATAAGGGCGTCTGCTAAGAAATAAATAATAATAATAATAATAATACTGGTGCACGTTTCTTAGAACACCCCATTGCTTCGGTAGTTTTGCTGTGTATGTTAAATCAAACCACTGTAGCCGAAAAGCAGAGAAAACTGTCAAAATAGATGAGTGATCATCTAATTTAATTGATGACTTGAATAGGCCACAAATCACATCGCCTCAATTAACACACAGCCACAAACAGTCAAATGCAGGAGACTTTTTCGAAGTTGTTTAAGATGCCTGATTTAAAGCACATCACTGAGTGGAAATTGAAATTCTCACACCCAGAGGTTTTCACGCAGGCAGGTATATAAAGGCTATCAGTGACACATCTGTCACTTACTCCCTTTTTTCCCTGAGATAATTGATCTCGACAAAACGACTTGTGCTGTCGAAAAATCCTGAGAGAAATTATCTCGGAAGTAATCTGAACACATTTTTTTTAAATTTTATTCCAATGCCCTAACGAGTCGGCGTGAGGTTCCCGTGGCAATGATTCTCCCTCCCTCCCCTCCCCCACCCACCCTTTAAGGTGTTACTCATGCCCTTGCGAGCATATGTCAATTGACTCTTTTTTTTTTTTTTTTTTTTTTTTTTTTTTCTCAGGGGTGTCCACAGGTCATTCCCACCAATGACATCTTGGTTCCGGCCGGCGTGGTTCGACCAATCACGCTGCGGGCTCGGAACCTTCCTCAGCCCCAGTCCGGACAGAAGAACTACGAGTGTGTCTTCAGCATCCAGGGCCGATCCCAGCGGGTGCCGGCCGTGCGCTTCAACAGCTCCTGCATCCAGTGCCAGAACACCTCGGTAAGAATCGAGCCCAAGAACCGCTTCGAAAACTCCACTGAAATACCACTTTCGAAAACGACTTGCTCGCTTCCCACCCCACTGAAATATCGCTTTCGAAAACGACTCGCTTCCCACCCCACTGAAATATCACTTTGGGGAAGTGACGGCCCGAGTCTGGAAGGCTTGCAAGTCATTAACTTGTTGTAATTCTGAACTAGCATTAAGTCTGATCTTCAACCCAATGAAAGAGGGGTCCGATGACGACGCTATTGAAGTTAAGGAGAGAGGTAAATGGACACTGTAAAATTATGTATTGATCCACTTGGTTTTTTTTTTCTGGCATACTTTGAACTGCGTAAATTAACTGCCGTTAAAAATGTCTTAAGAAATTGAGTTACACAGTGTGTTCCCTTATAAATGTTTCCCGTAGTAAAAGTGTAATACAGCACAGTGAAAGCATGCTATGGCATAGAGAAGCATTGTAAAGCACAGAGAGGTCTGGTAAAGCATAGGGAAGCATTGTAAAGCACAGAGAGGTCTGGTAAAGCATAGGGAAGCATTGTAAAGCACAGAGAGGTCTGGTAAAGCATAGGGAAGCATTGTAAAGCACAGAGAGATATGGTAAAGCATAGGGAAGCATTGTAAAGCACAGAGAGGTCTGGTAAAGCATAGGGAAGCATTGTAAAGCACAGAGAGGTCTGGTAAAGCATAGGGAAGCATTGTAAAGCACAGAGAGGTCTGGTAAAGCATAGGGAAGCATTGTAAAGCACAGAGAGGTCTGGTAAAGCATAGGGAAGCATTGTAAAGCACAGAGAGGTCTGGTAAAGCATAGGGAAGCATTGTAAAGCACAGAGAGGTCTGGTAAAGCATAGGGAAGCATTGTAAAGCACAAAGCACTTCCTTTTCTGACCTTGGTCTTACTCACAGCCATTTTGTTGGTCTGGTCTGTACATACTGTGTATATACACTGTCATTGTCATCGACATTTTGGTCTCGCTGCTCGCTCTGAGTTTGAATTGACAGCCGTGGCAGTGGTTGTGCAGTTACTGCATCGTGATCTCATCCAGGATGATACACTGCCTTTTTTTGTATCACAGCGTCAGGCAAGGTTGTGACATCATTAGTAACTTCAACCATTTTCGATTGATAGCCAGGCAGTTGCCTCTCCCTAGCCGTCTCCACGGTAACCGTTACAAATTTTTCTAAAGTAATTAGGAGATCACAGGAAGCAGCAGCTAATGTGGTTTCGTGAAAGGGGATTTTAGGCGGGGTGGGGGTGGGGGTCACTAATGGAGTGTGTTGCTCCTGACCTCACCGTGACTTTTGGGGTCAGGGGTCACCGAGGGTGACCTCCTGCTTTGACAACATAATGGATGTTCTGTGCCCATTTCATCAGTGGTGACCCTCCGACCGGACAGACAATTGCACTTAATTGATTGTCATCTTTTTTAACCGCGTAGAGTGCTGTCCCGCACTCTCTTTGAAGTATTGTCAAGTTCTGTCCATCACATATGGCTGCTATCTGTCGATAAAGCCAATTCTCATTAAAAACATACCCCCACTTTTATAACTAGCTGTAAATCAACTAACGAACTATATCAAATGAGAATTTTGCCATGGCCAAAAAATAAAATATTTACTGTGGATGTTGTTTCACCTTTAATGGAGCTACCGCAGGCTGTATTTGCAGAAAGTAAATGGAACCCTCTTTAGAAATCCTATATTCATCCAATAGGAAGCGTTGATAATATTACTGTGCTTGTATGGTATTGACAACCAGTTAATACTGTGCGTCTGCTACAGTGATATTGTATCCTGGTTTGTATCTGGATACATATTATTAATAATAATAATAATAATAATAATAATAATAATAATAATTAATAATAATAATACAGTGGACTGGCTCGGCGAGAATGGACATATTCCTGGGCTGGGATGCTTTCCTCAAAACCAGGACAATCCAGGGAAAACGCAGACAGGTGGCAACTCTATGTGTATGGAATCCTGGGCAGTAGTGTGGAGTAGTGGTTAGGGCTCTGGACTCTTGACCGGAGGGTCGTGGGTTCAATCCCAGGTGGGCACTGCTGCTGTACCTTGAGCAAGGTACTTTACCTAGATTGCTCCAGTAAAACCCAACTGTATAAATGGGAATTGTATGTAAAATAATGTGATATCTTGTAACAATTGTAAGTCGCCCTGGATAAGGGCATCGGCTAAGAAATAAATAATAATAATAATAATAATAATAGTAATAATAATCCTATGCAAGCCCACTTGTGCAAATGTTTTCGTTTTTCAATTGCTCATTTTACTTTGCATCCATTTTTTTTTTTTTTACATGAACTCTATCATTTAAATGTCTTTTAATATCCGTTTCAGAAAGTAGGGACTTTAAAAATGCAAGTGGTTCTACACTGGATTTGATGCACCGAGGGAAAACAATGCAATAGACAAATCCATTTCTGCACACACACTCCCTGTGGTAGTTACATTGAAGGTGTGCGTGCCTACCTGAAACCATACACTAAGGGAATGTACACAAACTGGACGGCCAACAAGGTCTGCTGGAGCGTGCGGAAGGTTATGCAACAACATAGTAGACCATCTGATTTATTATTATTATTATTATTATTATGATTATTATTATTATTATTATTATTATTATTATTATTATTTATTTCTGAGCAGATGCCCTTATCCAGGGCGACTCACAATTGTTACAAGATATCACATTATTTTTACATACAGTTACCCATTTATACAGTTGGGTTTTTTACTGGAGCAATCTAGGTAAAGTACCTTGCTCAAGGGTACAGCAGCAGTGCCCCCCCCCACCTGGGATTGAACCCACGACCCTCCGGTCAAGAGTCCAGAGCCCTAACCACTATTCCACACTGCAGATTTATTGAGTGAAACAAAACTGTCGGAGACAGCAGTACATAGATTTTGTGTTTTTATTATAAAAATTGAACGCTTTTTTTTTTTTTTTTTTTCTTAAGATTGCGTTCCTGTCAGCAGAAAACAGCGAGAGGCTTCATAAATCAAAACGGGACAAAATTAGAAGCCAAACCCCCTTACAAAAATATTCCTAGACTGATAATTCCCAGAACTCAGCCAAGCAGCATTCTCGGAAACAGTACCAGTGGTTATTTATTATGTTGTTATTATGTTACATTATTAAATGAACCAGTTTTATTTTTATGTAAAAAAAAAAAAAAAAAAAAAAAAATGTAAAAATGTCATAGGGATGTATTTGTTGCTAAGCGCCACTGGGCCCTTAGTTACAGGCTTAGTCACGGTTGCTATGGAGATGCTTGCGCCTATTCAAGACTGACTCAAGTAGGCCTGAACTCTACAAGAGGAAATGGTTACAAAGCCCTCGATTCTTCAGCTCTGGACAGTGAAAGTGTTTTAATTTTCAGAGAGAGAGAGTGCTCTGTTGCGGTTTTGTTGAGGTTGGGTTGAACACAGTACGGCTGAATACAGTTCAAAGGCCATTTCAGTCCGCTTGTCATTTCTGAGTCAAACCCCAACAACATCTGGTCTTTGTTTTTTGTTTTTTACACTGTAAAAACATTTTGTGTGAAAGACAAAAAAATAACCAGCCGAAAGGAAACAATGGGGAGAAAAAAAAGAGACTGGTACGCAATTGAACCATTGTCGTGTTAACGTTTTTCCAATTAATCCTGCTTTTTAAAGAGTGTTTATATCAAACTTGAATGTGTGGTGCAGGTGGGTTAATGATAATTGAGGTGGGGCTCTGCTAATAATTCGGGGGGTTTGCATTGTTCTAAAATATACAAAAAATTACACAATTAAAAATACATTTGGGACATACGATGTACTAAAATAAATATAAAAAATGAACTGTAACCAAATTGCACAGTGGAGTCTCTTAAAACCTGTACTACAGTATTAGGGATATTTTTCTCAAATAATATCAAATAGACTAATCACTTATCTAGTACCGAAGCCTAAGGAAATGATGTTTTTTCAATGCTAGTAGTCTTTGATCAAAACCCTTTCATGTCGCAGTGGCGTCGCTTTTACCCTACGTTTCAGTAAACAATAGTTTTAAGCATTACAGCTAATTACTCAATTGTTATTAATCAGTCATTTAGCAGACGCTTTTATCTAAAGCGACTTACAGAGAGTAGGGGGGTGAACTATGCATCACTAACTGCTACTGCAGAGTCACTTCCAATAGGACCTCGTTTTGATTTACGTCTCATCCGAAGGACGGAGCTCAAGGAGGTTAAGAGACTCGGTCACACACAGCGAGTCAGTGGCTGGGATTGAACCTGGAACTGGTAACAAACCTCTTTCTCTAACCACTAGCCCGCCAAGCCTCTCTAAGAATGAAGGAGGTCTCCCCACATTGCACGCAGCATCTGGAAATGTTCCCTACAAATTTATTCTGACAGTTTAAATGGCACGAGCAATGCGCTGTTAATGCACACAGTGCATTAGCTAATTCCTCAATCATCCATCACTCCGTCTGTCTGGAAATTCAGGGAAGCTTTAGGTGTGCCACTGTGTGCTTCGGATGGCCCATAGTGGGCGCTGTTCCCCGTTATACTCTTCAATGTGGTTTTCCATTTGCTTCAGCTACCTGTTCTTAATAGGCTGCTGTTCAGGCACTATTTTCTATTGGCAGCAGTGGTGCGGTCCAGCCGGGACTTGCATAATAGTCAAGCTAAGTCACATGACTCCCATCTCCCGCATGCCTGTCTGATTCAGTCGCTAGTCCTCTCGATGCAATGGAAAGAGCATTAAGAACTTCTTGTATTGCAAACTACTACTTTAAGAAGCTAAAAATGCTGACGAAGACGACAGCAACAGCACTACAACTGTGTGTAGAAATTAGATCAATGCGTTACCTTTGTCTCTTACTAGAAATTCAGTATACAAATAAAGTGAGAATTTGTGCAGTAGTTCTATAACAAAATTTTAGTGGAGGTCAGGTACAGTCACGCTTAGGACTAGTTGTCTGCCATAGATACTTTAGGCTAGCTCAGCCGTCTTTTATAGAAGAGCCAGCGCCATCTAGTGACCTACCCTTGCTAATGCAAAGACACTCTGTGTGACCTACCCTATGTTTTATTTATGTGTTTATCTATGGCAGTGCAACTACAACTGAAGAGCAGCTCCTGAACTCCCAGTCAAAGCAACACAGACTTAAAATAATAAAAAGAATTGAATGATTCCTTTCGAAATGATTGCAAACGCAATACTTTTACATATATATATATATATATATATATATAATAGATGGGCTTCAGTGAGTTATTATTTATTTCTTAGCCGACGCCCTTATCCAGGACTACTTACAATTGTTACAAGATATCACATTATTTTTTACATACAATTCCCCATTTATACAGCTGGGTTTTTTACTGGAGCAATCTAGGTAAAGTACCTTGCTCAAGGGTACAGCAGCAGTGTCCCCCCACCTGGGATGAACCCACGACCCTCCGGTCAAGAGTCCAGAGCCCTAACCACTACTCCACACTGCTGCCCTATTTCCCTTACAGGAAAATAATTCCATCGAGGGTTTCTGTGACGTCATAAACTACGAGAGCGAAGCGAAGGTGGAGTTTATAGACTGTCACTGCTTTTTTTTTCCGAATGGCTCAGGATGCAAATATAGCCTTCATCCATGTGTATGTATGTATGTATGTATGTATGTGTGTATATATATATATATATATATATATATATATATATATATATATATATATATATATATATATATATATATATATATATATATATATAATATACTGTTTATATAAGACCAGAAGAGAGTACAGTTGATGTACCATTTTCTGTGTAAGAAGTGTCTGGTATTTTTATCCCCTGCTCCTGTGAAGGGATACAGTGGAGGCGGTTGTACTGTTCTGTGAGTTTGTGGGTTTATTAATAGCAGCTGTTCCTATCATGTATTCATAACATACACTTCATTGCACTGGGTGCAGGGCCAGTGTGACTTTCAAATCCTGCTCTCAATGCATTTTAACATCGTAATATCCATCAGTTCATAAAAATATATTCGTAAATGCATGCTTGCCTCCTCTGAGCTAGATACCTTTTTTTTCATAAAATAAAGCAAACGAGGGGGGATGTAAATGAAAATATATTTTTATTATGTGTCCAAAATGACTCTTTCCAGCTATTTTTTGAAGTAGTTAATGCATGAAAACCATTAATTGTATCACATTTTGACATTTCACTAACGCTGGCATTCGTTTTCAGTGCGGGCTGTGTGATAGACTGTATGAACACAGTTCCCTGTTTTACAGTCTGGCAATTTGTCTTGACAGAGAAAAAAAAAAAAAAAAAAAAAAGCTTTAATATCTTAAGTAGCGATGGCCTCATTTTTCAAACACTGATGGACTGCTCTAAAAGGCCAGGACAATCTGCCATTTATTATAATAATTGCTGCAGAAGTGAAAGTTTATCATCCTTTTTTTTTTATATAAACTTCTTACTGACAACAGCCTGCCACACTAATATATTATAGTTGACCAATAAAATTTTACCATGTTTTTTTTGTTTTTTTTTTAATGTGCTTTACCAGACCTCTCTGTGCTTTACAATGCTTCCCTATGCTTTACCAGACCTCTCTGTGCTTTACAATGCTTCCCTATGCTTTACCAGACCTCTCTGTGCTTTACAATGCTTCCCTATGCTTTACCAGACCTCTCTGTGCTTTACAATGCTTCCCTATGCTTTACCAGACCTCTCTGTGCTTTACAATGCTTCCCTATGCTTTACCACACCTCTCTGTGCTTTACAATGCTTCCCTATGCTTTACCATCCCTCTCTGTGCTTTACAATGCTTCCCTATGCTTTACCAGACCTCTCTGTGCTTTACAATGCTTCCCTATGCTTTACCAGACCTCTCTGTGCTTTACAATGCTTCCCTATGCTTTACCAGACCTCTCTGTGCTTTACAATGCTTCCCTATGCTTTACCAGACCTCTCTGTGCTTTACAATGCTTCCCTATGCTTTACCAGACCTCTCTGTGCTTTACAATGCTTCCTATGCTTTACCAGACCTCTCTGTGCTTTACAATGCTTCCCTATGCTTTACCAGACCTCTCTGTGCTTTACAATGCTTCCCTATGCTTTACCAGCCCTCTCTGTGCTTTACAATGCTTCCCTGTGCTTTACCAGACCTCTCTGTGCTTTACAATGCTTCCCTATGCTTTACCAGACCTCTCTGTGCTTTACAATGCTTCCCTATGCTTTACCATGCTTTATGCTTTTTTACACTTTGCTGTGCTTTTACTATAAGGAACTTTTATACGGAAACACATTTTGTAACTGAATTTCTTTGACGTTTTTGATGGCAGTTCAATCATGCAGTTCAAAACATGCCAGAAAAAAAAAAAGATCTATACATAATTTGTCAGTGTCTATAATATAGTGGATATTGGAACTAAACGTTTATTTTCATTGGTCCCCTCTCTTTATTATGCTTGAAGATCAGTTGTTTTTTTTTTTTTTTTTGACGTTAGTTCACAATCGCAACAACTTTAATTACTTGCAAATCTCGAGCTCTCGTTTCCCAAAGTGATATTGAACAGGCAGGAAGTCAGTTGCATGCCTTTTGAAATGTGATTGATATTAACCAGTCTGATAACGATTTGCCCATTGACTCCCATTACATTGTGGCATCTTCCATGTGGCATTATGAAGTGAAACTAAAGTCATTGCGACTGATCAAATAAGTTCATGAATCTTACTTATTTTGCCCTTCCATGAGCTTCATAAGTCTCAAATGTACAGTATTGAAAGAAGGAAGCATGCATTTGTATTGGAAAGGTACTACACTTGGTTAAAGAAATCTCTGTTGGTAAGCCCTGCTTTTAGGTACTGTTGCACTTCCTTTACTGTTTTTTAACCAATCAGCTGCTTCTCACAGGCTTTCGGCCAGTAACCTGATCTGGGGCGAAACGATCCAGGAAGTGTAACAGTTGTCCAGAGAACAGGGCATACAAACTCAGGACTTTATTTAGTAATACCAGATTGGAGGATGTCCATTTAACCTTCAGTTCTCCTGAGCAGCTGTGCGGGGTATTGCTGTGGTGAGGTGGTGGGGGGAACAAATAATTGGGGGAGAAAATCAGGGTTAAATGGCATTTCTGTTTCTAAATATTCACCGATTTGCCTAACAGGATAGGAACAGGATCCCATTGAGCTCTGAACAGTGCAGCATGCATTTTAATTACCTCCAACAGTAAGATAACTTAGCGGAGCGCACCCGGAGGAATAGAGCTATAAACCATATTGATCGTTTGCTGGAACACTTTTCCTGTTTGCACAAAAAGAAATGAGGAGAGGGAGAGGGTGGGGGTGGGGGCGACTTTGAGAAACAAACCCTGTGCAAACTACCCACTCAAAATCTCAATATCAACAATTGACAAATAGCTCGCCTAACAGAGTCACAGGGACACCGCCCCTGGGAACACAGTTCAGTGAGTGTTTTCTTTTACTTGAGAATTAATGAACACTTATCTCGGCGTACGAGGGTTGCATATTTAGTGCAGGGAAATCTAAGAGGTCTTTGCATTCCAAAGCAGGCTTTATGCACGGAGACTGAACTGCTCCCTCCCTCCCTCTGTCCCTCACCCCCCTAAGAGAAAGGGGGCTTTCTCCAGTCCAGGGCAGGCTTGAGGCACGGAGACTGAACTGCTCCTTCCCTCCCTCACCCCCCTAAGAGAAAGGGTGCTCCCTCCAGTCCAGGGCTGGCTTTATGCACGGAGACTGAACTGCTCCCTCCCTCCCTCCCTCACCCCCCTAAGAGAAAGGGCGCTTTCTCCAGTCCAGGGCAGGCTTGAGGCACGGAGACTGAACTGCTCCCTCCCTCCCTCACCCCCCTAAGAGAAAGGGGGCTCCCTCCAGTCCAGGGCAGGCTTGAGGCACGGAGACTGAACAGCTCCCTCCCTCCCTCACCCCCCTAAGAGAAAGGGCGCTTTCTCCAGTCCAGGGCAGGCTTGAGGCACGGAGACTGAACTGCTCCCTCCCTCTCAAAGAGAAAGGGTGTTCCCTCCAGTCTAGGGCAGCCAGCATTATGATTATTTGACTTGCACCCACCCACTCGCTCGGTAAAAATAGAAGCTGATTTTAGTATCAAAGGAATGACATGAATGTGATAAGAATTCATTTCTGAATTTGAAAGAGAAAAAGTAATTCAATTAAAAGTTTTGACATTGGAATTCTAGATGAATTGGAGATACTACACACTGATGGTTGCATGTGTGTGTGCGTGTGTGTGTAGACACAGTGGAACCTGAATGAAGGACAGTCAAGGGACCAGGAGAATATAACCTTCATAAAGGGTGTGGCACTATCCATATAAAGTGTCCCACAGTAAAAGCACAGCAAAGTGTAATAAAGCATAGGGAAGCATTGTAAAGCACAGAGAGGTCTGGTAAAGCAT
Source organism: Acipenser oxyrinchus oxyrinchus (assembly GCA_030684275.1). Classification (NCBI taxonomy): domain Eukaryota; kingdom Metazoa; phylum Chordata; class Actinopteri; order Acipenseriformes; family Acipenseridae; genus Acipenser; species Acipenser oxyrinchus. Next base: position 1,302,311 of record CM060298.1, on the reverse strand, counting down.
AGAGAAGCATTGTAAAGCACAGAGAGGTCTGGTAAAGCATAGGGAAGCATTGTAAAGCACAGAGAGGTCTGGTAAAGCATAGGGAAGCATTGTAAAGCACAGAGAGGTCTGGTAAAGCATAGGGAAGCATTGTAAAGCACAGAGAGGTCTGGTAAAGCATAGAGAAGCATTGTAAAGCACAGAGAGGTCTGGTAAAGCATAGGGAAGCATTGTAAAGCACAGAGAGGTCTGGTAAAGCATAGGGAAGCATTGTAAAGCACAGAGAGGTCTGGTAAAGCATAGGGACATTGTAAAGCACAGAGAGGTCTGGTAAAGCATAGGGAAGCATTGTAAAGCACAGAGAGGTCTGGTAAAGCATAGGGAAGCATTGTAAAGCACAGAGAGGTCTGGTAAAGCATAGGTGAGCATATCAAAAACATGCCCCCTTGATACACTTTGGCAAATTAACCCTAAATCCAGGCCTTGGTATTGAAGGTGATTTTACCCTGACTGTCCGTTTCCTCCCTCAGTACTGGTACGATGGAGACGATGTCGGAGACCTGCCTGTCGATTTCTCTGTGGTCTGGGACGGCGATTTCTTCATCGACAAACCAGCTTCCATGAAAGGTAGGGGGCGCTCTGGAGCATGAGCCAGGTTTTTGAAACCTCACCTTTAACTCTTATTAGCACAAGCAACATTATCATCACTGCCCACCCCTTTAAAAGGAGTGCTAACCAAGGCTTTCAAATCAATTTCTTTACCTCTTATTACAGTGCAGACTGCAGCCCAGCACCTTTCATTCTTTCTTTCTTTCTTTCTTTCTTTCTTTCTTTCACTTTCAAACAAGCCATGCTTATGGTGTTTTTATAAGTTATCTTTTGCGATGACGTTTCATTTACCGCACTGTGAAAATAATCATAAATAACAGATGTTGGACGAGCAATACCTTAATTTTATGTATTGTTTTTTTACTGTTTTATCTTGTGAAGCGCGATATAAAATAAAGATCAATTGATTAATTGCTGGCCAATTTTAAATACATTTTAAAGCACTGCCATTTGCACTGTTATTGTTTTAACTATAAATATTGAAACTAACAGTAGTCCATATTTTTTAAAAGGGGAAACAGTGAATTACACACAGTAATTGGATGTCTCTCTTTCTTTCTTTCTCTCTCTCTCTCTCTCTCTCTCTCTCTTTTCCCCCAGCCTTGCTGTACAAGTGCTCAGCGCAGAGGGAGAGCTGCGGCCTGTGTCTGAAAGCAGACCCCAGCTTCGACTGCGGCTGGTGCCTGACTGAGAGGAAGTGTCTGCTGAAGCAACACTGCTCGAGCCCGGAGCTTAACTGGATGCACCTAGGCCGTCGCAACGTTCGCTGCACCCACCCGCGCATCACCAAGGTACGCAGCTTTTCATGCGGGCCAATGGGGAGGAATAATGCGACGCGTTGTGTGCAATTAAAATGCAAGCCACCCTCTGTATTTAACAATTCACTGAATTGGTTCATTTCAATACAATACAGTACCGTTTGCTATTATGTAGTGTGCTTCATGCAAAGGGCGTTTTTATAATTAAAAGAAGAAAAAAAATTTGATTTGCCATTCAAACCAGCTCAAAAACAAGCTAATTCACAGATAGGACATGTTTGTAGAAATTATACAAGTCCTGTATTGTCCTGTGCAAGGCCTTCTAAAGGTGTCCCCATAGTAAAAGCACAGCAAAGTGTCATAGAGCACAGTGAAAGCACAGTAAAGCATAGGGAAGCATTGTAAAGCCCAGAGAGGTCTGGTAAAGCATAGGGAAGCATTGTAAAGCCCAGAGAGGTCTGGTAAAGCATAGGCAAGCATTGTAAAGCCCAGAGAGGTCTGGTAAAGCATAGGCATGCATTGTAAAGCACAGAGAGGTCTGGTAAAGCATAGGCAAGCATTGTAAAGCACAGAGAGGTCTGGTAAAGCATAGGGAAGCATTGTAAAGCCCAGAGAGGTCTGGTAAAGCATAGGGAAGCATTGTAAAGCACAGAGAGGTCTGGTAAGGCATAGGGAAGCATTGTAAAGCACAGAGAGGTCTGGTAAAGCATAGGGAAGCATTGTAAAGCACAGAGAGGTGTGGTAAAGCATAGGGAAGCATTGTAAAGCACAGAGAGGTCTGGTAAAGCATAGGGAAGCATTGTAAAGCACAGAGAGGTCTGGTAAAGCATAGGGAAGCATTGTAAAGCACAGAGAGGTCTGACAAAGCATTGTAAAGCACAGAGAGGTGTGTCCTATATTAGAAGTGTTTAGCTGCGCGGTGAGAGTGACGTCGCCTTTGCTTTCCCTCGAGAGATTCGACCCCTGACCGGCCCAAAGGAAGGAGGAACGAGGGTCACCATCTCGGGAGAGAACCTGGGGCAGCACGTCCGCGAGATCACCCACGTCAGGGTGGCAGGTGTGCGCTGCAACCCCGTCCCCCTGGAGTACATCAGCGCCGAAAAGTAAGTTGCGCTTTGAGTCCACTTGCTTTTCGTTGCAATATTCATATGCATGTAAAGCTGTGGCCAAAAGTTTTGCATCCCCCTATAGAATTAAATCATTTCTGCTTCATGAAGTCGAATGAAACCTGCTGAATAACATATTGAATTACACACCGCTTGGTAGTGTTTCAAAAACTTGACAGACATTGAAAAAATTTCGAAATCTAACATGAAATACTACTGTACTGCTATTATGGCTATTATCAGCTCTGTTGATTCACCAAATTTGTTAAATTCCCCGTGCCGATTTAAGCACCAAGTGATGTCACTTAACAACACACCCTTTCACAGCAGGACTACACTTACCACAATGCATTGGGGTGTTAACCCTAGATACATGGAGGTGCCCGTACATCTCTCCGTCTGTATGTCGCACTTTCGTTTTTCCATGAATCTTGAAGACACAGGAAGCTGTTCCACATACTGTGAACCTGTCATTTCGATACACTTTCTTGCAGGATCGTGTGCGACATGGAGGAGTCGTTGCTTCCCAATCCACCAGGGGGCCCTGTGGAGCTGTGCATCGGAGACTGCAGCTCTGAATATCGCACCCAGTCTCACCAGAGCTACTCCTTTGTGGTAGGAAACCCTTTTCCGATCTTAACTAGGCAGTGAAGGTCACAGTGTAGTGAACCGACATGCCATTGCATCGAATGGAAAGGCGACGGCCGGACGCGAATCGCACACCGTGTGGTTCAAAAACGAATGCCTTCCCGTTCAGCAGAGCTCCGCAGTCGAGAGGCAAGTCTCATGCTGTCGGTATTAGCTCACTTCCGTATTGCAAACCCGCCTCCATTTAAATATGGTTGGTTTTAAAGCCTTGCTTAGATTTAGTGCTGCTTCAAAATGGGGCCGGTGATAATGTTGCCAATGCCTGTAATGGTTTCAGAAATTGATTTTAAAGCCTTAGTTAGCACTAGTCATCATTTTAGCAGGACTAATGGACAGATTGTAAAGCTTTGGTTTTGCTGGGTGAGAGAGTCTTTATGTGTGTGTTCACTCGTTGGCTTGTATGTGTTTGCACCCCCCCCCACCCCTAGACTCCAGTCTTTATTAAAGTTCGTCCGGACCGAGGTCCAGTCTCCGGGGGTACCAGGCTCACAGTGTCGGGAAGGCAGCTGGACGCTGGCAGCTCTGTGACTCTCTTCCTGGGGCAAGGAGAGTGCCACTTTATCAGGTGGGTACACCCAGAGCCACTAGATCAGGGGTGGCCAGTGTCTTCTGGTTACTTAACTCGGGGATGAAAATAAGACTCCTATTGCAGTTCACCCATTCCAGGTTTTATAACGAGCTTGATTAGCCACAGTGTGTATCAAGCTCAGGTGTGTCTTATTATTAAACTGTAAAACCAGGAATGGATCAAACTGCTGTGCAGTTGGAGTCTTATTCCCAGCCCCGTAATTGAACCAATTATTTTCTTAATTGGTCAACACTTAAATATATTTTTCCGGGTCTTTAGCCATTGATCGTTCAAAGATACCCAGAAAAGCCGCAGGATTGTGGTCTCCAAGTGTCATAGAGGTGAATTATTATTATTATTATTATTATTATTATTATTATTTATTTCTTAGCAGACGCCTTTATCCAGGGTGACTTACAATTGTTACACGATATCACATTATTTTTACATACAATTACATTATTTATTTACACATTATTTTTTACATACAATTACCCATTTATACGCTGGGTTTTTTTACTGGAGCAATCTAGGTAAAGTACCTTGCTCAAGGGTACAGCAGCAGTGTCCTCCACCTGGGATTGAACCCACGACCCTCCGGTCAAGAGTCCAGAGCCCCTAACCACTACTCCACACTGCTGCCCTGAATTAAGCAGCGTCTTGTGATTGTGGTTGGCTTGTGTTTTTTTCCGCAGACGCAGTGGTCAGTACGTTGTGTGCGTCGCCCCGGCCTCTTCCTCTGGTCCTGGCCCCACAGCGGTCAAGCTCTTCATCGACAAGGCCGAAGTGACCAACTCTGAGGTCGCGTACCACTACGCCGAGGACCCCACGGTGTCCAAGATTGAGCCTGACTGGAGTATATTTAAGTAAGGCCAGACAGGAGAAACTCGCACCGCCATTGCACTGTGCTAAGTCCAATTTTCATTTCAAATAGATTTCTTGAAGACTTTGAGACACGCGTCTCTTTTACAAGGGAGGTCCTGGCAGGAGCAGGCTTCAAGAAATAACATTAGAAAACCAGAGGCAAAAAAGAGTTTTGCTGTGTTCAGTTTTGCTGTATTGAGTGCATTACTTATTTGATGCTGTATTGCTGTGTGTGTGTGTGTGTGTGTATTGAGTGTTCTGTATTGCTGTGTGTGTGTATAGAGTGTTCTGTATGGAGTGTTCTGTATTGCTCTGTGTGTGTGTGTGTAGGGATTGTTCTGTATTGAGTGTTCTGTATTGCTCTGTGTGTGTGTAGGGATTGTTCTGTATTGAGTGTTCTGTATTGCTGTGTGTGCGTGTGTGTATGGAGTGTTCTGTATTGCTGTGTGTGTGTGTATGGAGTGTTCTGTATTGCTGTGTGTGTAGGGATTGTTCTGTATTGAGTGTTCTGTATTGCTGTGTGTGTGTTTTGAGTGTTGTGTTGATTGCTGTGTGTGTGTGTGTGTGTGTGCGTGTGTGTGTGTTTTGAGTGTTGTGTTGATTGCTGTGTGTGTGTGTGTGTGTGTGTGTGTGTGTGTGTGTGTGTGTGCGCGTGCGTGCGTGCGTGTTTTGAGTGTTGTGTTGATTGCTGCGTGTGATTCTCTTGCAGTGGCAGTACTCCACTCACTGTGACCGGAAGCAATCTGCTCACCATCCAGGAGCCCAGAGTGAGAGCCAAGTACGGGGGCTTCGAGACCACCAACGTGAGTCCGTCTGTCTGTCTGTCTGTCCAGCAACAGAACAAATTCATACCCGCTTCCTGCGCTGTAGGTCACACGCTGCGATTGCTGCTAGACCACCAAAGTGAACTTGACCTTCAGTGCAGGAAAGTGATTCGGTACCAGAGTTAAGAAAACTTCAAATCCTATATTTGTATTTTTTTTTGTTTTATGTTAACTTAAAATTGGATTTTAAAACTGGTTAGCAGTCTGCTAAAGAGGGCCAATAATAATGTTGCTATAGCGATCAGTGATGCTGTTTTTAATGCTAAGAGGTGTGATTGTGGAAAGTGGAAACCATGGCTGGAGAGAATTGATTTTAAAGCCTTGCTCAGCACTTCATAAATATGTAGACAATTTAAATGGTGTGGTATTTTTTTTCTCGGCATGAAATCCATTTTTGTTTTAGGTTAAACAGCATTTTTTCCCCGTGTCACTAGAATATCACTTATTTTCGATCCCGGCCTGTCGTACGGTTCATCTTCTCATCCCCAGACTGTAGTAGACTCTGACCCCCCGCACCTCTCCCTCTTTCTCCAGGCGTGTCGTGTCTTCAATGACTCTGTGATGACCTGCAGTGCTCCAGGGATTATTTACATGAAGAGGGGTATCCCAGAGTCCAGCCAGCGTCCAGATGAGTTCGGCTTCATTCTAGACAACGTCCAGTCGCTGCGGACCCTCAACAGCACCCCCTTCACCTACTACCCCAACCCCCACTTCGAACCGCTGGGGATTTCTGGGATACTGGAGGTCAAGCCTGGTTCTCCCATCATACTCAAGGTAAAGGGATACACTCGATAGCTATGAATTTAAAACGCCAAACGAGGTCTGGTAAAGCATAGGGGAAGCATTGTAAAGCACAGAGAGGTCTGATAAAGCAGAGGGAAGCATTGTAAAGCACAGAGAGGTGTGGTAAAGCATAGGGAAGCATTGTAAAGCACAGAGAGGTCTGGTAAAGCAGAGGGAAGCATTGTAAAGCACAGAGAGGTCTGGTAAAGCATAGGGAAGCATTGTAAAGCACAAAGAGGTCTGGTAAAGCATAGGGAAGCATTGTAAAGCACAGAGAGGTCTGGTAAAGCATAGGGAAGCATTGTAAAGCAGAGAGACGTCTGGTAAAGCATAGATAAGCATTGTAAAGCACAGAGAGGTCTGGTAAAGCATAGGGAAGCATTGTAAAGCACAGAGAGGTCTGGTAAAGCATAGGGAAGCACTGTAAAGCACAGAGAGGTATGGTAAAGCATAGGGAATAATACATAATAAAAATTAAAAAAATCAAACTCAATGGCTCAAAATTGTGATAAACTTGATAGTTATTGAGAATACCAGAATATACAGCTCTGGCCAAAAGTTTTGCATCACCTTAGGATTGAGATTTAATTAAAATAACAACCTATATGAAGATAATTTAGATCTTTTATTCAACATCATGTAATCAAAGAAACTACAAAATTATACATTTTTCTATTTTCTATCTAGTTTTTCATTATGTATACAGGAAAACTCCAAAGCAGTGTGTAATTCAATATGTTAACAAGGGAACATTATTCAGCAGCTTTCATTGGATTCTATGAAGCTGAGGGAGTTCATTCTATATAGAAGGTGTGTGATTCAATCTGTTAACAAGGGAACATTATTCAGCAGCTTTCACTGGGCTCTATGAAGCTGAGGGAGTTCATTCTATAGGGTGATGCAAAACTTTAGCCTTGGCTATATATGGAGGTGCTTGTCTGACTGTCTGCATGTCGCACTGATATTTTCGCATACAGTTACACTGTCAGCTCTAATTTTGTATTGAATGACAGTGAGAGTCTTGATCCTGTCTCTCTGTCCTGTCTGCAGGGTAGAAACCTGATTCCTCCCGCCTCTGGGAACGCCCGCCTGAACTACACCGTGCTGATTGGAGAGACCGTCTGTCTGCTCACTGTGTCAGAGTCTCAGCTGCTCTGTGATTCGCCAGACCTCACCGGCAAGCAGCGAGTCACGGTAAGGGGGCTACAGACGAAGATTAAAAAAAAAAAAAAAAAAAAAAAGATAATTGATAAACTGACCACTTTTTTATTTAATGTATTCTCACAGTCACATGCATGTACAGTTAATCTCAAACTATCTTTGGGGACTGTAAACAAACTGTACTGTCAAGAACACTTTCTTTCTTTCTCTAACCACTGAGCTCCTCAAACCCACTGCCTTCCACACTGCAGCCCAGCGCTTTCTTTATCTAACTACTGAGCTCCTCAAACCCGCTGCCTTCCACACTGCAGCCCGGCACCCTAACCACTGAGCTCCTCAAACCCGCTGCCTTCCACACTGCAGCCCAGCGCTCTTTATCTAACCACTGAGTTCCTCAAACCCGCTGCCTTCCACACTGCAGCCCAGCGCTCTTTATCTAACCACTGAGCTCCTCAAACCCACTGCCTTCCACACTGCAGCCCAGCGCTTTCTTTATCTAACCACTGAGCTCCTCAAACCCACTGCCTTCCACACTGCAGCCCAGCGCTTTCTTTATCTAACCACTGAGCTCCTCAAACCCGCTGCCTTCCACACTGCAGCCCAGCGCTTTCTTTATCTAACCACTGAGCTCCTCAAACCCACTGCCTTCCACACTGCAGCTTTTTCTTTTCAGTGTACCACTGAACAGGAGCTTTATTGTAATTATGCAAAAAATATTTTTAAAACTGTGATGGGGGTGGGGAGTACACCTTTAACAAAACAACCCTAAAGGTCATCTCTTTGTACTGTGACTGTATCTAGAACGCTCACTTCGATCTCCTGTGAGACAGCATTTGAGAGATCAAGCTTTGTTGTCTAATTGACCTGAACTCCGCAATGAGAACATCATTATCAAAAAAAACGAATGTTAAATAATTAACAGCGCTGAGAGGGCTGAATGCGGCTTTTTAAAAGGTGAAACTCATTAGTCAAAGCCCACAGGAAGTCAGAGTTTGTACTGAACTATATTTGGTCCCTCTGTCTCATATGTAAACACTAGACACTAGAATAATTTAACAATTACAATTTTGTAATCATAATTATTATTCAATACATTTTTTGTTTAACTGCTTTTTATTGATTCGTTGATGCAAACTTGTTTAAGTAAATAAAGAACATTAGAAAGTTTACAAACGTGAACAGGACGCACGCACGCACACATTAACGTTCCCTGTCTCCCTGTGTAACGTCAGATCTTGGTTGGTGGTTTGGAGTTCTCTCCCGGGACGCTCCACATCTACTCGGACAGCGCTCTCTCTCTCCCGGCGATCATCGGCATTGGGGCGGGGGGCGGGGTGCTCCTCATCGCCATCATCGCCGTTCTCATCGCTTACAAGCGCAAGACCAGAGACGCCGACCTGACCCTCAAGAGACTGCAGCTCCAGATGGACAACCTGGAGTCCAGAGTGGCTCTAGAGTGCAAGGAGGGTAAGAAAGACCCCCTTCTCCTAAACCTCTTCAAAATGATCTCGCCCCTGATCTAACCAGCCGACGATTGCTCTGCGGCCAATACCTGACCAAAACCAGAGGCATCATTTTTAGTGCTCCCTGGATCGTTCCCAGTTTTGATGGTGTCCTGAGATTTCGGTATGCCATCCCAGGACACTAAAAGATCCCCTTTTTTAATCTCATTCTTCCACATCTGTGTAGATTCTTACATCAGCATCACAAGCAATGGCAGTACTGCAGCCTGAGCACAAGTTCGGTTAGGGTGACAATGTTGCTGCAATGGACGCACAATATCAATTGGTTGTCAATATTAAAGTAGTAAAGACATTTCAGAGGGCTGGATAGCATTAATATCAGGGTCTTGTGCTATATATTATAAAGACATTTCAGAGGGCTGGATCGCATCAATATCAGGGTCTAGTGCTGTATATTATAAAGACATTTCAGAGGGCTGGATCGCATCGATATCAATGTGGAACGAAAGCCAGGATACACCGCGGAGTTTGACGCACCTGCGCTGCGGTAACTGCTTGGTATGATAGTCGTTCTGCAGTTCTGATTGGGTGATGGGTGTGTGTGTAATTCCAGCGTTCGCTGAGCTGCAGACTGATATTCAGGAACTGACCAATGACATGGATGGAGTGAAGATCCCATTCCTGGAGTATAAGACTTACACCATGAGAGTCATGTTCCCTGGCATTGAGGAGCACCCTCTGCTCAAAGAGCTGGACGTAAGACTTTCACTATCCTCTCCAGTGCAGAACTCAGGGACCGAACGATGGGATTAGCTACAGCTCTGGCCAAAAGTTTTGCATCGCCTAGAGTTTTAGGGCTGAGAAACAATTTTTTAAAAAAAGTTAATAATATAATGTTTTTAAAAACTGTACGAACATTAATTTTTTTATTTAACATCATCTAATCAAAAGAAACTACAAAACGATTTCGCAAGAGTCTACCGGAAGCCGTAATAGCAGTACGGTAGTATTTCGTGTTTTTCGTTAAGTATGTGGAAGCGGTAGGCAAATCCAATATGTTAACATTGTTCAGAAAGGTTTTCATTCGACTTTAGGAAGCACAATTAGTTTGTTCTGTAAGGAGATGCAAAAGTGCCACATCTGTACAGAGGTGTGAGCATTTGTTAGAGCAACCCATTGCTTCTGTGGTTTTGATTTGTTCTGCATATGAAACCCATCCACTGTCTATTGTACTGTACTGTAGAACGCATTGTTATAGTGAAGAAAGCTGTGATTTGCTGCATTTACCATAGCTGTGGATGATCGCTGAACTGCCTGTGTGTTTCAGTCCCCAGCGAATGTGGAGAAAGCCCTGCGTCTCTTCAGCCAGCTGCTTCACAACAAGGTTTTCCTGCTGACCTTTATCCACACGCTCGAGGCACAGCGTTCCTTCTCCATGCGCGACCGGGGCAACGTGGCCTCCCTCCTCATGGGGGCGCTGCAGGGGCGCATGGAGTACGCCACCGTGGTGCTCAAGCAACTGCTGGCTGACCTGATCGAGAAGAACCTGGAAAACAGGAACCACCCCAAACTGCTCCTCCGCAGGTGAGACAGGGAACTGCAGCTGCACAGCTTGACAGAGACCCTGTCTTACAGTTATGAAGTCATGACTCCATTGGAACTTAGAAGCAGCAACTACAGCTCTAGCCAAAAGTTTTGCGTCATTGCCCTATAGAATGAATGAAATTTGCTTCAGAGTCGAATTCTAGGTGGTGCAAAATGTTTGGCCATGGCTGTATATGTGTCTGCACTGGTATTGCACCAGTAGCCCCCACTGATTCCCAGTCTCACACCAGTTTGTTTCCTCTCTTGCAGGACAGAGTCGGTGGCAGAGAAGATGCTGACAAACTGGTTCACTTTCCTGCTGCACAGATTCCTCAAGGTGTGCAGGCTTTTGAAATTCACGCTCCTGTCTTTGCACAGACACTGCCGGCCACTTTATTAGGGCATGCCTACCACGATTTGCCATCTGAATTAGAAGCATGCCAAGTAGATTGATCATGTGAAAAGCCGGTCTGTGTTAATCTGCTGAATCTTAACTGGGGAAAGCGCCTGCTTACTTGCGTAGTTTACTGGAGAACTCTGTTTCGCTGTACAATTTAAGATCCAGCGATTTCATTACACTGCACGTTCCCAGCTCATGTCAGTTTGCAGCAGCCACTGGAAAGAGTTTCAGCAAAACTTCAAACGATTCATATCTGAGGCTGCTTTTAGTCGCAGGGTCGACTCGTTGCTGACTGACTGACTGCTGAGTTTTATGATTGCCAGATGGTCATTGTGAATGAGAATTTGTTCTCAATTGACATAAATAAAGGCTTTGATTGATGTAAAATATATTCCCCACAACACAATTGATCAGAACAGATGGCACAACATCGCACCAAGCCAACTGCGAAAAGCCAGTTGCAAACCATGGTAGAGTATTATTATTATTATTTGTTTATTTAGCAGACGCCTTTACCCAAGGTGACTTACAGAGACTAGGGTGTGTGAACTATGCATCAGCTGCAGAGTCACTTACAACTACGTCTCACCCGAAAGACGGAGCACAAGGAGGTGAAGTGACTTGCTCAGGGTCACACAATGAGTCAGTGGCTGAGGTGGGATTTGAACCGGGGACCTCCTGGTTACAAGCCCTTTTCTTTAACCACTGGACCACACAGCCTCCTGTAGAGTGAGGTGAATGTCTCAGATAACCATGGGAATAAACTGATAAATTACCATGCGCAATACCATGGAAAACTTTTTAGTGTTGTGATGCAGCCCTGTGTGTTTTCAGGAGTGTGCCGGGGAGCCTCTGTTTATGCTGTACTGTGCGATCAAACAGCAGATGGAGAAGGGACCCATTGACACCATCACTGGAGAAGCACGGTACTCGCTAAGCGAGGACAAACTGATCCGACAGCAGATAGACTACAAGCAGCTGGTGAGAGATTGCAAACTGTTAGCAACCCCTTAACTCTTCAGACTAGTCTGTAATGCAGGGGTGTTCAAAGTTGGCCCATCCACTCCTGGTCTTTTGTTCCAACCCTGTTCTGAATGGTTTCATTGAATCAAGCCTCCATCCAGACCCTGAAGCAGTTCATGGTCTCATTTTACCAGCAAAACCTGGAGTGGAGTAATGGCACTCCAGAACCGGGATCAATTGCACACACACACACCCTGCTGTAAGGAAACTAAATGAATGTGTGTACATGTCTTTGCGAAGGATTGAAGCAGAATTTAACAAGTTTCCTTTATTCCGATAATCAAAAAGTCACGTTTTAACAGCTTATTCATAACATAAGAAAAGTTTGAGAATGAGAAAAATCCGTTCGGCCCATCAAGTCTCGCCCCCATAATCATTAGATTATTAACAGAAATTAAGCAATGACCTTATCTTTGGGAAGGCATCGGGCACTGGTGTGTGTCAATGCAGGATCTTCTCCAACACACTCTCAAATGCCTGTCTTGTATATCTTACCTAAACGTGTGTGTGAAGCTAAACCACAAAGTGTATCTTTGTGCCAGCAGTGTTCCCAAACCTCACTCGGTCCTGTCTTGCAGTTGTGCTGACACACATATGAACATAATTTTGATGATGTTATTCACCGTAATCAAAGACACGACAAAATGATATTGCAAAAGTCCTACCGGAAAAATGGTGCTCCCTCCAGTCCAGGGCAGGCTGGAGGCAGGGAGACTGAACTTATCCCAACACCAAAATTGTTAACTGAAAGCTAGCCGTTTCCTTAGTGACACGTAAAGTGCAGCTGACATCTGTACTATAAATAGACCGGCAAGTTGTCCCTTTGGCACATTTTAATTCAGTGTGCGACGGTCCTGCGACAAAGTTTGAACTCCTTTTAAAGGAAGATTGCACAGTGCAACAAGAGGAGGAAAACAAATAAAGAAAGACATTTATACTTTCCAAAATCAAAATACAGATTTAGACTGAAGTAAAAATGCCGCCTGTCCCCTTTAAACAAAGTCAAAACTACTCTGCGCTGTTTTGCATAAAAGAACACAGGGTGTGTTTCCAGTCAACATACCGCTTAGACTTTAAAGACAAGAAGAATTCCAACCTTACTTATCGGCTTGGAGTTACAGACAGAAGGAAAATGCAATCAAGGACTCAAACGATGTCAGAGAAGTCTGTTTAAGTTTGTGTTGCATGTCAGTTAGTTTTGTGTTTGTTTCTATTTACTCTATTGAGCTGGCTTTTGTTTGGTTTTGGTTGACGTTTGAGAATGCACAGAGTTAAAAACAAAAATAATAACACTAACTACTACTAACAATTAAGGCAGTAGGAATCTGATCAGCATTGGTTTGTGTTACACTTATAGTTTTTTTTTTTTTTTTTTTTCTGTGTTTATGTGCACAGGCGAGTCTAGTGTCCAGCGCAGAATTTGGGCTCTGGTCCACTAGTACCGTTCTGACCATCACAAAGTTGTAGGGAAACAGATTGACAGGAACGAGCTGCCAGAATACTGTCAATAGGCCAGGCAGGCGCCAATTACTGATTTATTTTAATTAAAACAGCTACAATAATGTGCATTGCAGAGTGGTCTGGCCTCGTCCTTGCAACGTAACAAAGTTTGTTGATTCCAGGTTTCCCTGAATTCCTAAACCTGACAGTGATCGCTGTGTACACCTTCCACCCCCTCTCCCCTCCTCCTCCTGTCCCAGACTCTGAACTGCATGCCTCCCGGGGGGGAGCCGGGCTCCGAGGTCCCGGTCAAGGTGCTGAACTGCGACACCGTGACCCAGGTGAAGAACAAGCTGCTGGACGCTGTGCACAAGAGCATCCCCTTCTCACAGAGACCCCAGGCAGAGGACATGGACCTGGGTAAGAGAGGAAGACACACGCGCAGCCTCCTCATGAGAGAGCAGGGGCACACACGTGCACCCCCCAGAGTGCAGGGGCACACGCACACACCCCCCCCAGAGTGCAGGGGCACACGCACACACCCCCCAGAGTGCAGGGGCACACGCACACACCCCCCAGAGTGCAGGGGCACACGCACACACCCCCAGAGTGCAGGGGCACACGCACACACCCCCCAGAGTGCAGGGGCACACGCGCACACCCCCCAGAGTGCAGGGGCACACGCACACACACCCCCCAGAGTGCAGGGGCACACGCACACACCCCCAGAGTGCAGGGGCACACGCACAAGCACCCCCAGAGTGCAGGGGCACACGCCACAGCACCCCCAGAGTGCAGGGGCACACGCACAGACACCCCCAGAGTGCAGGGGCACACGCAGAGTGCAGGGGCACACGCACAAGACACCCCCAGAGTGCAGGGGCACACGCACACACACCCCCAGAGTGCAGGGGCACACGCACAGACACCCCCAGAGTGCAGGGGCACACGCCAAGACACCCCCAGAGTGCAGGGGCACACGCACACACACCCCCCAGAGTGCAGGGGCACACACGCGCACACCCCAGAGTGCAGAGGCACACGCACAAGACACCCCCAGAGTGCAGGGGCACACGACGCACACACAAGAGTGCAGGGGCACACGCAACACACACACAAGAGTGCAGGGCACACGCACACACACCCCCAGAGTGCAGGGGCACTGCAGATATCAATGCACAAAGTGAAAGTGGCAGTCAAGTTTCCGTTAGTAAACGCAGAGTGAAAGCATAGGTAAGCATTGTGAAGACCAGCAAGGCATGGTACATTAATAAACATGGCAAACCAGGGGAAGCTGTGGTAAATGCATAATATAACCATGGGAAAAGCATGGTACCAACCAAAGTGCATGTTTAATTACATTTAAAAAAAAATGTGCATATCATATGCGGCATTAATTTGGTATTACCAAAAAAATTATTTTAGGTTACGTTTCCTGCATAATTCCGTTTTGAGATTACTAGCCCTGTAACATGCGGCAAAATCTCTTGGAATGCAGAGAATCGAGACTTAAAAGGTCATTGGGACAGATCATAAAAAAAAAAAAAAGAAACACACAACCCAAGTTAAATTGATTTCTCCATCGCACTGATGGAATTACACATTTTTTTAATTTTAAGTAATTTGATCAGACTCAACTTTAACATTTTAGAATTGAAATGTTGACCCAGTGACTGATCGGGGGTAGTAGATGGGATTTAAAATAAGACTTTGGAGAGCAGTTCAATCCATTCCTCGTTTTACTAAGAGTTTAATAAGACACCCCTGCGCTTGTTACCTATACACTGTGACTAATCAAGCTGGTTGTAAAACCTGGAGTGGATCGAACTGCTATGCTGCAGGAGTCTTATTTCCCATTCCGGGTTTTAATATGTGCTATGTTAGCCACAGTGTGTAAAGGTAACAAGCTCAGGTGTGTCTTATTAAGTTGTAAAACCAGGAACGGATCAACCTGCTATGCAATGGGAGTTTTATTGCCATCCCTGGTATTGCAAACATGTATTTCAGTAATAATGTAGTACAGGGATGGAAATAAGACTCCTATGGCATAGCAGTTTTTCACCCATGCCAGCTTTTAATATGTGCTAGATTCAGTGTATAGTTAACAAGCTCAGATGTGTCCTTATTAAAGTCATGGTAAAACCAGGAATGGGTCAGAGTGCTATGAAATGGGAGTCTTGTTCCCATCTCTGCTCCCCGTCCCTGGCTGCTTTGGGTAACTGATTCTCGGATGTCACTCTGAACTCCTCAGAGTGGCGGCAGGGCAGGCTGACCAGAGTCATTCTCCAGGACGAAGACGTCACGACAAAGATTGAGAGCGACTGGAAGAGACTGAATTCGCTGGCGCACTACCAGGTACCTGCACAGAACAGAGCGAGACAAACTCACAAAGCCAGCCAGTCCGGGGTCAAGGCTACCTTTTTACAAGAGACTTCAGGGGTCAACCCTAAACTGGATCAGCTAGATCAATAGCCCCAGCTGTGCCATTGTTCAATACAGACTAAATTAACTCATTATAAAACTGTATAGCGTCCAATTGTCAAATTCTGCGCTGGACACTAGACTCACCTGTGCACATAGACACAGAAAAAAAAACAAAACAACTATAACTCAATGACTTACACCTCACTTTATACACATTTCAAATATAAGGCTGGATTCTCAAGTGTGTCGCTGGAAGTCTTAAGCTGTGCTGTTCTGTGTCGGCAGGTGTCTGATGGTTCGTTGGTGGCGCTGGTTCAGAAGCAGGTATCTGCCTATAACATTGCCAACTCCTTCACCTTCACCAGATCTCTTAGTCGATACGGTAAGTCAATAACCTCCTGGCACAGTGTAGACCCTGGCTCCCTTTATTCAAGCCAGTATACATATAGAATACTGTGTGGAATGCTTTATCCGTTCAATGCAAGAGCTCACTAAATACGAACTTTTATATGAAGCCTTTTGCTTGTGTTTGAAATCTGTTATATTGTTTGTCAGTGCAATGCAAAATGGTACGTTTGTGAGCCTGCTGTTAGAGTGACTCTCAGTGCTGTGTGTATGTGTCTGTACAGCTATGGCCAAAGCATCACCTTATAGAATTAATTAATTTTGCTTCGTAAAGTCGAATGAAACCTGCTGCATAATGTTACGTTAACATATTGAATTGCACACCGCTTTGCAGTTAACGGGGAAAACTGACACAAATTGAAAGACATTTCGAAATCTAACCTGAAATACTGCTGTTACGGCTTCCTGTAGACTTTCGCAAGATCGTTTTGTAGTTTTCTTTGGTTGCATGATGTTAAATAGAAGATCTAAATTATGTTTGTATAGTAATTGTTTTAAACTTTGATCCAGAGCTGTAGAATCTCAGTGCTGTGTGTTTGTCAGTAGCTGCTGTGTGACGGCGCCCCCCCCCCCTTGTGTTTCAGAGAGTCTCCTGCGCACCTCCAGCAGTCCGACAGCCTGCGCCGCGAGCCCCATGATCACCCCGGGACCAGGAGAGCGGTACCAAGCTGTGGCACCTCGTCAAGAACCACGAGCACTCGGACCACCGGGAGGGGGACCGGGGCAGCAAGATGGTGTCCGAGATCTACCTCACCCGCCTGCTGGCCACCAAGGTACCCGCCAGGACCAGGGCATCGAACCCGTGCAGCAGCAGCAGCAGCTTGCCAACATGTTCAGCTGTATCTTGAGCTCAACCAGTACCTCTCTATGTCTTGAGAACAGCTTTAAGCTGTATATTGAGGGTGTATTTAGCTCTAGCTTGAGAATCTCTCCCCCAGTACATCTTTAGCTGTATCTTGACAAGACCTTTAACTTTAATTAAAGATTCTCACAATTGAGCCAAGCTCCTCCTATGCAGCTCTCCCTCCTTCTGCAATAGAATTGTTTTTTTTTTTATATAGTGCCTTTCACAACAGAGTTATCACAAAGCGCTGTCCAATCAAGAATATGATAAAGGAATGTTTTTAACATCTCTCTCTCTCTCTCTCTCAGGGCACGCTACAGAAGTTTGTGGATGACCTGTTTGAGACGGTGTTCAGCACAGCGCACAGAGGGAGCGCCCTCCCACTCGCCATCAAGTACATGTTTGATTTCCTGGACGAGCAGGCAGACCGGAGACAGATTAGTGACCCCGACGTGCGACACACCTGGAAAAGCAACTGGTGAGCTGCTCAGCTCCGTCAGCGCCCGCAGGATCTCGCCATCATTCCTCGTGGCTCAACTTGGTTTGCCCTCTGTCCCTTTTTCCCCAGGATCGTCCTGGTTTTGCCCTTTCCCGGGACATGAAAAGATCCTGCTGTTTTTTTATCGTATCGTTTTTGCATGTAGATTCAGTCAATCAATTTGAAAGCCTTCTACAGCTCTGGCTAAAAGTTTTGCATCACCTAGAATTTTTGGATTTAGGTATAACTACAAAAATTATATATATATATATATGAACATAATTTAAATGTAATCAAACAAACTACAAATGATATTGCTAAAGTGTACTGGAAGCCATACTAGTAGTACAGTATTTCATGTTAAGTTTTGAAATGTCACATTGTCAGTTTTCCTTGAAGCATACGTAAAACTACAAAGCGGTACGTAATTCAATATGTTAACGAATGAGTTCATTCATTTGGCCAGAGCTGTGGGTACAGCAGATTTTTAATAAAAGCGAAACCAGTGAATATTTCTTGCCAGCAAACTAATGTTTTACGGTATTTTCCTCCCTTTCTCCGGACCGCGTTTTTCTCTCCAGCCTCCCTTTGCGGTTCTGGGTGAATGTCATTAAGAACCCGCAGTTTGTGTTTGACATTCACAAGAGCAGCATCACGGACGCCTGCCTCTCAGTCGTGGCTCAGACCTTCATGGATTCCTGCTCCACCTCCGAGCACCGCCTGGGCAAGGACTCCCCTTCCAACAAGCTGCTCTATGCCAAAGACATCCCCAACTACAAGAACTGGGTGGAGAGGTGAGCCTGCAGCCTCGAACTCTAGATCCAAGGAGAATCAGCCACTGACTCATTGTGTGACCCTGAGCAAGTCACTTAACCTCCTTGTGCTCCGTCTTTCGGGTGAGGCGTAGTTGTAAGTGACTCTGCAGCTGATGCATAGTTCACACACCCTAGTCTCTGTAAGTCACCTTGGATAAAGGCGTCTGCTAAATAAACTAATAAAAATCAGGGTCCAACAGGATACTCACTTTAGACTGACTTATTTAAAAATGTAATTCAAATATGTGTTGGAGACACAGCTGAAGTGAGGCGAAACCTAATATCATATCATGTTGGGGCAGCAGTGTGGAGTAGTCGTTAGGGCTCTGGACTCTCGACCGGAGGGTCGTGGGTTCAATCCCAGGTGGGGGGACACTGCTGCTGAACCCTTGAGCAAGGTACTTTACCTAGATTGCTCCAGTAAAAAACCCAACCGTATAAATGGGTAATTGTATGTAAAAATAATGTGATATCTTGTAACAATTGTAAGTCGCCCTGGATAAGGACGTCTGCTAAGAAAGAAATAATAATGTTATAAAAAGAAAAATCATGTTTGTTTTGTTTTTGAAAACTAGAGTGGTGTAGCTAATGTACAATGCTGAGATTGATGCCGAGATTATATAATCTGAAACCCTTACATCTTCTCTCTCTCCCCCTGTCTTTCTCGCTCTCTCTCTCAGATACTACAGGGATATCGCTAAAATGCCAGCCATCAGTGACCAGGATATGGACGCTTACCTGGTCGAGCAATCCCGTCTCCATGCCAACGAGTTCAACACTCTGAGCGCTCTCAGTGAGCTTTATTTCTATGTCAACAAATACAAAGAGGAGGTAGGGGTCAAGATTCATATCATATACGTAGGGCTTCTGATTTTCGGTTTTAACCGATAAAACACCCATGATAGAAAAAAAAAATGAAATAGGTGGTTAGCCAATGAACACTGGAAAAACCTGACCCTTTTCACATTGAAAAAAATTAAACCTACTACAAAAATAATAATAAATACATTTCCCAGTGCTGCTGGGCAATGTCCCGCCTTCCTGACTTGCATCTATCATTGATTCGTTCTGAATACTTTAAACCCGCCCCCAACTACTGACTGATAGCACATTCCTACATTTCTATTGGAGACTCCCGCTTGTGAGATTACAATCAGGATGGAGGCTTGTTAGCAGGATTTTAAGCTGTATTACAGTTAAGACACGGAGGATTTAAAACAGAATTGTGGCCAAATGTACAAAAATGCCTCCAGACAAAAACCCCAGAAGAATGTGCCCATGACCAGAGGGATTTCATTGTGGAAGACAGCAAAGGAAAGAAGGGACAACTTAAGTGTGCATGTACTGTCGAGTTACTACTATACATATTTTGACACACACACACACACACAAAACGCTCAAGCATTTTGGAAAGTAACCGAAAACACTAATTTCATGCAGTATATCAGAAAGCCCCGAAAAAAAAAAAAAAACTATTTACATAAAACTTAGCTAAAAATAAGCACCGAAAAATACAATTAATAAAACCTGCAAAATGTAGCAAACCTGTACTCTGAATGAATCCCACAAACATTTGGAGTCACCTTCTGATTTGAAGCTTTTTGAATAACTGATTGGATAAAAAGTCTGGGGCTGGGAATCAGACTCCTATTGCACAGCAGTGTGATCCAGTCCAGGTTTTACTGCCAGCTTGATCAGCCCCTAGTGTGTCTAGCTAACAAGCTCAGGTGTGTCTTATTATTAAACTCCTAGTAAAACCAGGACTGGGTCACACTGCTGTGCAGTGGGAGAGTCTTATTTCCAACCCTGCGGTCAATGACTCTGCTCTCTCCTACCCGTGCAGATCCTGACCTCGCTGGACCGCGACGTTTACTGTCGGAAACACAAACTGAGACAGAAGCTGGAGCAAGCCATTAACCTGATGTCCGGCAGCAGTTGAGGTTAGGAGCGGTCACAGCGAGACTGACCTACAGCAAAGTGCCATACAACACGACTTGAGAGGAGACTGGAGACCGAGAGAGAGAGGAGGGAGGAGGTCTGGGCTGTAGAGAAGATCATGTGGGCCCAACTTGGGCTTCTCCACCTGGGTTTGTGGCCTTCTGAAAACAAAGGACTGTTTCATACAGACGGACCTCTTTGGGAATGAAGCAGACTTTTGGGGACGTTGGAAGACGACAGACACTCTAACTAGCATTGACGGACCGCGGTTGTTTCTAAGAGGAGAAATGTGTCCACATTTGATGCCGTCTCCAGGCTATATATAAACTAAAAAAAAAAAAAGTCATTCAGTTGAAATTAAATTGTCGTTTTTGTGGTGAATATGTATAATCGATGGGGTTTATAGTGGTACCAGAAATTCTCTATAAAGTTGCACTATACCTAGCTTTATATATTGACAAATATTTGTAAAAAAAAAAAATTAAATTAAAAAAAGAATCTCAACCAAGAATCAATGTCAAATACCCGACCAGCAGAAAACATAAATAGGAATAATATTGTGGCAGTCTCTGACTAACACAACTATTGAAAAAGCAGAATCAAAATGGATGTGGTTTGCAGAAAAAAAAAAATCAAAAATAGTTAGAAGTAAATCAAATATATTATTGAGGCAGTTAACGTAACAAAATTTGTGTCAGTTCAATATTTTCCCCATTTAAAGAGTGCTGTGATAGTGCAACCGGCAGGTTGGGCAATTTAAACCAGAGGTTTAATATATCAAGCTTTTAGGTGGGTTTTTGGTTCCACTGTAGTGACCTGCGAAAAGCGCCTTTTTAAAAACTTGAATATGGGCCCCCAGGTGACCCCTGAATACATGAATTATATGGGGGTCCCCTGGTTTTGTGTGGCTAGTTATATGGGCAACCAGTAGCCCCTAAAAGTTGCCTGTTTTGAAGTATGTGTTTTCTTTGCCGTCCATCGAAACCCAACGAGCTCCATTCATTTATAGAAGATTCTTCTTTGGTTACAAAATGGATTTGAGGAAATAGCCTTTTTCTTTGTTGCTTGTTCCTGCTAGCTGAGTTGTGTTTTGCAGAATAAGTCCCCTTGTGGTGGTGGTGAATGTGAGTGAATAGAAAGAGTCTCCCTCGCTAGCAGTGGCATTGAAATCGTCCAATACAGGGACAGCTTTCTGTTCTTGTATCTTGGAGGTGCTTGCCAGCTAGTGTTGGGGGGGGGGGGGTGACAGTAAATTTGTTTTTCTGTACAGCAGAATCCAATGTGGTGTTTAGACCTTTACTAAATGGAAAACACAATTATGAGGAGAGCAGGGCAATTGGGAAAGGATTCTGGTAACGTTTGGGGGAAATGGCTGCTGTCTTTCAAGAAACCAGTGTATGTGTCTGTCGATTAGGAATCTTTCTGCGTTAAGACTGTAACTCTGTGGTCGTGTTAGTCACAGTTTACACAGTGAGCAGGCTGCAAAATACCATCCAGCCTGTTGCTGAATTGCAGTGATTTATGTTGTTTTTGTAATATCTATTGATCTATTTATTTTGAAAGCGTAAACGGTACCCCCGACCCCATGACTCGTGCTCCATTTCCTTCTATGGTGTACAGTTCTGTGCCATAGGCGATAGCTTGCAATGTTGCAATCTGAGTTGTTTTGGTGCCTTGGAATGAATGCGTAGCTGAAATGTTAAGTCAAGCCCCGTTTTTAAACTTGTAAATAAATAAGGATGTATAGCGGCCCGTGTGGATCACAGCCATACTTAAGCAGGACGTTGTTTTGGTTATACGGAAGGTGTTTGTCTGTGGGCCGCGTTGGTAACGCTACAAGTTGAATTTTGTCTTTGTTTGAAAAGTGCACTATCTTAAAAAAAAAAAGAATCAATTCCAGTTTCGATCTGAGCTGCATTGAGACAGCAAGTTATTTTATTTTCTGAAGACATCGCTGTGGTTTTCCAATCTGTTTCACGGGCGTTTTTAAAATGTTACAGATTTTTTGTTTTTGTTTTTGCAAATTTCTGAAAAAATAAAACATGGAATTGATATATTTGATTTCCTGAGCAAAAGCTGTAATGTATTTTTTGTTCTCCCTACACACCCTGCTCCATTCATTTTTTTTACCATTTGGAATCCATTGTTTTGTTTTTGTAAAATGTGTTTCTCTTTTGTAATTTATTGTTTTGATTTGTCAATGGTATAATTTGTAATTATTTGAGTTGTGGGAAATAATTCACGGCAGTGTGCGCGCGCCACACTGGACGGACTGTTCTGTATATATTTGCTTTTTTTATTTGGTCTGAATGGTTTTCAAATGATGGGATTTGAAGTTGTGTGTTGGTGGGGGGGGGGGGAAGAAAGCATGGTATTTTGCCCTAATGTATGTTCCAAGCATATTACAGCAGAACGCAACATAGCACAGCACTGGGCTGTAACAAACAATTGTAAAAGATTAATAAATAGAGTTTTCAAAAAGAAATGTCTGTCCAATAATTGTATTTAACACGGGTGTGGTTTCACTTAACACCAGTGGTTTAAGCTGAGGGGACAGGAAGTTTGTGTGTCTCCACTGAAGATCTTTTTTGAAGGGTGCACTGGCTTCCTTGTCCCATTGTAGCGGTCCCTTTGGGATGATGACGTTGAACAGATGAAGCTGGCAATGCGGTTTGTCATGGACAGGTTAACAAGCACCTTGGTGCAGTTGCACAGATGTGGGTCCAAGCCCGGTGCTGTGGTGAGTTTGTGAAGTGGCTGCCTTTGTTTCAGGAGGTAGGGCATCCAGTGGAAAAATAAGTGGAGCCGGTTCCTGGTGTCGTAGTCGTGCGTGGATTTGATGAGGTAAGCAAATGGGTTTGTTTGCTCACACACACTTGTAGCATGCTATGTGTGTTTATTATTGATTTCTTAGCGGATGCCCTTATCCAGGGTGACTTAAATTCCCCCCACACCTGGGATTGAACCCATGACCCCTAACCATGTTTTGTTGACAAAAATGTGTTGCTGGGTTTGAATGTGACATGGCTGCAAAATGATTAGAGTTAAATGAAAAGTTGTTTTTTTTTGCATGTAGGTACAGTAGTGGAAACTGGCAACCAGTGTCTAGATGAGCGGTTTGTGTTGGATGTCAAGTACACATGATTCCTGGTGTAGTGTTTGCAGTGATTTTAAAATGTTGACTAGCAAGGAGTGTGAGATTTGATGCATTTTTAAATGAGAGGAGGCCATTTGGCCCATCTTGCTTGAAGATCCCAGCTTCAACAACATTATTGGGGAGTTGGTTCCAGACCCTCAAATTTGTGCAAAAGTGTGTGGGTTTGTATGCTGTCATATTGATGATACAGATGCCATTTTCCAGTGATAAACAAGGCCTGTATGGGATATTGGTTTAACATTTGAGTAATGTGCACTCTTCCAGCACAGAATAATATGGGGTGTGTTTTGCTAAATGATGTTTCTCTGTCTTTCAGGAATGCCATGTGCCTGGATCTCTGGTGAGGTTTTCCTACAAGATGATGGCAAAAACCAATGTTTGGATTTGTAATAAAATGCATTTGAATGTGTGCTGTTTATTTTTTGGGGTGTTAAGTCCAGAGAGGATTTTTGGGGGTTTAAGTCCAGAGAGAGGGTAGAAAGAGGGATTTTTTGGGGTTAAGTCAGAGAGAGTAGAAAGAGGGATTTTTGGGGTTAAGTCAGAGAGAGGGTAGAAAGAGGGATTTTTGGGGTTAAGTCAAGAGAGTAGAAGAGGATTTTTGGGGTTAAGTCAGAGAGAGTAGAAAGAGGGATTTTTGGGGTTAAGTCAAGAGAGAGGGTAGAAAGGGGATTTTTGGGGTTAAGTCAAGAGAGAGGGTAGAAAGAGGGATTTTTGGGGTTAAGTCAAGAGAGGGTAGAAAGAGGGATTTTTTGGGGTTAAGTCAAGAGAGAGGGGATTTTTGGGGGTTAAGTCAAGAGAGGGTAGAAAGAGGGATTTTTGGGGTTAAGTCAGAGAGAGAGAGGATTTTTGGGGTTAAGTCAAGAGAGAGGGTAGAAAGAGGGATTTTTGGGGTTAAGTCCAGAGAGAGGGTAGAAAGAGGGGATTTTTTTTGGGGTTAAGTCTAGAGAGGATTTTTGGGGTTAAGTCAAGAGAGGGTAGAAAGAGGGATTTTTGGGGTTAAGTCAAGAGAGAGGTAGAAAGAGGGATTTTTGGGGTCAAGAGAGAGGGTAGAAAGAGGGATTTTGGGGTTAAGTCAGAGAGAGAGGGGATTTTTGGGGTTAAGTCAAGAGAGAGGGTAGAAAGAGGGGATTTTTTGGGGTTAAGTCAAGAGAGAGTAGAAAGAGGGGATTTTTTTGGGGTTAAGTCAAGAGAGAGGTAGAAAGAGGGATTTTTTGGGGTTAAGTCAGAGAGGTAGAAGAGGATTTTTGGGGTTAAGTCAAGAGAGAGTAGAAAGAGGGATTTTTGGGGTTAAGTCAGAGAGAGGGTAGAAAGAGGGGATTTTTTTTGGGGTTAAGTCTAGAGAGGATTTTGGGGGTTAAGTCAGAGAGAGAGTAGAAAGAGGGATTTTTGGGGTCAAGAGAGAGGGTAGAAAGGGATTTTTGGGGTCAAGTCAGAGAGAGAAAGAGGATTTTTGGGGTTAAGTCAAGAGAGAGGGTAGAAAGAGGGATTTTTGGGGTCAAGAGAGGGGATTTTGGGGTTAAGTCAAGAGAGAGGGTAGAAAGAGGGATTTTTGGGGTTAAGTCAAGAGAGAGGGATTTTTGGGGTTAAGTCAAGAGAGAGGGTAGAAAGAGGGGATTTTTTTGGGGTTAAGTCAAGAGAGAGGGTAGAAAGGGGATTTTTTTGGGGTGAGTCAAGAGAGAGGTAGAAAGAGGATTTTTTGGGGTTAAGTCAAGAGAGAGGGATTTTTGGGGTTAAGTCAAGAGAGGGTAGAAAGAGGGTATTTTTTGGGGTTAAGTCAAGAGAGAGGGTAGAAAGAGGGAATTTTTTGGGGTTAAGTCAAGAGAGAGGGTAGAAAGAGGGGATTTTTTTTGGGGTTAAGTCAAGAGAGGTAGGATTTTTGGGGTCAAGAGAGAGAGAAAGAGGGATTTTTGGGGTTAAGTCAAGAGAGAGGGTAGAAAGAGGGATTTTTGGGGTTAGAGGTCAGAGAGAGGGATTTTTGGGGTTAAGTCAAGAGAGAGGGTAGAAAGAGGGATTTTTGGGGTTAAGTCAAGAGAGGGGATTTTTGGGGTTAAGTCAGAGAGTAGAAAGAGGGATTTTTTGGGGTTAAGTCAAGAGAGGGATTTTGGGTAGAAGAGAGGGATTTTTTGGGGTTAAGAAGAGAGGATTTTTGGGGTTAAGTCAAGAGAGAGGTAGAAAGAGGGATTTTTGGGGTTAAGTCTAGAGAGGATTTTGGGGGTTAAGTCAGAGAGAGGGTAGAAAGAGGGATTTTTGGGGTCAAGAGAGGGTAGAAAGAGGGATTTTTTGGGGTTAAGTCAAGAGAGGGTAGAAAGAGGGATTTTTGGGGTTAAGTCAAGAGAGGGGTAGAAAGAGGGATTTTTTGGGGTCAAGAGAGAGGGATTTTTGGGGGTTAAGTCAGAGAGAGGGTAGAAAGAGGGATTTTTGGGGTTAAGTCAGAGAGGAGAAAGGATTTTTGGGGTTAAGTCAGAGAGAGGTAGAAAGGGATTTTGGGGTAAGTCAAGAGAGGATTTTGGGGGTTAAGTCAAGAGAGAGGGTAGAAAGAGGGATTTTTGGGGTTAAGTCAAGAGAGGGTAGAAAGAGGGATTTTTTGGGGTTAAGTCAGAGAGAGGATTTTTGGGGGTTAAGTCAAGAGAGGGAGGGAGGTTTTTTGGGGTTAAGTCAAGAGAGGGTAGAAAGAGGGATTTTTGGGGTTAAGTCAGAGAGGGTAGAAGAGGGATTTTTGGGGTCAAGTCAGAGAGAGAAGGGGATTTTTGGGGTTAAGTCAAGAGAGAGGGATTTTTGGGGTTAAGTCAAGAGAGAGGTAGAAAGAGGGATTTTTTGGGGTTAAGTCAGAGAGAGGGTAGAAAGAGGGATTTTTGGGGTTAAGTCAGAGAGATTTTGGGGTAGTCAAGAGGGATTTTTGGGGTTAAGTCAGAGAGGATTTTTGGGGTCAGAGAGAGGGTAGAAAGAGGGATTTTTGGGGTTAAGTCAGAGAGAGGGATTTTTGGGGGTTAAGTCAAGAGAGAGGGTAGAAAGAGGATTTTTTGGGGTTAAGTCAGAGAGGGATTTTTGGGGTTAGTCAGAGAGGGTGAAAGAGGATTTTTGGGGTTAAGAGAGAGAGAGGGATTTTTGGGGTTAAGTCAAGAGAGGGTAGAAAGGGGATTTTTGGGGTTAAGTCAGAGAGGGATTTTTGGGGTTAAGTCAAGAGAGGGTAGAAAGAGGGATTTTTGGGGTTAAGTCAAGAGAGGGTAGAAGAGGGATTTTTGGGGTTAAGTCAGAGAGAGGATTTTTGGGGTTAAGTCAAGAGAGAGTAGAAAGAGGGATTTTTTGGGGTTAAGTCAAGAGAGAGGTAGAAAGAGGGATTTTTGGGGTTAAGTCAGAGAGAGGATTTTTTGGGGTTAAGTCAAGAGAGGGTAGAAAGAGGGATTTTTGGGGTTAAGTCAGAGAGAGGGTAGAAAGGGATTTTTGGGGTTAAGTCGAGAGAGAGGGATTTTTGGGGTTAAGTCAAGAGAGAGTAGAAAGAGGGATTTTTGGGGTTAAGTCAGAGAGGGTAGAAAGGGGATTTTTGGGGTTAAGTCAGAGAGAGGGAGAAAGGGGATTTTGGGGTTAAGTCAAGAGAGGGTAGAAAGGGGATTTTTGGGGTTAAGTCAGAGAGGGATTTTTGGGGTTAAGTCATAGAGAGGGATTTTTGGGGTTAAGTCAAGAGAGAGTAGAAAGAGGGGATTTTTTTGGGGTGAAGTCAAGAGAGAGGGTAGAAAGGGGATTTTTGGGGTTAAGTCCAGAGAGGGATTTTTGGGGTTAAGTCCAGAGAGAGGGTAGAAAGAGGGAATTTTTTTTGGGGTTAAGTCCAGAGAGGATTTTTGGGGGGGGTAGTAGGTCAAGAGAGGGGATGAAGTCCAGAGAGAGGAGATTTTTTGGGGTGAAGTCCAGAGAGGGTAGAAAGAGGATTTTTGGGGGTCAAATCAGGGTAGAAAGGGGATTTTGTCACGAGAGGGTAAAAGAAATTTTTTGGGGTCAAGAAAAGAGTGTCTAAACTTACCTGGTTCACAAAATGAAAGATGCCATGGCAACAGTCCAAAATGAACTTTATTTGAATAAAATGGCAAGGTGTAAAAAAGCTGTGGGTACCTACAATAAAAGGCAGCACTGACATTGTACTCCATCACCATCTGAATCACTTCTGCTGGAAACTGCTTATAATTCTCCAAGTTGAGCCACCATGATTTCTACAAGAAAATAAAAATTCATAACCAGCATACTCAACACATTTCATAACATGATGAAAACACATAAGTTGGCATTGCAAAAGAAACAGGTTTAGAATAGAGCAGTGACCTATTGTAACCATTATTTAAGAATAGAAACATTAAAAGACTATTCCAAGCTGTTTACAGATGACGAATGATGCTGAAACAATACAAGCATACAAATTTTGAAGTCTACATGTTCATTATCAAATGCACGCTTTCGGGTCCTTTTGTGAAACAGAAGCAACAAAATTAAACACACCAGTGAAACGCCAAACTGATTAAATTTATATAGACTGAACAGATGCAGCAAAAACTACATTTTGTACAAATCACTTGTTTATTTAAAAAAAAACTTGGGTATAATTTGACAGTCCTGGTCTGGAGAAGGAATCTGCATGCGCAGTCCCTTTGTTTTACAAATTATAAAACGACGACAACTTTCTGTTTCAGGAGAGAAACGCCATGACACGACTTCAAAATTGAGCCCCATGTTTTTCCCCTGTACAAATAGCAAAACGTTAGAAAATATTGCACCAAACAAAATGGAATTCGATGCAACTCGCTTAGAAAAAGAAACACAACCGTAGTAACTATCTAACCTCACCACTTCAAAACACCGAGTCTTCTGTACAGACGCAGCAGAATGTTATTCCTAATAATTCACTTTAATTATATAAAAAACAGTCACGTAACACAAGCCCAGGTCCTTCAAGGAATCTAAGAAAAAAAATGCAACTACAGGCAAAACACAACGCAAATGGACACAACTTACCATTTCACTCAGAGAAGTTCAATCAAACGCGCCATTTTCAAATCAAGCGAGTCTCGATCCTTCTGGGGGGGAAAAAAAAAAGTTTGCGTTGGTTTTATCAGTTACAAACGGGCGTCATCTGCTGTGGGAAAGTCTGACGCTTTGTATCAAATACAAAACAATATTCTTTGCGCAAAGCAGGTGAAATGTATCAAACTGAACTCGAGGGTTGAAGTATTTAGCAGACGCCTTTATCCAAGGCGACTTACAGAGACTAGGGTGTGTGAACTATGCATCAGCTGCAGAGTCACTTACAACTACGTCTCACCCGAAAGACGGAGCACAAGGAGGTTAAGTGACTTGCTCAGGGTCACACAGTGAGTCAGTGGCTGAGGTGGGATTTGAACCGGGGACCTCCTGGTTACAAGCCCCTTTTCTTTAACCACTGGACCACACCCTTGAAGTATTATCCAAATCTGACGAGACCTATTCGGATGGACTATTTTAGAGTTCGGCTTCATATTAACACGCACGTTTTTCTTAACTGGAATATCAAACAGCTGACCAATTCGGTTAAACAAAAAAGCCTCCATTAATCAATAAAATATCACTTACAGGAAGGGCATTTTCGAGTTTGTTATAAACCAGTAGTACCCTGCTTTAGAAAGACTTGCACAGTGTGTATAACTTATTGTAATACCGACGTTGTCAAAGCGCAACAAGCTATCTCGTTGTAAACTGGCCCAGTTATTGCCGGTGTTTTTTTAAACTCGTTCGTGATGCTATTTGGGATAGATAAGGTTCGTTGCTGAAATAATGCTTACCATTTCCTTTGGAGAAGCGTAAATGACACGATAATTCCCCACTTCAAACCACCGCTGTGGGAAAAAAAAAATTAACAAGGTGGAACATATGCAACAAACTGATCCTTGCAATTCACGAAGAAAAACATAAATACAACTCGCCATTTTACAGCCCTTTCCTCTTATCTGCACATGCAAACCAAGGCAAAATATGTAAATGAAACCGCAGACACCGGTTTATTCGATGCAATTCACTTCCAAAACAA